>CAKNXH010001860.1:144167-240561 GCA_932178445.1 Andricus quercusramuli | reverse complement strand
TTTCCGTGTCATACAATGTCAACCTATTATGACAATCGTGTTAGGAAAACTTATGTCTTTTACCGCCTTTGATCGATAATCATGTTAGCCCACGCAAAACTCCTCTGCATGAACGTTTAGCGTGTGAAATTAAAGAGCTATTCCACCACGCCTTGTTGGCCTACGCACTTTTCTACTTCCAAGAACGACGAAACGTTTTTCATCAGTAAAAAAAGGAAATAATTGAATTCTTAGAAGAAAAAACCCTTTCTATATCTTTATTCAAATTGGCTTGAAAAAGAAGGAACAAAATGTTTTCTTGCTGAAAATAATTGAGAGAACATAAAAAGCTTCCTTTGGCTTCAGAGATTAATCAAAATTTGTTGTTATTTATTTTTTGTTATACTCTTGCATACCAATCTCATTGCATTCCCTTGCATATATTCTGATTATCAATTCCAGATCGAAACCCAAATTTCAACTAAAGAGATGAATTTTAGACACTACACTGATGAATCTTCAAATGAGATGGTTAAATTTACAGTTATAAAAATTAATTTTAAACTAAATAACACGTATTTTTAACGAAACGATTCAATTTCAAACAGAACAGATGGATTAAAAAAAATAATTTTGAACGAAGGAGTTCAACTTTCAACCAAATAGTTGAATTTTTACACAAAAAATATTTAAAGAAAAGACAGTTAAATTCAACGAAGAACGATCAATTGCCGACAAAATACTTCAGATTTTAACCAAAAAAATATTTTCTACTGAAAGAGATGAATTTTCAACAAAAGAGTTCAATTTTCAACTGAAGAGACAAATTTTCCATCAAAATGATGAATTTTCAAGATTAATTTTTCACCAGAAAATAGGAATTTTCAACAAAATGCATCAATTGTAGACAAAAAAAAGATAAATTTTTCAACGAAAAATTGAATAGTTGAATTTTGATTTATAAAAATTGAATTTCAACCAAAGAGATGAATTTCAGTTGAAAAAATTAATTTCAACCAAGTAGTTGAATTTTTAACGAGAAATGTGACGAATTTCCGACAAAATACTTGATATTTCAAACAAAAAATATTTTGAACAAAGTAGATGAATTTTTATCCAAATACATGGTTGATCTTCAAGTCAAAAAGATTAAAGCTGATTCAAAAATATAAACTTTCAACCAAGAAAATAAATTTTCTACACGAAAAAAAATTCCAATCGAATAGTAGGATTTTTTATTTAAAAAAATCTTCAATTAAAAGAGAAAAAAATTGCAACTCAATATGTAAATTTTCTATTACGTAAAAGTTCTTCAGTTATAAATTGAGTAATAAATCTTAAAAAAAAAAAATTAATTTCCAAAAAAAGAGTTCAAATTTTCAACAACTAGTTGAATTTTCAACCCAAAATATTAATTTTCAACCAAGAAAAAAATGTTTTACCAGAACAGAAACATTTTTAACAAAACACGAGAACTTTCAACCAATTAGTTAAATTTTCCAACTAAGAAATTGAATTTTCAACAAAGGAGTTTAACTTTCAACCAAGTAGTTGAATTTTAAACCAAAAAGATGAATTTTCAATAACAATGTAATGGTTATTATTTCAAACAAAAAATATGTTGAATTTAAAACAAAAAATAGTTAAATTCAACCACAAAAAATTCAGTTGATTTTTCAATCCGAAATGTTGAATCTTCAATCAAAGAGAATAACTTTTTTTCAAAATTGTTGAACTTTCAAAAAAAATAATAAAATTTTTAACCGAAGTGAAGTTGTAATTGAAAAAGATCAATTTTCAACGAAAGCGATGAATCTTCAACTTGATAAGTTAAATTTTTTATTGAAAAAAAAAAATTTGTTTTTGAAGTTGATTAATCTTCAACCAAGTGGTTCAGTTTTTTCACCAAAAATATAATTTTTTAACGAATAACGTACTAGTAAATATTTCAACCGAAAAAGTTTATAATTTAAATGAAAAAAAGTTGGATTTAATGCAAGACGAATTTTCAACAAAATAGTTTAATCCTTAACCAAAGCGGAATTATTAAATGAAAGAACCTATTTACAATCAAACAATTAAATTTTTATACAAAAAAAAGACGAAATTTCTACTAAAAAAGATTCATTTTTAAGTAAAAAAAAGACGAAGTTTTAAACCAGTATTTGACTTTTCAACCAAAAAAGATCAGATTTCAACAAAAAATGAGAAATTTTAATTTTCAAACAGAAAAAAATGAATTTGGAACTAAAGAAGATTAATTTAAGTAAAAAAAATGTAAAAAAATGTAAAAAAAAAATGTAAAAAAAAAGTTTAGAAAATTTGGAATTTCAGGGTGGGAGAAAAATTCCAATTATTCTATATTGGAATTCTGAAAACGATTTGTTTAAATCGTCAAAACTCTTGATGGTCCAACCATAGAATATCGTTATTACAAGGACAATACAATATTTGATTGACCCATCTAAATTTGTTAGTTGTCTTAACCAAATATTTTGTTGGATGCAGTATTTGGTTGATTCAACTAAATAATTTGGTTGGTTCAAATCAAATATATTGTTGAATCAACCATAATTTGTGTGATTCAAACAAATTTCACGTATATTCAAGAAAACAGTTTCTTTTGGGTCAAGAAAATTGTTTTCTGAGTGTATAGTCGTATTTTTTTAATAATAACCAATATTTGATGAAAGCCAACCTTTACATTAATCTTTCCCATACAGAAAAAACTGGGAGTAAGAAATATTACAGGTAATGTGAGAAATGGGATAGCCGTCAGCAGGCTATATGCGACTGGGGTAAACTCGCCGTGGTGAATCGCAGATAACTCCGGCTGTCTCCGCTGGAGGCAGCACGTTACGGGCCTGTAACCACGGAAAGTTTACCTCAGTTGGGGGTAATCAGCTGACTATTCGCCTGCTTGAACGATTACCCGCAACACTTAGTAACCCCAGTTTTTTATGTGATATTATGTGATGAATACTTTCATCTTATGAAAAATTAAATAAGATAATTGAAATTAGAGAGCCAAAGTGTCGTCTTCATGACGGCCAAACAAGGTCAGTTTGTTCAAAAACAGAAATAAATTATATTCTGACATAGTTACTTAGTGATAATTATAGGAACTCAAGGTCTTTTGATCCCTTTGAGCACCTTGAAGACCTTCTACGAAAACACCTCTCTCTTGAGGTTCTTCTCATCGTACAATGACAAGATTTGTGTGATTCATGACCGAAAGTATAAAGAAAAAAATACTGAAACGAATTCCATCCCTTTTCAATATCTTCCACGATTCGTGAGAAATCGTTTTAATATCCGAAGTTGAACGAATTTCAAAATTCAGAAAACAGACGCAATGTCACTTTTCAAAAATGATCATAAACTGCATAAATTTCCATCACTTAATCTAACATTGAAAAAATAAACAAACCATAAATTTTCCGCAATGATATCTTAAAGATGAATTATTCCATGGTATACTTCCTGATATGATAACTTTATTTAAGCTATTACTGAAAAGAAAAACAACTTTTTAATTATTACTTATTATTTCACGGTCCAATTCTTTACTTTCTTCATTTGCTCCTAATTGTCAAGTTTTTAATTTCTGTAAGTTGAGAAATACACTTGATAAATAAATTTTAGATAAAGAGAGTTGAGATTATCATCTGTTTAATGAAGATGCGACTTGGCAAGACATGTCATTGTCTAATTGTAAATAGAAGTAATCTAAGCGAATGACGCATTTGTGGGCTCGATCAACTCATTCGCCAATCAGAGTTCGCCTTTCAATAAAACAAAAACATACATTCCATGATTAATCAAAACTTGTTTTTATCTGATATCTTATTTTGCGTTTTAAAAAAAGGGGAAAAAGAAAAATTATTTATGACAAGGTCAAAATAATTATTTGACGAGAGACTGATAAGTTTTCTCCGCTATGTATTTAATTTGGAGGATTTCAAAAAATATGAAAATAAATTCTTTTTAAATTAATTATTTCTAATTGATACTTTTTTCTTGCGACTAAAATCTGAAAGTCATGTAACGGGTTTTATTCTTTCCGTGGTTGCAGTCATTGTCATTTATTTGCCGTTAACTTTCGTTACATAAGAGACTACTACACTTGCATTCTTGCAATGTACCCAGCGCGTATAATCAGGCTACGCAACGAGTGCGTAATTTAAGGTCAGGATCAAGATCATTTTTCAGGAAAAAGAAAAAATGTCTAGATTATTTATTTTGTCATTAAAAATGAATGTAAAGTAGAAAATAACCATTTTTCATTCAGAAACAGGAAAATTGTCAATAAAAGACTCTAATAGAATGTGTAAACGAATTTCTATCTACATTATTCAATGTAGTAAAGGAATGAACGACGACTGAAAATTTCCGAAAAATAAAGTTCCTGGAATTATAATGTTGTCGAAATATAAAGATTTCGAATTTGAAAATTCCCGAAAAATAAAATTTAAACATTGAAAAAATTATGTTTTGATAAAGAAGTGTCTCGCCGACCCGAAATTCGGGATGAGTGGTCAAATATTTTTCAGAAGCAGCAAGCCTACCCCGAAAGAGAAATGGCGTAATGGTATAAGTATAATAATAAAAAAATAATAATAATGGCTAGTCGTCCCGAATTTTCGGGACGACTACTCCATCCCCCTTTTCCAACTAGCCGAATTTTTCGGGACGACTAGACGCAGCCTTTTAATAACTATAATTTATTTATTAAAAATGCAGCAATCAAACATTGTTATCAAAGACATTTTTTTAAGTGAAAAGTTTTATAGAATTATTATTCGAATTTAAAATAACAACAATTGTATGGAAATGGTATAAATTAATTCATTTAAAAATACGTGCGGCTTAAACGAAAAAAACTGCTCCCTACATTTTCTGCGAAACTAATAACGTTTTGGAACTTTAAACTTTGAGCATTACATTTTTTTAAAAATATTTGATTATTTAATTTGTAATAGATAAATAATATTTATTGAGAAACAATTTTTTTAATTCTTTAAAGTCGGAAATTTTTATGAACGAATATTTTATAATTCGGCAATTTTCTTTCGATATTTTTCAAATTGGCTAATATTATAAACTGTCCGGAATTTTATTATTCGAGAATTTCCCATTTCGGGGTTTTTATATTTCAGAAATTTTATAATTTCAGAATTTTTATTATCCGAGAACTTTCCAAGTTGGGGAATTTCACAGTTTCGGGAGTTTTATTTTTAGGAATTTTTCAGTCATCCCTAAATGAGTAAGAAAAAACAGGTCTCGGGAAAAAATATTTAATTATACTTCAAAAAATTGTATTATCATTGATGGACCTGTTTAAAGGAGAAACGATATTCTTTCCTGAACAAAATTTGCAACATATAAAATGGTTCGAACATTTTTTTTAATTTGCTATAAAGTGATAAAAAAAGTTAGTTTCAACAAAAAATTTTCATAAAAAATGTTCTTATGTCCTAAATTTTTTTATTGCAAAATATCTTCCTAACGTGATTGCAGAGGTGAGAGTTCAGCAGTTCAGTTGTAACGAAAATAGGAAATTTTTTGATCTAAAAGTACCAGCGTAATGAACAAAAAATAATAAATGCAAAGTAATTTTTTAATTAAAATATAAAATTATTATGATTGCAAAGGTTTTGTATTTCAATAACTATTATTTAAATAACAGAAAAGAAAAGTTAGGAAAATATTTTTGATAATTGATGAGAATTGATATTAACTTCATTTTTGAATTTTTTCAAATACCAATTTCCGACGAAAAACACTAATATAACCAAAAGTTGTTCAAAATTGTACAGTTAATTTTTGAAGTCAAAATGTTTAAAATGACTAATTTCCGATGAAAAATTGTTGTACAAATATTGTAAATATTCTGTGAAAACTTTTTTTTTTAATTAAATTCATTAATTTTTAAGTAAGAAGATTAATCTTCTACCAGAAAAGAAGAATTCTAAACAAAATTTTTGCATTTTTAACTTAGAAGTTGACTTTTTAACCAAAAAAGATCTTAATTTCAAATAAAAAACAGGGGAATTGAACCAAAAAAGACAACATTTTCAACCAAAGAGATGAATTTTGAACTAAAATTATGATTTTTCAACCAAAAAATAAAACCTAAATTTTAACATAGGAGTAAAACTTTCAACCAATTAGTTGACTTTTGGACCAAGAAATATAAATTTTCAACAAAAAATATAATAGAAGTTATTTCAATCAAGGCAATATTTTCATTTTCAATCAAAAACAGTTTAATTGTACCAAAAAAAGACAAATTTTCAACAAAACAGTTGAATCCTCTACTAAGAAAGATTTTCAGGCAACAAGAAAAGGAAATTCACCCAAAACGTTCAATTTTCAAGCCAAAAAGATGAGCTTTCTACAAAACAGTTAAATTTTCAACCAAATAATAGAATGTTGAAGCAAAGAGATAAATTTTCTACCAAGGAGATTAATTTTCTGCTAAACAAGATGATTTCCCAACAAATTACAAAACTTTTTACGGGATAGTTGAATTTTCAACCAAAAAGATTTTCTTTTTCTATCTAGAAGACGAATTTTCATCAAAATAAAAATATTCCTAACCAAATAGTTGAATTTTCAACAAATTACATAAATTTCCAACCACATGGATAAAATTATAAACTAAAATCGAAATCACCACTTAAAGGTAACACAAAAAAACATTTCCGAGATAACATATTACTGACTCCAATGAAGAAAAATGTGGTTAGAAAATTTAATCCAGTTTTTAGGAGACCGATATGTCACTTGAAAATCTCAAAGTTGCAGTGACCACAAAATTAAACAGGCCAGGCTGCCGTTTGCGATAAAAAATGTAATCTTTAATATAAATTGAAAATAAAAACTTTCTCCCAAAATCCTGAATTTTTGCATGACTATAAAAAAGTTTTGATATAAAAAAGTGAACCAATTCCAAGGAAATCATCGAAGAATTTTTAGGTTACAATATCACAAGTTTTGAAAATCGGTTTTCGGTAGCGATTGAAAATTGAATTTTTAACTTTTCACAAAAATAAGAAATTTCTCCCGAGATATGGGGAAGCTGAATAAGAATTACAGATGTTTGACACAAAAAAATTATTCTGTTCCGACAAAATCAAAATTAAGTATAATTATATCGCACTGAGACGCTTATTCGGTAATAGGGCTATAAAGAAAAGAATTTTCTTCAATAAACAATGAAAATTTCTAAAAATATCGTGAAGGGAAGAACAAAATATTAATTTATTCAAAAAAGAGAGTTCGAACAAATCTTCTTATCACAGCATGTATCTGATTTTCAAAGAATTTTTTATGCAATAAGTTCATATTCGAAAAATTGTTGATCATCTTTAGTTCTGTACTGCCACCTTCCAATTATTAACCAAGAAAGGAATGGTTAAATTCCCATTTAAAAAAATTACTTTTTAGCTTGAAAGAAAAATTCCACAAAATAGGTGAATTTTCAACCAAGTGATTGATTTTCCAACCAAAAAGATTTCATTTTGCTATAAAAAAATACGAATTTTCATCGAAATACAGAAATTTCTAACAAAATGGGTAAAATTTTACACTAAAAAGATCAATTATTAACCAAAAAAAGGAATAGTTGAATTTCAATTTTTAAAAAATTCAGTTTGAGAAAAAAAATTTCCACAAAATAGTGAAATTTTCTACAAAAATATTGTAACCAAACAGTTGCACTTTCAGAAAGAAGAATTATTTGCCGCCAAAAAAGGCGAGTTTACAACAAAATAAATAAATTTTCACCAAACGTTAATTTGTCCTTCAAGAGGAATGATTTTTTACTAAAAAAGAAGAGTTTTTAGCCAAACACATGAATTTTTGACCACATTGTTAAATTTTTTATCATATCGTTAATTTTCGAGTTGAAAATAGAAATTTCCTAAAAAAAAGTTGAATTTTCAAACAGAAAAAGTACATTTACAGCAAAAAAGTTAATTCTCAACCAAAACAGATTAACTTTTGACTATACAGTTGTCAATTCAACCAAATATTTTAAGTTTCAAGCCAAAAAGACAATGTTTATAGAAGGCAGTTGGAGTATCACCAATGAAAAATTAAATATTTGACAAATGGATCATTTTTAATCAAGAATGAAAAATTTAACCGAATAGTTAAATAAAAATTTTTGTCAACTAAATAATTGCTTTTACAACCGAATAGTTGGACTTTTAATCAAAAGAGACCACTTTCAACCAGAATAGCAGCAGGCAGATTTTTTTCTAGTTTTGAATTTTAATTTGAAAAGTTTTATTGTGATTAGAGTTGAAACTAAGTATAATAGCGAACTTCTTGGAAAAATCGAAAAAAGTCGAAGAAAGTAAAAAAAGCCGCACGATTTATGCACGCCCCTTGGCTTTCGATCCTATTTTTTCTAAGCTACTAATAATTTCTTTATTAATGGCCCCGAATATCAAATAATTCTTGAAAAATTAATCGCAGCTTCAAAATTAATCAAAATTATCTTCATATTTTTAAAATCGCTTAAAATGAATTAAAATCCACGAAGAGCTTTTGGAATATCTTCAAATCTCTTGATACCTTTGGAAATATTTTTAAATCAATTAAAATCTCTGGAAAACCATTAAAGTTTGTAAAATCCTCTAAGCTCTTAAAAGTAATTGTAAGTCCTAAAAATCTGTAACTTCTCTCCTTCTATCTTGTACAAATTTTGGAAATTCCTTGAAATCTTGGAAAATCCTACCAAATTCGTTGACCTCCTTTTAAATTTTGTATATCTTTTCAAATTCTATGCAATCTTAGAAAAAAATGTTTAAATCTGTATTAGTATTTAAAATCCTTCTATCTTGTGAAATTCCTTGAAATACCTCAAACTCCCTTGAAATCTTTAGAATCGCTATAGGAATTTCTTTAAATTTAATTAAATTTGTTTTTCAAAGTTCATTATAAATATCTTGAAATCTTCAGAACTCTTACCGAATTCTTTGAAATCCCCTGCAAGTTTAAAAATCTCTTGAAATCCTTTGAAATTCATTAAAATTCTGAGAAACGTGTTAAATCTTTAAAATCCTCAAAAATCCCTCGAAATGTTTCGGAACTCCTTAAAATCTGTAGAAATATGTTTGAGTCTCTTGGGAACCAATGAAATATTTTAAAATTTGTTGAAATATTTGAAAACCCACTAAAATCCTTTTATAAGCCTTGAAATCCTTGGAAGTCCCTGGATTAATCTCCTTCGGAATCGCTTAAAACGTTCCGAAATGTTTGGAAACCTATTAGATTCCCTGAAATTTTTACTAAATTCTCTGGAATTCAGATAGAAGTAAACTTATTAATTGAATTTCTCTTGAAAACCCCACATGATTTCCTATAAATCTCTGAAATTCTTCAATCTTGTGAAATTCTTTAAAATACTTCAAAATTCCTTGAAATCGCTAGGAATCCCTTTAAATTTAATTTAATTTAGTTTCCAAAGTTCATTATGAATATCTTGAAATCTTCAGGACAAAAAAAATTCTTTAAAATTCCTTAAAATGTTTATCTCTTGAAACTTTTTGGAATGTCTTAAAATCCTTTGACGTCTCTGTAAAACATAAAAATCCTTTAAAATCCATAGAAACCCGTATTGATATTTTTGAACCTCTTGAAAACCAATAAACTGTTTTAAAATTAGTTGAAATATTTGGAAAACCCTGGATTTTTTTTTAAACCATGAGAAAACCGCTTTAATCCCTACTTTTTGAAATCCCAGACATTTTTTCACCCTCTTGAAATCCTTTAAAATTCCTTAAAATTCTCGGAAATGTTTGAAAATCTTAAAAATCCTCTAAACTCCCTCGAAATGTTTCGAAATTCCATGAAATTCGTAGAAATATTTTTTAATGTCTTGAAAACTAAAGAAATCATTTTAAATTAGTTGAAATATTTGAAAATCACTGAAATCCTTTTAAAAGCCTCAAAATCCGTGCAGGTGCCTCGAAATTTGTTGATTTCTTTTTGAATTCCTTAAAACCTCCTAATGTGCTTGAAAATCTTCGAAATGCCGTGAAATTTTATTCAAACATGACAAAATCGCTTAAAATCCATGAAAATTCTCTGAAGTTCCTTGAAATTTCTTAAAATTTGTCGAAGTCCGCCGTTAAATTAATGTATTTTCTCTGTTATTTGCATCAACTCATTCAATATTTTAACATTCTTTATTTCTATACTAATTCTCTTATTTAATGATTTCCTTCAATGATTTTTCTGGAATCGCAAAAAAATTATAAGAAAATCATTATAGGAATATCATTATAGACCTGATACTGAATTCTCTATAATATTTTTCCATAAGGGGGGATTACAAAGAATTGCAAAAGATTGCATGAGATTGAATAAGAGAGCAAAGAAAGTGTACACCAGATTGCCGGAGTAATTAACCCCTCGGGAAATGCAAATTTGAACATTCCTATACAACAATGAAAATAAAAATTTGAGCTTGTGAAAAAATGGATTTTTGTAAGATATTCATAGAAATGAAGTGATGAAGTTGGATGTCCATAAATTACGTCGCAGTCGCTTATCGCGATTTAAACGACGCTTTAATCAGGTCGGAGTGAAAAATGAGCGCGTGCCCGAATTTTATCGTTATCAGTAGATACTGTTTTTACTTATGGGTCTTATCATTATCACGCCATTTGATTTTACGCGGAAATAGATGAGTTAAAATGAGTAAGTCGCTTCTCTAGTCTAAAGAAATGTCAAGGCAAGCCTTCGATGTTGAACATATCTTGAGACTTCCTCCATGCCCTCGCTGATGATCTTTGCAGCCTCCGGGTCCTTCATAACGCTTTATCTTAGAAACCCGCTCGAAAAGTCAGGGCCGCCGAATACGTTCCCGACGACCCACGCGTTTTGATTCACTTCTACTCGATAAAGTTCCACAAGTTGAGTTCTATCAAGAACAGACTTCACAGCCGGAAATGCTCTCAAAATTTTCTTAAAATTCCTACGATTTCAAGTCGAAATATAATCCATTTACCACAAAACAGTTGAATTTTCAACCTTTATGTACAGAAATGTTCGAGATTGAAAAAGATTACCATAGATTGCCTAGGAGTACTCTGGATTACATAAAACTATAGTGAAAGAATTAAATTCGATTAAAAAACGAGTTTTCAACAAAATGATTCAATTTTGAACCAAAGAGATGAATTTTTCAACTAAAATGATGAATTCTCAAGAGGAATAGTTAAATTTCCAGTTAAATAATGAATTTTCAACCAAAACAGCGATTTTTCAATACATAAGTTAAATTTTTTACCGAAGAGATGAATTTTCAACTGAAACGAAGATTCTTCATCAACAAAAATTATTTTTTAACCAAATTGTTTAATTTTCTACAAAGTAGAATAATTTTTAACCCAAAGAGAAAGATTCTTCAAAAAAATGTAATTGTTGATATTTCAACCAGAACAGATTTTTATTTTAAATCAAAAACTGTTGCTGTCAACCAAAAATGACGGATTTTCAACAGACTAGTTGAATTCTCAACCAACAAGATGCATTTTCAACGAAACAGTGGACTTTTCAAACGAAAATGATAATTTTTAACAATTTTGTTCAATTTTCAAGAAAGTAGATTAATTTTTAACCAAGAATATTTACTTTCTACCAAAAAGACAAATTTTCGACAAAATGCATGAACTTTCAACGAAGTAGTTGCATTTTTAGCTAGAAAGGATTAATTTTCCACCATACACAAAATAGCTAAATTTTTAGTTGAAAATTTCAATTTAAAAAAATAAAAAAATAAAATTGGCAACAAAATAGTTAAATTTTCAACCCGATAGATGTACTTTCATCTGAAATTATGAATCATCAAGAGGAATAGTGGAGTTTTCAATCAAACAGTAAATGTTTAACCAAAAGAAGCAACGATTTTCCAACAAATTAGTTAAATTTTCTACCAAAGAGATTCCACACTGTAGAATTTTCAACAAAGTAGATTAATTTTTTGTCAAACAGTTGAATTTCCAGCCAAGAAGGTTAATTTTCTACAGTTAAATAATCATTTTTCAACCAAAAGCGACTTTTTCAACAAATCAGATAACTTTTTCACTAAATGAATTTTCCTCTAAAATGAAGAATCTTCATTAAAAAAATTTTTTTTAGCCAAATTGATGAATTTTTAATTCAGAAGGCAGAATTTATCAGGAAATAGTTGAAGTTTCAACCAAAAATTACACTTTCAGCCAAGTAGTTGAATTTTCAACTAAAAAATATGAATTTTATGCCAAATAGTTAAATTTTCAAACAAAAATTTGAAATAATTTCAAGCATAAAGTAAGGAGATTAATTTTCTACCAAAAAACACGAATTTTAAACAAAATACATTAATTTTTAACAAAACTGTTAAATTTTTAACATAAAAGGACGGGTCTTCTATAATACGTTAATATTTCAACTCAAAAATATTATTTTTAACAAAAAAGTTAATTTTCTACAAAAAAGTGAAATATTCATAAAAATAGTTTAATTTTTAACCAAATACTTAAATTTTAAACGAGAATGTAAATTTGTAACAAAAAAATTAATTTTCAACCGAATATAGTAATTTTTTAGCAAACTCTTGAATCCTGAAACAAACCACATTAATTTAAACCCAAGTAGAAATAGTTAAACTTTCAGTTAGATAATAAATTCTTAACCAAAAAAGCAGCGATTTTCCAACAAATTAGTTAAATTTTCTACCAAAGAGATGAATTTCCAACTAAAATAAATAATATTTATCCAGAAAGATGTATTTTTAAACAATTTGTTTCATTTTATACGAAGTAGAATGATTTTTAACAAAAAGAGATTGAAATTTTAATTTTAAATAAAAAACAGTTGCAGTCAACCAAAAAATACGAAGTTTTAACAAAATAGTTGAATGCTTAACCAAGAAAACGAATTTTTAACAAAACAGCTGACTTTTCAACCGAAAAGGATACTTCTTAACCATTTTGTTTGAATTCCGACAAAGAAGATTAATTTTTATCCAAATAGTTGAATTTTCAACCGAAAAGATTAATATTCTACCGAAAAAGACGAATTTTCAACCAAGTACATATAGTTAAAATTTCAACCGGAAATATGAATTTTCAACTATAATGATGAATCTTCAACTGGAATAGTTAAATTTTTAGTTGAAGAATACATTTTCAACCAAAAAAACAACGATATTTCAACAAATTAAATAAATTGTATTCCAAAGAGAAGAATTTCTATTAAAATGAAGAACCTTCATGAACAATTTTTTTTAACCAAATTTT
This sequence comes from Andricus quercusramuli, assembly GCA_932178445.1. NCBI lineage: Eukaryota > Metazoa > Arthropoda > Insecta > Hymenoptera > Cynipidae > Andricus > Andricus quercusramuli. The sequence goes on along the minus strand of CAKNXH010001860.1, from coordinate 227,281 downwards.
TAAATTTTCAGTCTAGAAGGACGAATTAAAAAAACATGCATTTTCAATTTAAAAAATTAATTTTCCACCGAACATGGAATAGCTAAATTTTTAATTGAAAAAAAAAAATTTCAACAAAATAGTTAAATTTTAAACGAAAGAGGTGAATCTGGGAAAAACATGCATTTTTAACAAACTAGTTCAATTTTCAAACAAGTAGTTGAATTTTTAATTAGAAAGGTGAATTCTGCAGCAAGAAGAGTATTTTCTACCATAAAACACGTATTTCCAACTGAATACTTCAGTTTTCAATAAGATTGTTGAATTTTAAAGCGAAGTGGACAATGTATCCACAAAACTGTTGAATTTTCAACCCGAAAATATGATTTTTTATCAACATCCTTAAACAAGATTAATTTTTTAACATGAAATATGAATTTTCAACAAAACACATGAATTTCCAACCACATAGTTGAATGTTGAACCAGAAAAGATTACTTTTTAATTGAAAATGGAATATTTACACTTTTACATTAAAAAATTAATTCTCCACACAAAAAAAAAACACTTTTTGACAAAATATTTGAATTTTCAGTCAAAGAGATGATTTCTAAACAAAAATAATGATTCTTCAACAACAAGAATGAATCTTCATCCAATTAGTTCAACTTCCAACCAAGTAGTTGAATTTTGAACAAAAAAAAAACAACATTTCTGACAAAAGAGATGAATCTTCAAACCAAAAAGGAAGAGTTTGCTTCAAAAGTGTTATATTTTCCCTCAAGGTGAAAAAAATGTCAACGAGATTTTCGAATTTTCAAGACAATAAGGTGAATTTTCTACAAAACAGTTGAGTTTTCAACAACAAAAATCAATTTTCAACCCAATAGTAGAATTTTTTACTAAAGGGGATGAATTTTGAATCAAAAATATAATAGTAGACTTCTCAATTCAAAAAAATTAACTTTTAGTGAAACGTAGTTCGATTTTCTTTCTGAGTTCTATTAATTCAGTTCACATTTAAGCAAACAATCGAGAAAAGGGGAACAATGGGGAAAACAGGGGAAAAACAGACATTTTGTAAGGAAAGGGGAAAAGAGTTCATAGGGGAAAGAGTTTGAAGTCTGCAAGAATCTAGAAGGATATATGTGTCGACGAGCTCTTTCCCTCAACACATATTTGTCTACCTGATATAAATTATCATCTTATCGCTGATCTATCGCGCATTATATACTTGTTATCGCTCAAAAGAAAAAAGTCGATATAGCAGAAACGGGTGTGTTTCGCGAGGAAGGTGATATGCCGTAAATTCGCGTGTTTTTTTCGATTTGCATCCAATGTTTGAGAGAAATTTTCAAAACATCAAATCGTGACTTGGAATCAGCCACTGCAGAAGAAAACTATTATTACATTATTATTATTATTATGGTATTAAAATACGACTCAGAAAAAAACAGTTTCAAATGGTACTAATATGAGACAATTGGCAGGAATCCAGATTCATTTTTTTACATTGAAAATAACACTAACCAAGGCCATGACATTCTGATAAGATTAACTTTGAAGAAACATAATTTTTTGAACAATTTCATTGAATTGCAGATATTTATAACAAATTATTATACTAACTCAACTCAGATTATACTCAAGATTATACTAACATCTTCAGAGCTCTTCATCTTCTCCTCAATCAATATGTTATGATGTATTAGTTTGCATTTTTTTAAACTCATTCATGGAAAATTAGTATAGTATAGGATTAATGGGATAGTTGACCATTATTAAAAAAATTTCTTGAATTCACTATTTTTAATCATTGTCATTCATCATTTATTTATCATTCTAATCCATCAAGATAGGGGGAAGAAGAATATTACTCTAAGCAATTTATTAATTTTACTATGCATCACAGAGAAGAGTACATTCTTATTTGTCAGTTGGGGAAAAAAATGTCAAGAGATGATAATTTTGGTAAGACCTTCTGTGGGGTCACCAAGATTCGATGAGCGTAGACCAAATATTTTATGCTTCGCTAGATACTTCCTTTAGGTAATCCATTCAAATGGATAAACATTAACTTGTTTTCAGTAAAAATATTCTCCATTAAATTTGAAGTTCTAAAACCGGATTAAATACACTGTAAATTTGCTTACAAAACAAAGTGATAATACCAAAAAGACAGAAGTTAAACTTCAGTAATTCGGTAAATATTTATACTTATGCCTGGCAGATTGTATGTTTAATTTCCGTTTATCACTGATTAAACTGGTTTTTTCCGCTTTGACATTACTTCCAAAATTAAAGCGATAAACCAACAGTAAAGATAAATTTTTAATTTTTGTTTGACATGAACAATGTTTCTAAAATCTGAAACATCAGAATTTCATGGACAATTTTTAATTTTGAGAAACCAGCGATGAAGGTTTCAAATTAAATGTTAAGGAGAAGATATTTCAATTATCAGAGGAATTTCGAAATTAAATAATTATAAGGATATTGTTACTATGACACTTTATAGTAAGCTTCTATGGAACGATGAAATATCTCAAAACATTATACAAAGAATTGTTATTCTAAAGATTTGCATTTGTAATTTGTATTCAGGTTCTATGACCTTACAAGACCTCCTGTAAAGTCTTTGAATAAATCTTGCAAAACTTCAACGAGGCGCCAATAAATTTTTTAATTTTTAAATAAGTGTATACGACCTGGGACTCATAAAATGTAAGAATACAAAATAGCCACACTATATGTGAAAGGTAAATAATTAAATAAACGGATACATTCTAGAAGTTATTAATGGACATCTCAAATATCTTGAGGAACTTCAGTGTGTGACTTCGAGGATTAAGTGATAAATTCTTCTGAAAAAGTTATAAATAAAATCCTAAATTTCTTATGATAATATTTAATTCACATAATAAATAGAATGTGCTCGAATTGCTATCAACAGACAAAATTATTCAAATACTTGTTAATATTCGCGTTAACAAACAGAGATCATCCACATGGGAATCAGTGGAAATTGTACTGAATATAAATCTTTACTTACAAAATTTAATTTTAATAAATAAAGAAAAAATTTTCGACCCCTGAAATCAATTTTTACTTAAAACTATGAATATTCAACAGAAAAAGTTAAATTTTTATTCTAATCATGAATTTTCAACCAAAGGAATGATTTTTTATCCAAATTGGTGAATTTTCTGCAAGTTAAAATGATCTTTAACCAAAAGGAATGAAATCTCAAGGAATACTTTTGAAGAAAATTGTTTTCAACCAAAAATAAAATAGTTAGATCTTCAGTTTAAAAAATTGATTAAAAAAATTAATTAAAAATTTCAACAAAACATAGTGAAATTTTGTACCAAAATAGTTGGATTTTTAAATTAAAAAGGCGAATTTGAAAAATACATATGCATTCTTAACAAAACAGTTGAATTTGGAACAAAAAATAGATTTTTTAACCAAATTGTTCAATTTCCTACAAAGTATATAGATTAATTTTTTAACAAATGGTTCAATTTTCCACAAAAATCATGAATTTCCAACGGAGAACATTAATTTTCGACCGAAAAAGACGAATTTTCAACAAATGCATGAATTTTCACCAGAAAAAGATCAATTTGCAACCAAAAGTGAGTTAGTTGAGTTTTCAGTGAAAGGAGTGAATTTTTATCTAAAATAATGAATCTTCAACGAGAGCGATTTTAACAAAATAGTTGAATTTTCAGTAGAACAGATACATTTTAAGCTTAAGATATTTCAATTTTCAACACAACAATCAATTTGTGATCAAATAATTTGATTTTTCAACAAAACAGTTTTAATTTCAACCAAACAGACGAATTTTCAACGAAGATTTAATTACTATAAAAAATTGTTTTCGAGTAAAAGTCGAATAGTTAAAATTCCAGTTGAATAATCTAATTATCATTTTAAAAAAAAACTAATTTTCGATGAACGAAATGAATTTTCCTTTAAACAGATACATTTTGAACCAAATATTCGATTTCTTAAAGGAATTTTCAATCTCATTTTTAAATTTTCAAACAAAGAAATGAATTTTTAACCGAAAAGATGAATTGATCACCAGAAAGATTAGTGCTCTACCACAAAAAACAAATTTTCAACAAAATAGTTAAATTTTGAAAAAAAATTTTGTTCGAATAAAATGATGAATCATCAACCAAAAATGTGAATTTCCAATCAAATTAGATGAATTTTCAACTAAAATGATGCAACTGCAAAAAATGCATTTTTAACAAAATACATGAATTTTCAACCAAACATTTGAATTTTCATATAAAAAAGATAAGTTCACAATAAAAAATGGAATAGTTACATTTTTATATAAAGAAATTAATAATCAACAAAAAAATAATTTTCAATTGAATAGTTGAATTAATCACAAGAATGATTTAACTTTTAAACAAGGAGATTAATTTTTTACAAAATCGACGATTTTTCAACAAAATACATCCATTTTTTGAAAAAATATTCCAATGTTCAACTAAAATTAGGAATTAAGAAAATTAAATTAAGTGACAATAAAATGACATTAAAAAATAAAATTAAGAAACGCTTCCAATGAAAAATGAAATAGTTGAATTTGGAGTTACAAAGATTAATTCTCAACCAGAGAAAAAACGAAGTTTCAACAATATAGTTAAATTTTCAACGGAAATATTTGAATTTTCAACAAAAACAGTAGATTTTTAAACAAACAAAAAATTGTGTTTTTGACCAAGTTGTCAAATTTCCAATGAAGAAGATTAATTCTTCGCCAAATAGTAGATTTTTCAACAAAAACCATGAATTTTCAACAAAGAAGATTAATTATCTACCGAAAAAGACCAATTATGATCTAAAAAGGATCCATTTATATAACCAACAATTGAAGAATGAAATTCGGAATTAAAAACATTATTTTACAACAAAGCAAAAACAACAAATTTTCAACAGAATGGTTGAAAACTATTTAGATTACCTATGAAAATTACTCATAATAACTGAATTACTCTGATTACAAGTTATTTACTTGGAATACTTCGAATTACTCGAATTGCAAGTGGATTACCCCTTATTACAAGTGGATTACTCGGATCTAGAACTGGATTACAAGTGGATGACCACGTATTACAAGTAGATTACTTCGGATAAGTGTATTACTTTCGGATTAAACGTTTATTACGACGGATTACAAGTGTATTACTCCGGCATACAAGTGGATTACTCCAAATTATTTGAATTACACCGGAATACAAGTAGATAATGTCGGATTACTTCGGATAACAAATGTATTACCTTGGCTAATAAGTGAATTACTCATCATTAGAACTGGATAACAAGTGGATTACTACGTATTAGAAGTTGATTACTTTGGATTAAAAGTGTATTATTCCGGCTTACAAGTGGACTTCTCCAAATTATTCGAACTAAACGCTAGATTTCAAGTGGATTACTCGCATTACAAGTGTATTTATCCGCCTTAGAAGTGGATTACTCCGAACTACTTGAATTACCACATATTACAAGTGGATTATTCCTGAGTAATGCGGGTTATTAATGTATTACTCCGGCTTTCAAGTGGATTATTCAGAGTCAGAACATGATTATGTGTGGATTACTACTGATTACAATTGGTTTACTTTGGATGACATGTGGATTACTCTGGCTTACAAGTGGATTACTCCGAATCACTTTAATTTCTTCGGATTACCCCGGATTATACACTCAGAAAAAAACTTTTCTCGAACCAAACAAATTGTTTTGTTGGATATACATGAAAGTTTGGTTAAATTAAACAATTTTTTGTTGACTCAACAAAATATTTGACTGACCTAACCAATTTTTTTTGGTTGAATCAGCCAAATACTCCAACTGCCAAGAGATTTGGTTAAAACCACCAAAAAATTGAATTGTGTCAACCAAATATTTTGTTCTCCATATAATAACTGAATCCAATGGTTGAACCAACAAAAATGTTGTTGATTCGACCAAATCGTTTTCTGAGTGTATTGGATGACTGGGATAACCGCGGATAACCGAATGGTCAAGCGGATTGCCAGAGTTGTTTCCTGATGGGGTGATTAAGAGGTAGGTAGGCAATGATTGTGAACTATGACCCTGATGAGGACTTTGACACTGATTTTCAAAGTCAGGAGCAAGATGTGTGCCCTGCTTCACCTGGTCGAATTTCACAATAGTGGCACAGTACACGACTCGGCATCTTTCCCAACGGCAACGCAACATGACGTGTGTCGACGTAACGCAACGCAACATAACCTAACGTAACCTAGACCGTCAATGGGCTCTCGGCTGCACTTCGATTCGCTTCCTCCTGGTCTCTGTCTGCTCTGCGGAGAAACGCGTATTGAGAAACACCGACTGACTGGCAGCGATTACGACTACACACGACATAACAGCCGGTGCTCCACTGCACCACAGAATCACCGGCTAGGCTGCAAATGATAATAAACGAGGGGAATGAACCTCGCATGATCAAATTACATACACTCTCTCTATCTCACCTTCTATTCATTTTCAATCCATAGTATTCTGTTATTCGCCGACTTCATTAGGATTCATTGGATACAGGGTGACCAGACGTACTGATTTATCAGGAAATGTCCTGATTTTTTATCGCCCGAGTCGAAATTTCGGCCCTACTTTAGCCCTGCATGATTCCATTTAAGACTTCCTTTAGTCCTGCTTAGCCCTTCACGTCCTCTTTTGAATCCCATTGGACCTCGAGACCCTCTTTTGATTCGCTTACGTCCTGACGACTTTTGTACTTTTCTTTTATTTATATAATTTAATTATTTTATTTACCTAATTTGTTAATATGCATAATAAAAACATTTATGGTATATGAGGCAAAGCTAAAAAGTTGGTTTCTCTGAAATTCGAAAAAAGTCCAAACAAATTTGAAATTTATTAATATCTTCTGTTCTGTTCTTTATGGGCAAACACTTATTGTACATTGTTCATTAACCCATTTTTGAGTATACGAACCATAACATGAAAATAGAAATTTGTAGTACTCTTCGGAAAATTTACCAAGAAAATTATTTTTAACTGCAGATTTGAGTAATTTCACAATTTTGTTAGAAAAATCATATATATATATATATATATTCTACCAGAAATTGGTTTTGTGATTATCAATCATTATGAATGACAGTAATGTTCAATGATGTAGGTTCTGAAAAGTTGTTTATGGGAATAATAAAAAAGTCCTTCTATAAAATGAATTAAAAATTCCAGCCTAAGTTATTTTTTATTTCATAAATTGTTCCTGAACAAATTTCGGTTTAATTTTCTTGTCCACATAGGAAAATTTTGTTCGATTCAAAACTGAAAAACATCAGAAAATATATATGTAAAACGTCCTCATTTAAACCTGGATAACAAAAGTAATAACTTTTTTTGCTTGTCTCTAATTATGAAATAAATTTCCGAATTTTTAAATGATGCTCACAGTTTCTAGGTCTAATAGGGTAATGGGTACAATCATTTTTGCACTTAATTAATTTCTAAAAAGCATATGCTATAAGTATCGAACGAAATTCTAAAATACACGAATGGAGAGTCAATTTTATAAAGTTTTAAACTATCATCCCAGGTGAAAAAGTTTTATATATATAGTGGACAAGGCAATGATATTTTTTATTTGTTCTTTTAATATTTTTGTGGAAAACAAATGAAAAATAGCAGCTTTTTCTCCACTATATATAAATTATATATAACTTTTTCACCTAGAATAGTAAGTTGAGCTTTAAAAGTAGTAGATAATTTAGATTTAAAGAAATTAACAAAATATATATTAATAATATTCTCCGCCTTTTTCATGAGAAAATTTCACTATTTCCCAATACTTGACCTATTAGGGTGGTTTACAAAAAACTCGTTTTTATTTTTCGGCGACCGTATCACGATAGTTCGTTTCTCTCGGTAAAAAAATACTCTCCTGATGTTTTCAGATTTAAAAAATATTTTTCAGAGGTATGAGTTTCAGAGGAATATCTTATAAATAAAAATGGTTGCTAATACAAAGAAGAAAACTCTCATTTTATGTCGGATTAAAAAATAATTATTTGGTTCTGATAAAAGTCATAAAATGTATGATTTTTTTTAAACATACAAATATAAGAGCATAATTGTACCCCTAAACATTTTTTGTAAGGATTGTTAAAATTCTTTTACATTCCGCTTAGAATAGAGAAAGTATATACAATAGAGATGAGTTAAAAATTTCATAACCTGGGCACCAGAAATAATATTTCGAACCAAATTTTTCTTTAACAAGGCAATAGTTAGAGAAACAATAGTTTCTCCATCAATAAAATTTGATGAAATATCAATATACATAAATGCGAGACAGAAAGAAAAACTTAATTGATATCAAATCATTTTTTATATTTTCTAATTACCAGCAGGAACATATATTTGAACAATTTACACTTTTCTTATTAGGGAAAATGTCAGAATGTGGGAATGAGTATGAACTTGAGTGAGTTTTTGTGATTTTTTGCTCCTCAAGTCAAAACTGATGCAATTTAAGTAATTTGTGGTGACATTTTATATATTCTATTAGCGAAATATGAGTTACCAAAGATTATTAAAAAATTACTAATTCGGTTATTCGACAGATTTCCTAATTTAAAAGTTGTGTCAAAGATTAATATAAAAAATAAAAAAAACACAATTCTGTTCATTAATGGTTTTTACTTATAGCAGGCACACACCAAAAGTATAGGATAGGGCTAATTTTATAATCTGATTATATTTCCATGAAAAACAGCATTGCTTTTTTTACATCAATTTTTAATTGACACCTATTAAAACCAAATGCAGCGAATAGTGAATTGATAAAAAGAGTTTCGAAAGTGGTCAATCTAATCGCTGAGTAATAAAGTTTATTCTTAAATTGTGGTAAAAAACAATATTGTTTTTAATGGAAATATAATCAGATTATTAAATTAATCTCTTTACTTTTAGTGTACTTGTATTTGTCCTGGGGTAAATGGTCAAGTGAAGTCACTTTTCTGCTATAGAGAATTTCAATGGCTACAGCAGGGCCTAAACAGAGGACTTAGGAGGACTTATGGAGGGCTACATTTTTATTAAATCAGGCCCTCTTTTAGCCCTGGAAGTGAGGAAAATGGACTTTTGTGCCACTTTGGAGGACTAAAAGAGGGCTTAATCTAATACAAATTAATACCTCTACAAGCCCTCCTAAGTCCTATTAAGTCCTGCAATTTAGAGGTCTAAAAGAGGGCTAAAATTTTGACTCGGGCGCTGTCCTGATTTTATGATTTTTCGTACTATGTCCTGATTTTTCATGCCCAAAACAGAAAGTTTTGTTCACAGATTCTGAGGGCACAGTCTCTTTGAGACTGTTCAATTCAATTTCGAAAAATTGACATGCGTGGAATTTTAAAAAGATTTAAAAAAAAGGAAAACTTTGAATTTCCTAGAAAAATCGGAATTTCTGAAAAGTATTGCAAATAATCAACATATTGTATACTACTCAATTATTTAAGGCTGCGTCTAGTCCTGAAAAATTGGGGAAGTTGAAAAAAGGGATGGACTAAATTTTAGACAAACAGGGGAAATGACCCTTAACTTTCAATACGGCGTCTTTGAAGACCTCAACAAGTGCAAAAATTGGTATCGGAAATTTGAAAAAGTTCATTAGTATTCTTTAACATGTTTTTTACAAATGGCAATTTTTTACTTCAATTTAATTATAAGTTTATTCAGTAGAGATAAAAAAGTAAAAAATGATTAGCTAGGCTCTGGATAGAGATTTAAAGCAAAAATCTAGCTTGAAAGAAGCTTCTCGATTCAGCAGTTTCATCTCAGAAGTTGAACAGTCAAGAAACATTATTAATGTCTGAATCAAAAGCGTCTTAATGATCACGATCATGATGAGTTTCAATACTGGGAAACTCGTAATGAAAAAACGTCCTTTCTCGGCATTGTCGAATCTAGCTGTGACACAAATCCCATCTGAAAAAAAGGGTCACGCTGATCTACTCCCATGGCTTTCCGTAGCGAGCACAGCGTGACCCTTTCTTTGAAGAGATCTGCTTTTAATTCAGGCATTAATAACTTTGGTCATCAGACCGCTGAATCTAGAAGCTACTTTCAAGCTAGATTTCAGCTTGAAATCTCTATCCAGAGCCGAGATAATTATTTTTGACATTTTTAGCTCTACTGGTTATAGTAAATTACATGTTAAAGAATACTCATGAATTTTTTTAAATTTCTGATACGAATGTTTGCACTTGTGGAGAACTTTAAAGTCGACGTATTGAAAGTTGCGAGTCATTTCTCATATTTTCACATATTTTCTGTCACAGGAAAGACAAAAAATGTTTTTGACGAAAATAAAACTGACATCGTTTTACAAGTATAATGTTGAAGAATGTTTATGTCTTTGACTAAATATTCTGCGATTTTTTCTCGCCCAGAAATACGCCCTCAAAGTCAGGTGTCAGATGGAAAATATTGAACTAGTCATACCGAACTTCCATAAGACGAGACACTTCGATTATTTAAATAAAAATTGTGACATCAAAAAAGTCATTTGTATAGTTTTATAAACTTAGGGAAGAACATAAGCTTTATCTTGTTCAAAATTCAACAATTTTGTTAAAAAAAAAGATCATCTTTATGGTTGAAAACCCAACAGTTTTGTTGAAAATTCGCCTTTTTTTACTGAAAATGCTACTATTTGGTTGAAAAACAATTTTTTTATTCAGAATTCAAGGCTAGTTTGTAGCATATATTTGGTTGAAGTAAAGTGTTTTTGATTTCAATTTAAAACCTTTTTTGGTTGAAATATTAACTATTACATTTTTCGTTGAAAATGAAACTACTTAATTTGCAAGTTAAACTACTTTGTTAAAAATGTATTTTTCTGGTGAATTTATCATTTTAATTTACAAAATTTTTTTTTTTTCGTTAAAAACTTAAACGTTTTATTGGAAATTCGTGTTTAATGGATTAAAAATTTATTTTGTAAATAAAGACTTAACTCATCCACGTTTCTTTGAAAATTTATCTCTTCTAGTCAAAAAATCATGTTTTTGATCAAAATCAAATTCTTTTATTAGAAATGAATTTATTTTGTTGAAACATCGTTTTCTTTTGGCTGGAAATTAATTTTTTTGTAACTGAAATATAACTGTTTTATTTTGGGATAAAAATTCTACTATTTAGTTAAAAATTAATGTATTTTATTGAAAATTCGTCATTTTAGAAAAAATTTATTAACTACTTAGTTGAAACTGAAACTTCCTCGTCAGGAAATAATTTTCCTTCTGGTTGAAGATACATCACTTTAATTTAAAAAAGTCAGTTCTGGTAAAAATGTACTATTTTGTTGAAAATTCGTATTTAACTGGTTGAGAATTAATTATGAAGATCTGAAAATCATTAAAAATAATAAACATATTGTACAGGTTGCACTCCATTTTTAGAATTACAAATTTTGAGCTCAAAAAATATTTTTATAATTTATAAACTTAAGAAGAGAACATACAATTTTTTTTGGTCCAAAATTCAACAATTTTGTAAAAAAGCACAAAAAAAATTTTGTTGAAAATTTAACTGTTTTGTAGGAAATTCGTCTTTTTGGGTTAAAAAATCGAATAGTTGGTGAAATATCAACATTATTGTTGAAAATTCATATTTTTTATTTTAAAATTCAACTTTTTTCTAGAAAATTCGTCTTTTTGGTATGAATATTCCATATTTTGAACTATTTTTTTTCTGTTGATCGAAAAATCCTTCTTGGTTAAATTCTTTTTTTTTTTTATTTAAAATTCATATGATATTTTTTGGTTGAAATATCAACTAGTACATTTTTTATTGAAAATTCAACTACTTAGGTGCAAGTGGAAGTGTTTTGTTAAAAATTAATTAGTTGATGATTCATCATTTTAATTCGAAACCCCATTTTTGGTTGAAAATTTAACTAAGAACAAACCTAACACCTTTTGAATTCTTTTAAATCCCTCCGAAGATTGGAATCCAATAAAATGTCCTGGGAATATTTTAAAATGCCCTAAAATATTTAACATCACTTGAAATTGTTTAGAGCACTTAAAAATTGCAAGGAATTTTTTAAAGTGCCCTTAGACCTTAAAAATCCTTTGAAACCCCTGCAAGTTAGCGAAATCTGTTAAAAATTTTAAGAATCTTTTGAGAAATCCTGAAACATTTCAAGAGAATTCAAGAAAACTCAGAAATAGGTAATAATTTCAAATTGTTATCAATTTCCTAATCAAACTATACTGAAACTATAATGAAGCAGTATATACTGTATGGGCAAGTGTGGTCTATTAACGACTATTAATTGTGATTCATATACCAGTCTAAACAAATTTTTTTCTTCAACTCAAACAAAACGAAAACTACTCTTACCACAACGAGAATTACAGGTTTTCGATTGGATAGTAGAAAGGAGACTAGGAACATAATATTTTTTTATTTTACTAGTTACTCAGCACATCAGATTAAGTTTCAAAATTCAAGTTCCTATGCATTCATCGCGCGTCCAATAATCGAAAACCAAAAAACTTCACCGACAAAAGATTACAAGGTTGTTCCCTATGAAGACATAAAGATGACAACTAGATAAGGCCCAATTTCCTCGGTTTCTCGAGAACAAGAACCATTTTCTTCTTGCTGCAATTTCTTTGAATATTCAACCTTCAGAATTGGTTAGATAAAACAGATTCTAAAGAGTTGAAATATTCTGACCCCGGATTACTTTATGAAAGATCAACATGTACAGCTTCATCAACGATCTTCATGCAGGTTTTATTTATATTATTGTTCTGTAATGCCAATTATGACAAAATTCAGGCGTCAATTACGAATACGATCAAATTAATCGCATCCGAAATTTTCTAATCAGCTGATGCTGATCAGTCCTCATCCTTGTTTTTTACCCACTTACCAATTATGTGAAAGTCATGTTTGAGGATTGGTTGAAGAAATCCGGTACGATTTTTTTCATAGAAATCGATTTGACCAGGGTAAAATTATCTTAGCTGTTTGAACTCGTCTTCAATAAAGTTCAATCCAATTTAAAACTTGAAACAAAACTGTTTGTCAGAAAGCCAACTATATTTTCCTTAATAATTTTGTTTCGCAACATCAGTGAAAGGATTGTATCGTTATATTGTCGCAATTTCTTGATTTTTTCACTGATAAAAATTCACGTTCCAACCTTGAATATCCTAGATTTGGAGAACGATATATTTAATATCCAGCTGGGATAGTGTTGAAAAATAATCAGCATTAGTTAGAAATTAATTATAGCGTTCGCTTTACAATGTCTTTAAAATTAAGAAAATGATGTCACGTCTTATGATAGAAATATAAGTAATTCTTGGATTGTATCTCTTTCCCAGCCAACATTCCACTCATTCCTGAAGAGTGGATTATCGGATTATGAGTCCGGACATAAATTCCCGTTAAGAGAACAAGAAGATTTTTTTGTCATCGTGATACGTAAGCTGAGTTTGTTGGTAATATACGTGGCCGCAAACGTAGGTCAGTGACGTCGATTGCGAAAAGTTTCCTGCCTGCTCACTCATTCCCTCGCCTGACTGCCTTACTGACTGACTGACGCTCTGACTGGGTTGGCTCTTTGGCGTAGGCCGTACCAGTGCGTCAATCAGACAAGGTCAGGGACTCGCGAAACAGCTGTTAGGCTCAACCTAACCTAAACCAACCTAACCTACATGTTTTGAATCAAAACATTGAGAATATTATTAATTATTATTAATAATATTATTGCTATCCATTAAGACAAATACCTTTCAGGTAATTCGTTCCGATCTAGCCTCGTTATTCACAAATCGGCTAAAGATCCTCATTGGCTAATCAGAATCGGAGAAAGGAACAATCTTCCATCATCCATACACTAGAGAAAAGTTGCAATTTTACTACGGTTAACGTTGTACTATCTATTATCACTTTTCAAACATACAAGGTCTGTTACATTTTCATGAAAAATAACTGCTTAATCATGCAAAATCTAATAAAAATAGAATCCATCACAGCCATAAATAGACAACTATCGATAAGTTATTATTTCACCACCATAATTTCAAATCTGCTGAGGGTCCTCCTAATTCCTTAGGCTAGTCCGAATCAGAGAAAGGAACATCCTTTCATCATCCATGCACTTAAAAAATTGCAATTACACTACGTTTAACGTCGTACAATCTATTATCTTTTTCAATCATCCAAGATCTGTCACATTTTTATAATAAATAATCGCTTCATCATAAATAGACGAATCGGATATCGAATAGAAACATTATTCAAGCAAAACCTAATAAAAAGACAATTCATCACAGCTATAAATAGAAAACTTACGATAGTCTACTATTTCACAGCCACAATCTTAAACCTGCTGAAGATCCTATTAATTCCTTAGGCTAATCAGAATCGAGAAAGGATCGTCCTTCTATCATCCATGCACTTGAACAAAATTTCACTACGTTTAATGTTGTAGTGCCATCTATTATTCTTTGTCAAACATACATTTTTGTAACAAATAACTGCTTCGTCATTAATAGATCAATCAGATCTCTAGTAGCAAAATGAGTCAAGCAAAATCTAATAGAAAGACAATCCACTGCAGATATGAATAGAAAACTAACGATAAGCTACTATTTCACAACCATAAATTTCATCCCAGTTACCGATTCCACTTTTGATCCGATTGGGGATTAAGAAAACTTTTTGATTTAGTGCAAGTTATTTTAGTTTGGTGTCAAGAATATCCCTCACATAACTGAAATTATCTTATCCACGAAGAATCGTTATCTTATCCAACCAAGGCAAGTGAGACAGAATTAAGTTCTTGATGAAAATGTTAGTGGGCAGAGAGCACTTGTTCGTAAGAGCATCATTATATTTAATGACCCTAATGGATGGAAACGTTATTTTGAGCCAGCGAGGACAATATAAGTGATTTCATAGGCATCGACGACCAAATCGAGAAAGTTTATTTTCGAAAGAGGGCATGTCTGACCTTGAGACTAGGATAAAGAGTAGCGGAAGAACAAATAAAGGACATTGTGTACTTTCGTGGGACGTATATGCTGTTCTTTCTTTGCAAGTCTATGTTTAGCGAATGAAAACGAGAGGTCGTCTGCGAAGGCTCTGACTAGTTTATTTCGTCTGCTGGCTTCCTCTTTTTTTATCTACAGAAATTTGCACTCACGTTACTCGACACTTTTTACCAACCTCGATGCTTACCAGCAGGTTTTTTTCCTGTTTACAGACTTTAAAGCTTGAGGAGGGAATCTTGGATATTTTGCTTTCTCATTTTCAGAATTCTTCAAATAAAAGATTATTGGACCGCAATAAAAGAAATACTTTACGTGGGTAAATTTTATTCTGGAAGCGGATGTTTGATGAAGCGAATTTAATAGTTGTAAAAGATAAACCTAATTGGTAAAGGTGAACTTAATTACAGGGTAAACATAATTGGTAAAGACCAACATTCTATTAACTCAACTTATTAGGTACATAAATAAAGGTTATGCGATTAGAAGATATTAGTGCTGATTTCACATGACGATAATTCATTCTCGAGCAAGGATTAATGAAACAATTAGGTAATTGTTTCTGTATCATTACAATTTTAAACGTGATTTCGAAAAGATCTGAAATAGATTGTACATTATACGAAAGTGACTTAATGCACTTTTTCTAGACTTGCGACAAACGTCTCCCATATTTGCAAGTCTCGTAGTAGTTGATAATAATCTTCCTAGAGTTGCCAGAACCACTCCTAGAATTATTTAGTTACTCAAGTCGTTCTACTTCCAACAGCGACGATCCTGTACTTTTTTCATTCAACACATTTTATAATAAATTGCATTTTTAGTAATTAGGGAAATAATTAGTTAGCTAGATTCAAGGCTTGTTTTAAGAGGTGAGTGTACTCAGAAAACGTAGTTAGCAATTAAAATGAGATTTATCCTACAACGAAAGACTTATTTACAAGTCATGATTTAGAATTGCCAAATTATTTGTTTCAATTGCATTTTTGCGATGAGAATCGAAGACTTATATTATACTTTTATGTCGTTTTATAATTGACTTAGGATTTATACGTCTAGTGTGGCAGCCACTCGACTGATTAAAAGAAGAATTTAGGATTGTTCCCAGAGATAAGATAAATATATGTTATGATTGGTTAGAACTATTTATCTATTTACAGGTGACATGTTTTAACGTTAATTGAATTTGACATACCTCACTACTGTTTTTTCTTATAAAAATGACGAAAAATGAGGCTTAGAACATAAACTTATGATTGAAACGTCATTTTTTCAAGACACCACTCCTCTGTAGAATCTTTGACTCATAACGGATAAGTGCCATGTTTAAACTTTTTATCAGGATGTCCGGTGTACCTGCAGTCATTATCGCATCTTCCGACTACAAATGGCAATTCTATAAATTTACAGTCATTAACAAAAATTCTAAGCGTATAAAAAAGTTCCTTTCCGAAACAAGAAAAAAACTTCTAGTAGTTCCCAACGCTCAATAAAAATTGTTTCTGAAGATCTTTGAAAAGAGTTATTCGCAAGGTAAGTAAATGCATTTTTTTTATGTGAACTGAGCCGCTATTTTCAAAAATTATAGTTTAGATAATGACTGTTTAGCTTAAAAATCAATTAAGGATGCTGAGATTTTAAAAATGTAATTCACGCAGGTAAATAATTACTTTGGTTCTGAAGTAAATAAAACTGTCGGCTGCAATTTGATAAAGACGCCGATTAGTAAACATTATCATTTGACTCCAAGGAAATCTTCAAATGGGTACTTTCACTGAGAAGTCAAGAAAGTCGAGGGGTTCACAGAAAAAAGTATAGTTTTGAGACTTGAAGCTAGAGGTAAGCCTATTTTTTGGATTAAAGTAAGATCTGGTTAATTTGAAACAAGACCGATTTTCTTCATTCAAAATTTTTTTGTTCTGTGTCCTAATCAGACAGTGATTTCCGTTACCTGTGCAAAAAAAAAAGAATATTTACGTAGAAGTAATTTGACTAAAAGAAGGAGGTTACAAAATCAAAGATATGAGTGTTAACTCTGTTTTGAATTTGTTTAATTTGTTTAATTTGTTTAATTATTAATGAACTTCATAATATTTAAAGAATCTCGGATGACGTCAATCATTGCATTCCTCATCAGAAAATCGCTCATGCATATTTGAGCAAAGATTTCAATTTGAGATAAAGACAAACCCCCCGGAGACTCGAATACCTGATAATTTTGTTTATGGCCAGATTACTTCTATGATAAGAGATATCTCAGAACAGGAGTGTCCTAGAAATATTTTGATTTGTGATGCATGTTCATTGCTCATACTATGTAATGAGCTTAAAGACGTGAGTAAGCATTTCCAAGATAAGATTTACTTTATAAAAGATTCACTTAAAAATTGCATTTGGAAAATCATTTGATACAAATCTACAAAAAGTTTTGATTTGTATTTGTTGAGTAAATAATAACCTGTTAAGCGTTTAAAACTGTTTTGAATGAGACTTGTCAAATGTTTCAACCAGCATCCGGTTTCTGCCTTAAAATACCCTTACCTTAAACGTCACCCAGGATGGTAAAAATAGAATCGGAGAAAATAATTTCTCTACAGCGATATTGATAACCCAAGTTTCATTAGTAAAATGAAGTCAAATAATCCGAGAATCAAGAGTAAAATGATTAGAAGCTATAAAATCTTTTGACTTACGTAATACACTTTTTCACTCATTTTTTATCTCTCCCCATCCCCATGTAAAACTTTGTAACAGAGTAGTTTGGATCTTTCCTTAAATTTTTTAAATAACTATCAAATTTCTTCAATTATTTATTATTGGTTATGCATTTTTCTAGATTTATCGACAAGCCAAACGTGACCCAAAATAACCTAAAAATTTAAAAAACGATTTCGATCATAATAAACGCTAGCGAAATGTAATCAGGCGCGGATCCAGAGGGGGGGGCCACGGCGGCTTGGCCCCCCCCCCAAAGCCCAGACCCGAATTTTTCAAATAAGATAATTAAAGTTTACTATCCCACCAAAAAGAAACTAATTCGGGAGGATTGCGGCGAGTTAACATGCTTAAATTCGCCCGAATTCTGCTTTCTGATTCGTTGAAACGAACTGAGCCAGCGCGAATTGAATGCTTGTCAATTTGCCTTAATTCGTGGTCAAGGTAATTTCGAAAAAAATTAATAAAAATTGCATGCATCGAGTCTCGAACCAGCGATCCCAAGTGTGTAAGTCCAGAGGACAACACTGAGCTAGAGAAAACATTAATATATATTAACAACAAATCCTATATGCGCCCACGCTTGAGTTATACCTTAAGAATTCGATTGAATAGGCCAGTTTTTAAGTGTATTCGCGCTGCGAATTCTGGCGAATTGGAGCTTGACTTAAAATCTAGCGGATTAAAATGAATTGGCCGACACTGAAATTGTTGACACTTTCAAATGAATAAGGTCCCCTAAAATATTTTCGCTGAATTCAGACGAATAGGATATTTTAAGACTATATTACTCTGCACGAATTTACACACATAAAAAGCAAGAAAATTGCCATCACGATTACTGGGACTAAGGTCACGATTACCGGAATGTCTACCTTAACTGCATAAATTGAAAAATGGGAAAATTAGTGTAATTAAAAAAAAACTAAAACATAAGGTGTCAAAATACCTTTAAAAAGAAGTCAAAAACTTCGGAGAAAGCTTACTATTTTGAAATTTATCAATATTTTTAAAAACATTAAAATGTGTTTGCTATATTGAACAGAAATTTCACAGAAAAAACAAAGTGTGAATCTAACGCTAATTTCAGGGTACCATTTCCCTTCAAAAAAAATTAGTCTTGGTAGTGTGAATGGTACCACTACAAAAGGTATCGTTTCCCTTGGATTTGGGGTATGATAAGTCACCTGTAGTCAATTGTTTTTACAGTTTTTGCGGCAAAAACAATAAGTGATAGTTTCGTAGCCCAACTCCGAGCGAGATGGAACCCCATGTTAAAATTAGGTGTAGCAAAATTTATCCCAGAGTTTTTAATGTGTTAATTTAAAAACTTCAATGTCCGGGAAACCAGGAGATGATCAGAATTTTTTGAGAGCGGGAAATAACAGTGAATTTATTTTTTGACCGGTATTTTTACAAGTTTTTCAAAGAAAAACCTATCCAATCATTTGAAATATCACAAATTTCATGTCACAAGATATATAATGCAATTCAACATAAGTTTCATTTCAACTTCTTTTTAAATGCTAAGTTCAGTCGTTAACTTTTTCAATTATGAAATCATTCAGTTTGCAATGTGGAATCCGAAAATCTTTTACGATCCAAATTTTCCATTTTACATCTTTATTTTTGAGGGTACATTTTCAATTAAAAGAATGTTGAAATGCAGTTTTGAAGACTTACACAAGACACGATTAATATCTTTCGAAACTGAAAATTTTCGACAAAAAATGTTTTAAGTTGATCAACTGTAATTATAAATTAAGTAATGATTTTAAAAATTAAACTGTAGTTCGTGTATTCGCAATTGAACAATAATTGATTGATTTTATAGCACGATTCTGAATCTGATGAAATTAAACAATTTACAGATTTTGACGTTAAAAATTGAACTGTTTCAATTCAAAAGCCGTAGTAGTTAACAAAATGTGAACTTCCGATTGAAACTTTATAAATTATCTGCTGTTTCAGTCTAAAATATACCATTTTTAACGACTTCAATTATGAAAATTATTAATTAAAAAAAAAGAACAATTTTTTAATAGTCAGCAAAGTTTGACTGTTTATTTAAAATGAACAATTATAAATGAAATACTGAAATCCGAACAATTTGAAACTGAATTGTTTGAAACAGAATAAGCCTTGAATCGTTAAAATTTCGGAGAGCTAAACGTTACAATGTTAATTTTAATTGTTCTAATTTAAAATTTTGTATTTGCAAGTGAAAATGTTGAATATTGATGTGTAAATAACAAATAAAAATGTATCCATTCAGAAAAAATTCGAGTAAGTCGAGGAGATATATTTAGAAGTTTTTAAATAAAATTTTGAAGCTTTTAAGGATTTTGTAAGGTATTAAGATAATACAAATATTGTTTTAAGATTCGTGGGAAAATTTTCGAATGATTTTTATTTTAAAAAATTAATTTCAACAGAATATTTAAAAATATTTTAAAACGGACGTAAATTTTGATGAACATTTGGAAAAAACAATTTGGAAAAAATTGATTTTCTAGTAAAAAAAACATATTTTTAAGAGAAAGTTTTAAAAGATTTCAAAACAAATTTTAATGTATAAATAACAATTGAATAATCATTCATTCAAAGCGATTTAAACTTAAAATAATTCAACTTCTAATTTAAAAAGTGTTCAATTGAAAAAAATTATAATTTTTAAAATTGCGTAAAATGATATAATTTTGAAGATTTATGTATTTGTTGATTCATTTTTCAATTTAGATCATTGAAATTAATAGAGTAAATTTATAATTAATACCAATTTTGATTCGTTAACACGATTACTTCAGACAAATAATTTTTAAGAAAAAGAAAAAATCTGCCTCAGCCAGGATTTCAACCGGGAATATGAATATCGCAAAGAATGGAAATATACGCCTAAATTTTGCTCTTTAAAAATAATCGTTTTATAGTTTATGCTTGACTTCGAAAATTGTATGAGTATTTTATACTTGTTAAATAATGATTATACCATGACATGCAAGACGCAGCTTGTAAATATAAAAACATGGTTTTTATTGAAACATTTGTTTATTATGTTTATAAGATTTGTGAATAATATATTTATATAATTTTTAATAAACATTCAAAGCAAATAAATAACTTTAAAATGATTATTACCTTCTCCCCCTCCCCCTTAAGAGTGGAGGGGAAGGGGAATTATTGGATGGCCCCCCCTAAAGCCCTTCTCTGGATCCGCGCCTGAATGTAATATAGAACGAGATTATACAATCTACTCAAATCTTTGGTCAAAACTCTGTTTTTATAAATATTTTTTTTTACGAAGTGTCTCGTCGTCCCGAAATTCGGGATGACTAGCCCATTTTCAACATTTGGCTAGTCGTCCCAAAAATTATGTATTCTTTTTTATTTCTCTCCTCTTGAGTAAGCCGAAAATTAACAAAACTGCTATTCATCCCTAATTAAAAATAAATGTTAAAAAACGTATAAAACTAAGAGTTAGGTTATATTTTATAAAGTGTAGTCTTTTAAGCTTTAACGTATCCAAATTATGTTATGTATTTGCACTGTGTCACCGCAGTCTCAAGGTCGTTCGAAACTTTCCCATGATTTTCGTGCTCTGATTGGACCTTCCTTTGATGTGATCTATAGACTCTTGACGAGATGCACTGGTTGCCTTTGTATTTAGAATCAATCATTCATTTATAAAGAGTAAAATTCAATAATTATTCGCTCTCGCACTCTAAAACACATTTTTGTGATCCAAAAATTAATTTAATTAATTCTACAATGATGATTTATCATAAAAAATTTATTTAAACATTAAATAATTCCCATAAAGCAAGTTCTTTACTGCTAATGAGACTGCCGATGCGACGCATGCGCAGTACAGTTGGGGAGCCGAATTGAGAGCAATGCATCTTTATTCGGTTTTTCGTTCGATTTTGCGTGTTATTGCGCGTTGGTTAACAATCACGTGACATATAGATCAGCTGTTCTGTGTGCCGGCCTATACTGGCCGTAACACCCCTACCCCTTTTCCAACGCCTCGTGGGGGCGGGAAGGCACCCCTATGACAGGTCACAAAAATAATGTCAGGTAACACCCCTACCCCTTTTCCAACGCCTCGTGGGGGCGGGAAGGCACCCCTGTGACTAGTCACAGAAATTATGTAAGGTAACACCCCTACCCCTTTTCCAACGCCTCGTGGGGGCGGAAAGGCACCCCTATGACAGGTCACAAAAATAATGTAAGGTAACACCCCTACCCCTTTTCCAACGCCTGGTGGGGGCGGGAAGGCACCCCTGTGACTATTCACAGAAATAATGTAAGGTAACACCCCTACCCCTTTTCCAACGCTTCGTGGGGGCGGGAAGGTACCCCTGTGACTAGTCACAGAAATAATGTAAGTTCACACACCCTACCTCTTTTCCAACGCCTCGTGGGGGCGGAAAGCCCCCACGGATATCGTAATCTTGCCCATAATTACAGTATTAGCATTTTTTCGGCACAACTAGCCAAATAGTGAAAAGAGTCTAGTCATTTTCAGTATTTTTGGTCTAGTTGAAAGCAGTAAAATTAATTGAGTGCATTATTTTCAGGCTGACTAGAAAAATGTTGAAAATAGGCTAGTCGTCCCGAATTTCGGGGTCATTAAAATTTTTTGTGATTTTTGTCTAGTTAAAACGAGAAATTTCCTAAAATGCATTATTTTTGGGACGACTAGCCGAAGGTAGAAAATAGGATTGTCAATTTTGGTAATTTTGGTCTAGTTAAAAACAGTAGAATTAATAAAGTGCATTATTTTCCGGATGACGAGCCAAATGCTAGAAATAGGCTAGTCGTCCCGAATTTCGGGATGACTAGCCAAATGGTACAAATAGGCTAGTCGTCCCGAATTTCGGGATGACTAGACGCAGCCTTTTTTTTAATACCCTAAAATCACTCAAATTTTTTAAAATCTTTGAAAATACCTTCAAATCTTTGATTCTTGTAAATAAATCCTTCGAAATGTCGTAAAATTTCATAAAATCTGATGATATTCCTTGAGCTGATTGAATTTCAATTAAATCCTTTCAGATACTGGTAAATTTATTAAAATACTTTTGAGAGCCTATAAAGTCCTTTAAAATTACTCAAATCCTTGGAAATCTGAAAAAAGCTCTAGCATCCCGTTAAAATGATTTAAAAGTTCTTTCAAATATTTCAAAATCTTCTGAAATTCCTTAAAAACTTTTCAAATATCCTAGTCTTTAAAATTCTTCAAAATCTTTCGGAATACATTGAAATGTTACAAAATCTCTTCAAATACAATGAATTTAAATGAAATTTGATGACATTCCTAGAAATTCTTTGATATTTATGTATTCTCTTAAAATTTCCTTGGAATCCTTCTAAATGCCCTGAAATATTGCGACTCCTTTGAAACCTTTTAAAATCCCTTAAAATTTTTTTAAGCACCTGAAAATACTTTGGAGTCTTTTTAAATACTCTAAGTCTTCAAAACACCTTGAAATCTACTGAATTTCCTTGGAATATTTCACAATCTTTTCAGTTTTTTTTCAAATCACTCAATTCTTGTGAATAAATTCTTTGAAATGTCATTAAAATATTATAGAATCTCTTAGAATCCCGCAAAATTACATAAAATCTGAGGATATTCCTTGAAATATATTTAAATATTTGAAGTTCTATGACATTTTTTAAGATCCTGGAAAATTCATTAAATGCCTTTCTGAGATCCTATAAAATCCTTTACACTTACTAAAATCCTCAAAAATCTGATAAAATCCCTTGAGATCCTGGAAAATTCATTAAAATATCTTATTCAGCGCCTTTAAATTTATTGCAGCCCTCTGAAATTATATAAAATTCCATGAAATCTGTTGAAATTCCCGAAAACTCTTTTAAAATATTTGGCAATTCTATGAAATCCCTTGAAATCGTTTCAAATATTTCCAGGTACTTCCGAAGGTTTAGAAAATTTTGGATGATTTTATCCTTCAAACATTTTTTAAATCATTGGAAATACCTTGCAATGTTTGAAATCTTTTGATATCCCTCAATTTCTGTGAATAAATTCTCTAAAATTTCATTAAAATACCTCATTTTTCCTTTAAATTTACTGAAATCCTTGAAAATGTTATAAATCCCATGAAATCCGTTGATTTCATCCATTGCATTTGAAGGTAATAGTAATTTCAAAATCTGTGGAAAAACTTTGTTTTTGTGGATATTTTTCTACATAGTGACATAAAAAAATCAAAATACTCGTCTAATTATACCAATATGAAGTCTTTATAACATTATTACAATAATTCATTGTAACATTATTAAACTTTAAAGTTATATACATACTTCAGGATCAATTAAATAAAAACTTTCCAAAAATTAATTTAAAAATCCATTGTATTAAGTAGAATTGAGTAAATTTGGAAGAATTCAAGTCAGTCAAAAAAATCAAGAGAATTCCAAAGAACTAAAAAGAATTCAGGATAAATCATTAAGCATTCAAGACAATTAAATAAAAATTCAGGGTGAATTCCAAAAAATAATTTTAAATCTCTTTAAATATTTAAAATCCTACTAATTTATAAACAATAAGGTGGGATTAAAAGACTTTAGGATCAATTAAATAAAAAAATTTGAAAAATTCGAAAAAATCCATTGAATCAAGTAAAATCGAGTAAATTTAGAAGAATTCAAGTGATCTAAAAAAATTCGAGAGAATTTCGAAGAATTCAAAAGAATTCAGGATGATTTAATGAGAATTCAGAGTTAATAAGAACTCAGGGTAAATTTCAAAAAATAATTTTAAAACACTTCAAATTTTTGGAATCCTACTAATTTATAACCAGAAAAAATTTTTAATGAAGTGGAAATAATTTTTGAAATCGAAAAACTGACATTGATTTGAGTAAATCTTGAGTAAATTTGGAGGAGTTTAAGGGAAATGAGATGAATTCGATCAAATTGATAAAAAATCAAGCTGAATTTGAAAGCAATCAAGTGAGTTGAAAACAATTCAAAATGTATGAAAAAATCCATTTATCTGAGTAGAATTGAATGAATTTAGTAGAAGTCAAAATAATTTAGGATAAATTGATACGAATTCAGGACGAATTCCAAATGAATTGCAAAAAATATTTGAAAATCTCTTCAAATCTTATGGAAGCCCTACTAATTTCCAACCAAAAAAGTGCCTAATGACAACAAAACAATTCAAAAGAATTCGAATGAATTGAAAGTATCAAGTGGAAGTTATTTAAAAAATCCCCTAAAGTTAAAAACCCTCGGAAATCCCTTTAAGTTATCTAAACCTCTTGAAAATACCTTGAAATTTCTAGAAATATCCTAAGGTATTGCAAAGTCTTTGAAATCTCTTTAGACTATTGAAATACATGAAAAATTCTGGGAATGTTTTAAAATGTCCTAAGGTAATTGAAATCCATTCAAATCTTTTTAAATGCCTTGAAATTTTTTAAAGCTCTTGCAAACGCCAAGGAATGAAAAAATACCTTAAAATATTTCGAATCCTCTGATCATTTTATCAATTGAATTAAAAAAAATTTTTAAATTCGAAAAAATTAAAAAGGATTTAGGATAAATAAATAAGAATTCAGGGTGAATTCCAATAACTTATTGTTCCTGTAAAATCGTTCCATACCTTCCTGTTAAAATTTCTTAAAATATTTAGAATCTTTCCACTCGTTTGAAATCCCTTGTAACTTATAAAAGCTCTTTAGAATTCCTTAAAATTGTTGAAAATACCTTAAAATCTTGAAAATCCCGTCAGATTATTGAAATCTATTGAAAATTTCTCGTAATAATTAAAAATACGCAGAAATATTTTTTACAAAATTCAAGACGATTCAAAAATAGATATAGAATATAAATATTGAATACCGCTCAACAACGTATCTAAGAAGTGATTTGAGAAAAAACTGACTAATGGTGACTGTGTGGCAGCCCTGATTATTTCCCACAGTTACTTCTTACTGAAATTCATTGAATTTATTTTTTCTCAAAATCCCTGACCTTTGGCAGCTTCGAAAATATTATAAATTTTTTTAAAGTTCCGTTATGGACTGTAAGTAGGGTACCAAAGGGACCAAATCTTGAAAATAGGGTACTTTAGGGACCCTGACTGAATATAGGGTATAATAGGGGATATAGGGATCGGTCTGTGATATCCGTGTCATGCCTAACTGGTACTGAGTAATCAGTGAACCTTACTGATGAAATACTTCTGGCTCTTTCAACCAGTGAGGTTTCACTGGAAATCAGTGACATTTCATTGGATAATTCTAAGAGAGTAGATAGAAATAGAAAATGTAAATTTTATCAATTTATAACACGTATTTCTGTCACTTTCGAAGATAATTATTATATCAGGTCATTCAGTTTTAAGACTACGCGGCTACTTAATTTATGATCACTGTCAAGACAATGTATTGCATTATGACGTTAAGCTGGCAATGTGCCTCCTGAAAACGCAGCACTAATGATATTTATATGTAATTGCGTATCAGCAATCGAGAAAGTCATTGCCATCATGTTAAAGGTCACGAGTCACGATCACGTCAAACTATCTTCAAATAGGTCTTCTGTGAATTATTTATTGCTTGACAAAAATTTTTCAATCAATTTATCATACTATTTTCCAGCGATTGAACAGCAAAAACGAATGCTTCAATGAGAGCAAGGATACCTTAAATTGTTACACTTTATCATTTTCTTTTACTTTAAATTTAGAATCAAATTTAAATTAAGCAAACATTTATCTGGATTCAAGTAAAGTTTATCTTAGTTCAAGAAAACATATGTATGATTAAATTCTGAAATTCAGATACTGACGTCTTATGTCAGGGTGGCCGTTTCAATTGTAGAAAATATTCCTGTTTTTTCGGTTTATAAAACTCTTCACGGTAATTGAAATTAAAAAAAAAAAAACTTTCGAAACTTAGAATTTTTTAATTTGAATTTTAAACTTTAGAAATTGAAGCTTAAAAAATGTTGTCTTTGAATAATCGAAAATATATACCTATAAAATGAAAGCTTTTAACACTTTCCAATTGAACAATTTTAAATTTAATACCATTAAACTGCAAAATTGTGAATTTAAAGTTTTATAAATTGCACAGTTCCAAGATTTCCGTTCAACTCACATTAATAGAAATGTTTGAAATAAAACATGTTCCTCTTTGAATTCAGTGAAAAATTGAAAATAAAAAATGCCCCCTTTCATCTGAATGTTGAAAATGGAATATTGACCTTTTCCAATTCAGAAAAATAATTAATAATTAAAATGCCACTCTTTTAGCTCAATAAAAATGATAAAAACATAAAAGTGCCTCTCCACTTTAGAAAAACTTGAAACTCAAAATTTCCTCTTTTCCATCTCAACCAAGATGTCATAAAAAAATATCCCTCTTCCAATTCGGGAAAAAAAATGAAATTACCTCCCTTCCAACTTAATAAAAACATTTTTCTTTATTAGCCTCTTTCAATTCAGAAAGACGATTGAAAATAAAAAGTCTAACCCTTCAACTCAATAGAAATGCTAAAAGGAAAATTGCCTCTTCCGATTCAGAAAAAATTTTGAACCATTTCCTCCTTTCCACTCAATCAAATTGTTGAAAATAAGAAAATTTCCCTTTTCCCACTCAGGAACCATTCAAAAATAAAAAATTCTTCCTTGACACTAAAAAACACGTTTAAAAAAATGGCTTCTTCTAATTCAGGAAAAAAGGCTGTGCCTATTCATTCGAAAAAAATTTTCCAATTTATAAAATATTGAAAATCAAAATCTCCTTTCCAACTCGAAAAAAATCTTAAAAATATAAAATAGGTTTATACTAATTCAACAAAAATGAAACTTCCTTGTTTCAAATTCAATAAAAAAGTTTGAAAAAGTTCCTCTTGCAATTCGGAAAAAATCCAATAAATAAATTTCTTCCATTTATTTCAACATTAAAAATTTGAAATTTAATCGTTTTGTTTTACATAACTCCTTTAAAGTGGCGTTATTTCAATTTTAATTCACTTTTTATTAATAATTGTTCAACTGTTATTTAAATATTAAAATTCAACCCTTCCACTTGCAAATTAAGTTTTTTTCAAATTAAGCAATCAAAACTGTAACGTTCAAAGTATAAATTTAGCACTCTGTAATTTTAATGATTCAAGGCTTTCTATTTCAAACAATTCAGTCTAAAAAATTCTTTAGTTGCAGATATTTGATTTATAATCTCTTGTTTTAAATGAGTAATCAAATATTGCTATTTTTTTTCAATTGAAGGGATTAAATTATGAATCTAACCATTTTAAATTATTTAAAAATTTAAAATAGTTTATAAAGTTTTAATCAGCCGTTCGAATTTGTTTCACTGCTAAGGCTTTCATATTGAAACTGTTGAATTTTCAAAGTTAAATTCTTAAACGGTTTAGTTTTGAACAAATTCAGAATCGTCTTCTCAAATCAATTACTGTTTAACTAATTAATATTTACAGTTCATCCATTTCAAACAGGTTCCATTGAAAATTTTCAAATTAAACATTTTTAACTTTTAATTGTTTAAGTCTTGAAAACCACATTTTAAACTTCTTCAAATTGAAAATGTATGGTAAAAAATCAAGATCTAAAATGGACAAATTTTCAAGTAAAGGATTTCGGCCTTCAGGTCACCCTCTAAATTAAGACAAATATTTTTCTGAATTTAAATTCATCTCTGAATTCAAGTTCAGACAGTTAAAGATGTTACACCTTAAAACTGGTTTGGATTAAATTCAGAAAATTTGCTCTGGATTTAAGCATCATTCGACTAGATTTAAGACCTTATTATGTGAATTTCAGTAATAAGTCTTAAATTTAAAAAAATTAATATACCTTTTTTTATAAAATATTTTAAGGGTATAACATTTTTTGTCATATAATGTATGGCTAATTTTCTAAGTAAAATAGTGACGTTGGAAAAGATAAGTTGGAAGAAATCTTAAAACTAAACATCTTTTCCCTTCCTAAAAAATGTCATGACTGACTCATCAAGAGTAGCCCATGAAGGCTCGTGTCAATGCATGTTTGCAAATGAGAGCGCTGCACATATGTGTGTAAATGCACGTGTTAAGTATATGTATACACTTGTATTTATTTATGTGCAGCCAACTTGGCACAGGTCCAGAATGCCAGGAACCGCGTAATACAACCAGCTGCGTCTGGTTCCTCGCTCGAGTACCCTATTTTACTTGAATCGAGCACGAATCGAGATTTCCCCCTAAATTTTTAAAAAGAGCAACACATCAGCAGAAGAATTCTGGTAAGGGTTCGTCACGAAAATAGGGTAATAATGGAGAAAAAATTCTTTCGAATAAAATTGATGTAAATACCATATTGAATTCGATGTGAAACACTCTTAACTCCTAGGATTTCAAGTCGCAATATATATTGAATTTTTAACAAATTAAATTAATTTCATAACCAAAAAGAAAAATGTTCAGTATATGAGGGTTTTATCTTTAAGCAAAAATAAAATAGTGAAATTTTCAGATAAAAAAATTAATTTTTATTTGAAAAAAAAATAAATTTCAACAAAAAAGTTAAATTTCAAACCAAAGAGGTGAATCTTGAAAAAACATACATTTTTAACAAACTAGTTCAACTTTCAAAGAACTAGCTGATTTTTGAACTAGAAAAGAGGAATTTCGGAACAAATAGTTACATTTTCAACCAGCATGATGAATTTTCCATCATGATGATTATTTTCTGCCAAAAAAGACGCATTTTCAACTAAATACATCAATTCCTAACCAAACCTTTGAATATTAATGCCAAAAGGAGGAATTTTCTGCAAAACGATTGATTCTTTAACCGACAATATGAATCTTCTTTAAGAAAAAACTTAATTTTCTAACCCATTTCGGCACCCATAAACTGTACAGAGGTGCGAATTGGGATTTTACGATTTCAGCAGCTGCAAAAAAAGATGAGAAAAATTTTCAAACAATATTTTTTTGCATTACAATAAAATCCAACAAAACTAACGCGAGTTATTAGTTAAAACTTTGTATTTAAAGGAAAAAAAATATATGAATGTGATCGAATCATACCAAGTATTTTTCTCATGCCCCCGAACTTACTATATTTTCGAAAAGGGAATTTCTTGCTTTTAGAGTGAATACATAAGAGTGAATATAATAAACAATGATGAGTATAAAGAAAAATGATTTCAACATGAGCGTTCAACGCAAAAGATGATTTTTTTACCCGGAAGATTAATTTTCTAAGAACAGAATAGTCAAATCTTCAACCTAGAACTTGAATCTTGAAAAATATGAACTTTTTACAAATTAGTTCAACGTTCAATTAAGTAGTTGAATTTTCAATTCAAGAAGATGGATTTTTATCCAGATAGACAAATTTTTGACTGAAAAAGAATAATTTTGAACCGCATAGTTAGATTTTTAACCAAAAAGATGATTTTTCTCGCAAGAAGATGAATGTTCCATCCAAAAAAAAAAAAAATTTTCAAAAAAATTAATTATTTT
Source organism: Andricus quercusramuli (assembly GCA_932178445.1). Classification (NCBI taxonomy): domain Eukaryota; kingdom Metazoa; phylum Arthropoda; class Insecta; order Hymenoptera; family Cynipidae; genus Andricus; species Andricus quercusramuli. The sequence goes on along the minus strand of CAKNXH010001860.1, from coordinate 196,961 downwards.
CAAAAAAATTGTTAAATTTTAAAGCCAAAAGAAAGAATTAGCTAGAAAATGGTTGAATTTTCAAGCAGAAAATATGATTTTTCAACTGAAAATGAAATTAATTTTCTACCCAAAAGTTAAATTTTCATGAACATAGTTTAATTTTTAACAAAAAAGTTAATCTTCAACCGAATAGTTTCATCTTCTACCAAATTTTTTAATCATCAACCAAACCAGAGTAATTTATATTCAAACAGTTGCATTTTTAATAAAAAAAGCGATGAATTTTCAACCAAGAAGATTAATTTTCTATCAAAAAAGGCGTATTTTTAACAAAATACATGAATTTTCAATAAAAAATATCAATTTTAAACTCAAAGTGGAATAGTGGCATTGTTAGTTGGAAAAATTTATCCTCAACCAAAAAAAAAACATGAATTTTCCACAAATTAGTTACAATTCTAACATGAGAGATCAATTTTCATCTAAAATGATGAATCTCAAAACAAATGTAACAAAAGAGTTCAAACTAGAAGATGGTTTTTTAACTCAAAAGATAAATTTCCTAAGAATGGAGTAGTTAAATTTTCAACCGAGGCGAAGAATCTATAATGAGAAAAATTAATTTTTAATAGAGTAGTTCAATCGAATAGCTTGATTTCTGACCAAAAAATATGACATTTTAACAAAATAGTTGAATTTCCGAAAAAATAATAAAATTTTCAACCAAATACCAGAGTCTTTAACCGAACTAGATGAATTCCGAATCAAAAATATAATAGTAGGCTTTTCAACCAAAAGTAGTTAATTTTTCTTGTTGAGTTCTATTAATTGAATTCGCATTTAAGAGAAAAAGAATTAAAAGGGGGAGAAAGAGTGTCTTTCTCAAAAACAGAGAAAAAAGAAAAATCCTTCAAAATTCATCATGAGCCCTTGAATATAATTTAGATTAAACTTATTCGTGAAAGTTATCTGAAAAAACGTTCAAATCCGTAAAAATCTGAAAAATTCCTTGAAATCCCTGGAGATTCAACAGAATCTTTGAATCTTTTAAGTTTCTTGAAATACCTTCAAATCTCTTGAAATCTTTGGAATCGCTAGGAATCCCTTAAAATATCTTTTCATTTAATTTATTTTCAAAAAGTTCACTATTTACTATATATCCCCAAAAATCTTTAGAAACCCTATAAAATCCCTTAAAATCCCTTGAATCTCTTGAAAATCGATGAAATCTTTTCAAATTAAATGAAATATTTAGAAAAGCCTTAAAATACTTTTACAAGCGTTAAAATCCGTGAAAGTCCCACGAAATTTGTTGAAATCCTTTGGAATCCCTTAAAACCTCCTCTGATGTGTTTTTTGCATCAACTCTTTCAATATTTTAGCATTCTTCATTTCTATGCTGATTTTCTTATCATGCGTTCAGTATAGTGGCCGTAAACGCGCAAGTAGAAAACACTGGGATATGGTCAGACACCGCGAAGTAGTTTTTGCAAAAATTTATTACTATAAAACTTGGATGAAAAGTTTAAATTATGAAAATAACTTATACAACAGAAAAATTGTGAATTTGGTATCTTTAAAGTTTAATAAAAAGTTTTGAAAATATAAAGACAACTGGTTATATCGAGTGATTCTATTTATTTTAGATCATATGAATTTTAAATCATTAGGTATAAATACAACCAAGAAATAATAACGATAATTTCCTGCCAAGAAAACAATATGAGGTAAAAAAATTCCAACTCTCTACCATTACGGAATTTTCTGTATGACTAAGCCTTCTTTCGAATTGTTCAGGTCTAAGGTTGCAGAAAATTTCGTACTGCTAGTAAGAGCCAAAATTATTTAATAAGCTAATTTATTTTTCTGTGTGACGTTAAATTCTGAATTAAATACTACTTTTGGTTTTTCGCGACACACTAGTACTTTCTGAATGAAAATAAAGATTACGTACACAATTATTTTTGAATGACGCATTTGTCAGATTTTCGGAACTTTCGTTCCAAAAAATTCATTTTTTTACACTTTTTTTATCTCAAAACAAAGCTTAGATTTTTTCCTTCAAGAGCCCTGAGGTTAAAACGTGGGACTTTTATTGTTTATTTACAAAATAAGCGTTGAAACTTTTTTGAAAATATATTATCTATTCTGTTTTGGGCGATTTGTAACTATTCGAATGGCGTTCAGAAAAATGTTGTCCAGTATGGTTCCGGTCAATTTTGTCAAGCCCTTTTTAATGATCATAAGCATTTTTTGAAGAAATGAATAGCTCACCTTCAAAAATAAAGTTCAAAAATATATATTTCACATTTTTCATAGGAGGACGTTTTTTTTAATTTTCTTTGAGCTAGGTAGAAAGCTTGGGTTTCTTCTCTTCAAGAACCTTGAGATGGAAAAGTAAACAAATTTTAATTTTTATTGATAAAATATAAAATTAAATTTTAGTTTTTAATCTCAAAGTACGTAAAGGAAAAACCCCTAAATATTTTTCTAGGCTAAAATTTTTTTCAAATTATAAAAAACCTATCGTAACTGTACTGGACACAATTTTTTTCGTCATTGGAAGAGTTAAAAATCGCCGAAATATATTCGACCCAACACGATTATTTGAGCCAATTTGGAGAAAACTAGACTCGTTGATTTGTCGAAATACCTTACAACTTTTGTGAAAATTTTTTTGAAGTTAATACGTGGGGTTAATTCATTCTCTAATCATAGTAAATGAACCCCTTATTATCAATAATAAAAATAATAATTAAATCCGATAGAAGGTGATTCAACCATGGTTATCATGTCTTTATCCAGAAAAATATCTGACTGCTTCCTCATTAAAATTCCATATTAATCATATGAGTCCATTTGATTCTAATCATATGAAAAAGTGAACAAGAATGTTCTATAATGAATCAATTGAGTTTTGAATTTACGGAACACTGATGACACTAAAATTTATGTTTGATGCACATTTTTTTCACGGAAATTCGCCGATTGCTAATCTTAAAATTCCCTTAGAAGATATATTAAATCCAGATTATAACCGATAAACTAAATAAATGAACATAAAAGAAAAATTAAATCAATAAGTTCAATACTTAGTCATGATAATTGTAAACAATCATAAAAGATTTTATTAAAAATGGAAGAGGCTGCAACCATCGTTAGATGAGAATAAAAAATTATTGTAAAGGTTTGTGGTTGATTCTCAATCAATCTATGTAGATTATTTCATTTTCACAGAAGGAAAAGTAATAATCCGAAAAATCGCACATTTACGAAAATTGCTAATTTCTAAACATCCTTAAAGCGAAATGAAAAAAAGATAGATATAAGGTATCTATCGATAAATTGAGGTAAAGATTTGTACTACTATCACTGAGAATAAAAAATTTTGAGTCGAAGAAAATTCATTTGATTCAAAGAAATGATCTTACTGAATATGTTATATAAAAATTTTCTTTGATACAAAAACATGTTTTTATCTCAACCAAAATTACAAAATCATTGTTGCAAATTAATATTTATTTCAGTCAGTGGAATATTGTTTAAGCGGAGGAGCATTGATATTTGTTGATAGAAATGAGAGACTTGTGCTTGAAAATTAGGTAATTGGTATAGTCAAGATTTTATATCAAGAAAATATTTGCAAATCCTGAATTTAACAAATATTTCTTGAAAACAAAGAAATGGGTTAATATTTGAGTAAATATTTCCCTGAACCTAAGATGCGATGTATTGTTCAGAACAAGTATGTAACAAAGTTGATGAAATATTCACTGATACAAAGAGTCAACTCCTTGATTTGATGAAAAGAGAGAAATTGTTTTAAAAACGAAGTATTTCACAAAAATAAAAAGATCTTGAAGGAAACAAATATTGCATTTACCTACAAAAATACTACCACTGTTTAAAAAATTTGAGTATTTGAAATCTAAAAAAAAAATTAAATGTAGCATTTATTGCTCAGAACTTTCATTGTTTTACAAATTTACCATCAAAAGAGATATTTATCAATAATTACCAATTTATATTGCATTAACTAAATAAACGTTGCATTCAACGGATTTCATAAACATTCCTTTCAAACAAGTATTGTTCGCGCTGAAATGAATGTACAGTTGAAAAAAATTCTAAAATGTTAAATTAGAGAAATATCTATTTCAATAAAACGCAAATTTATTTATTGAAAGAAGTATTTTATTTGTTCAAAGACATATTTGTTCGAGTTAAATACTTGCAGATCATCTATCCGAACGACTATTTATTGCAATGAAACAGATAATTATTTACTAGCAATAATCATGTCAACTCTTAGCGTCGGATGAATATTTTTCTCAATTCGATGAATAATTATTTGCCTGGAAAAAATATTTATTTCACTCAAAGAAACCGAAATTAGTCATTCCTTACATGGATAAATTATTTTAATTAAACACGTATTTACGAGCGTATTTATCACTTCAAAGAATCGCTATAATTGAAATGAAGAAATATTTTTAAGGGTGTGAAAAAAAGAAATCATTGCTATCACTTAATAATTTTTATATTAATAGCAAAGAAATATTTCTTTGTATTAAAGAAACACCACCGAAGGAATTATTTCTTTGAGCCGAGAAATGACCTTTTTGCCTCTAAATAATATTGACTCAATTCAAGTACTGGTTTGAACAGGTTCAAAGGGAAGAAAACAAAGACACGCATTCCCTTGGGTCCAGTAATTTTTCTCAGTATGGGGAACAACATGTTTCGAAGTCAATTTAGACATCCTCTGAATGTTAGAATCCCACCATAACACATTTTGGTTGCTTTTGACGGAATTTCCATGTTTCCAAACATTCCGTATGAAAGAGATGAAATGGCTATAGAAAGAAGATACTGGCTATAAAACATGTTTTTTCATTCAGTTTATTTTTAATGTAATAATAATTGTTATACACACAAATTTGGAACTCCGATAGGCTCACTTCTGCCTCCTGTTTTAGCAGAAATCGTTATTAAATAAAATAAAGCCTTCGAATTAATTGATTTTAATTTGGATTTGTATGCAAGATATGTTGATATGTTTGTATTGTATTAAGTATTTTTTTATTATTAATTTTTATAGATTAATAAGATTACTCCGGATTGGAAAGGATTACTCTGGATTACATCAAATTATGGTGGATTAATCCACCTATACTAGACTCACACGAAATTACAACCAAAGATGTACTTTCAAATAAAATGATGAATCTTCACAGGGAATAGTTGAATTTGCAGTGAAAAAATGAAATCTCAACCAAAAAACAACAATTATTCAACCAAATGGTTCAAGTTTTAACCACAGAGATGATTTTTCAACACAAATGAAGAATCTTCGACCAAAAGAGACGAATTCTCAAATACAAATATAATAGTTAATATTTCAATAATGACAAACTTTTTAATAAAATTGTATAATTTTCATCTAAAAACATGGATTTTTAACTCAAAAGAATTATTTTCTACCAAAAAAGACGAATTAAAAGAAACCTGAACTTTCAACCAAATATATGGATTTCCAACCCAATAATTTAACTTTGAAGTAAAAAATATACATTTTGAAGAAAATGGAACAGTTACATTTCCAATTTAAAAAATTAATTTTTCCACGGAAAAAATAAATGTTCAACAAATTAGTTAACTGTTCAACCACAGAAAAGAATTTTCAACTAAAATAATCCTTGTACAATCAAACAATGAATTTTCAACAAAGTACTTTAAATTTCAACCAAGAAGATCAATTGTCTAACAAAAAAGAAACATTTTTGACAAAATACATGAGTTTTCAACCAGGTAGTTGAATTTTCAACTGAAAAAGAAAGCTTTGCAGCCAAATAGACGATTTTTTTAACTAGAAAGATCTATATTTAATGAAAATTGGAATAGTTTCAATTTTCAATTTAAAAATTATTCTTAAAAAACACGATTTTCAACAAAATAGTTAATTTTTCAAACACAGAGGTAAATTTTCATTAAAAATTATGCATATCCAAACGGAAAATTCAAAAAATTAGTTCAATTTTTAGACAATTAGTTAAATTTTTCAACCAAAAGGATTAATTTTTCATTAAGAAAGACAAACTTTTGACAAAATAATGAATTGCCAACCAAATGCTTGAATTTTAAACTCAAAAGATAAATTTACAAACAAAAATGAAATAGATAAATTTTCAGTTAAAACAATTAATTATAAAAAAAAAATAAAAAATTTCCACCAAAAAGAATAATTTTCAAGCAAGAATCTTAATTTTTTACGAACAAAGAAGAAATTCCAACAAAATACAGGAATTATCAACTTAAAAAGATAAATTTTCACCCAAAAATGGAATGGTTTAAATTTCTGTTAAAGAAATTAATTTTTAATAACAAAAAAAATTTTCCAACACTATATACTTAAATTTGTAACCAAAGAAATATTTTTTTACCAAATTAGTAGAATTTTCATATCAGAAATACGAAATTTCAACAAAAAAGCTCAAAAAATGAGTTTGTAAGAAAATTTATTAATTTCGTACAAGGTAGATTAATTAAACCAAATACTTGAACCAAAATCATGAATTTTCGACGAAAAAAATTAATTTTTTAGCGAAAAAAAAAAATTCCGACAGAATGTATGAATTTTTAACTAAAATGATCAATTTTCAACCAAAAATTTAATAGTTAAATTTTTAATTACCAAAATAAATTTTTATGAAAAATAAACTATGTGAATTACACCGAATTACCTGCAGGACTCTGGATTACAAGTGAATTAATTTGGTTACCTGAATTACTTCGAATTATATGAATTACAAGTGGATTACTCTGGATTAAAGGTGAATTACCTTCGGTAATACGTAGATTAATCTGGATTACTTCTTAACTGGATTACCTTGGGATAAAAGTGTATTAGTCCGTTTAGATGTATCACAACGGATTAACAGTTCTTGGATAAATTTATTTTTTGAAATTTAAGAATTTTAAATTAGATTAAAATCAAATTCAAAATCATATTTAACTTCCAATAATCAAGTTAATGTATGGAATTCCTGAAAATAAAACAAAAATTCAAGGATCAAATTTGGAACAACCACCACAAAATGGTCCTCTCGTAATTCCTAAAAACAAAAATCGTTTTTTCATTTTTCTCTCCTCTTTTTTATTTTTGTCCAAAGAACCAATTTTTTTTGTTTTTAGGAATTATAATAGGAGCATTTTGTGGTGGTTGTCCAAATTTGATCTTTGAATTCTTGTTTTACTTTCAGGAATTCCATATATTAAATGTATTCTTTGTCTTGATAATATAGTCTAATATGTCTACGTCTAAACAAAAAGGAATCAGATTGTCTAATTTATTATAGGAGTTATTTATAGGCGTTTTTGTGAGTCAATGTTGCAATTGTTAATCTTTAAAAATAGGAAACCATACTTCAATTTACGCTCTGTCTGGTGATATTTTACATATCTCTCAGAAGTAACCGAACGTGGCTAAATTTTGAAGAAAATATTCAATACATGTGCTTATGGAACTCGCCAACTTTCAATGCGTTTTTCTCGAAAGGCGGTTTCTCAAAGTTCTAACTTCAAAAGTACCCCGGTGCCTCATTTTTCCACCTAAAGGGTTCCATCTTGGCATCAAATGTCGAAAATTTACCCACTGATATGCCACCACACATAACTCACACTGACATATGAACCGATATATGCAAATCAATCTTCACCTATGAATGAAAAATTTGATCAAACAACTTTTTATGAATAATTCTCTATGTTTTTATTTTCAGATTGTATGTGAATTTTGATTAATATAAGGTTCTATTATTCATACCGGTTGTTTTTCTATAAATATTTTATGATGCGGAAGTCTAAATTAACTTCGACACATGTTGGTCCCTAGTAGTATTCTTTTCCTCCCTCCTTGTTTGCTATACATTTGTCTCTAATGATCCGAAAAAGAAATAGTTGGAAATCTAATTTTTGATTTGCGAACTATCTTGTGTTCTGATTTTGGCAAATGAAATGATTCATAAGAAAGTAGATTTCATTTCGATCTTAAAGGAATTATAAAAGTGTTTCTACTTTCTCTAGGACAATGAAGGATCTTATGATCCACTCGATGAAATGTACTTAGAAGAAAAAATAAATCTAATACTCTTCCTATGTACTTGAATCTCATCAAAGAAACCATTTAATATGGAACAAACGGCGTTTGTTTCGATTCACGAGATCTTCGGTCTTAGATAAGAGGTCCCTGTCCCAAAAGTCGTATGCTGTGGTCACGATTACATATAACTATATATAGTGATAGAGCATCTTGCCTCGGGCAAAGATGGGCCGTCGACCTTCTTCTCTAAGTTGAAGGTTTGCTTACCGCATTATCCCTACGCACGAGTGAACAAAGGATTCACGAAAAATAAAACACCACCACATCGAAATGATGCCGGTGGCCCTTCTCTAAAATTGCCCTTCCGCGTTCCGTTCCTTGAAAAAAGCCGAAACTAAACTCGTTAATTGTGTTCTCATCCTGACTCAGGTATTTTTTTCTTTTCATTTTCAAAACTCTAGGTTTATTCGTATACATTTAAAATACGAAATATAACTTATTTATTTATTTTGAAATCTCATGAAAAAAGTAAGATTTTCACTACCATACAAGATCAAAATACCGCTTCGCTGCAAATAACCATGGGTGTATTTCCTATCATGATGTATTTATTTGTGTTCACTTTAAGAGCATTTTGCTTCCACGCAGGCATCAAACAAATTTGCTTCCTTATAGGGAGGTTAATTTTTACCAAGCAGAAAAACTGACTTATTTCCTCAAGCTGATCTTTTTATCTTACTATATGCCGAAAAACTTATTTCCAGACAATCAGAGAGATCATCAGTAGGCCAATCAATGTGTCTTGTTGCAACGAACCACTTTTCAAGTAACAATAGTCGCATATTTCAAATAATAAATACTTTTTATTTATATAAACAAAGTGAAACTTCTTTTAATTGTATAAATCACTATTGATAGATCATGAAATATCATCAAAGGTTACTCAATAGGTGATTTGACGCCCCTCGAATACGCGAACAATTACATAAATCTCGGTACTATTATATTCCCAATATACAAAAACCTTTCCACATATAAACAAGGAAAACAATTTACCTGAAAAAGTAATAGAACAGTACGGGTAAGTCAAGGAAAGTCATGCAAGTTTCTTCAATAGATCAATAGATGCGTCTCGAAGACGCCAACAAATACATCGTATATAGTATTGGTGTTTTCTTAATATTTAAAAAATTGTCCTCACATAAACAAGAGTAACGATATACTTTTAAAAATTGTAAACAGGTCATATGTAATATAAATAGGATCATAGGAGTGTCCTTTTCCAGCTCCTCCTATTCGTACCAAAAAAATCTGGCTACTTATACCGAAATTTTGGTACATGTAGACACGGCCATTCTTTATATGATTTTGCTAAATTCTTTAGATGTTTTTAACATTTTCTCCCTGGATTCTATCTCAGGGTCGAATTTGGTGCAAAAAAGTAGTAAATTTCAAGTACAAAAAAGTAGTAAATTTCGAGAAATGATTTTGCTCACCAAACATTTGACAAAATTCGAAACACGAACATTTTTATAAATAATAACCAAATTTTTTTAAACATGATGAGTAATTAAAAAAAATGTTTATCACTATTTACATATTTTTCCAATTGTGTGACTTTTTAGCACGAAGTTTGACCCTAGGGTAGAATCTAAGGAAAAAATTCTAAAAAAATGTTTAACAATTTAGAAAAATATTATTGTGACTGATCTTTAAAATGAGACCAAGAACTTAAAAACACGTTTATTATTTTTTGGTTATTCCAATTTTTCAAAAACATCGTAATTCGACGTTATTCTGAAATAGCATTTTATAAAATTGACATGTCGCCCTAATTTTGGGCTTCCTTGTCGGTAGCGTACGCATTTTGGTATATTTAACTACAAGTTACTTCACCTAAAAAAAAATATAAATAAAAATAATAATCTCACTTTTCTTATTCATTGATGAGTATAGAGAAAGATATTTTAGTTTTTAACAAACTAAAAAAAATATTATCCTTTTTAAAACATTTCAGGATATTGTATATCATCTACAGCACATTTTTGAAAACAATATTATAACTAATAATTAATATGAATAATAAAAAGAACTTACCAATATCTTCTTTGAAGTTCAGCGTCGTACACCCTGAAAAAATGTATAATTTTCTTGATAACTTGTTACAACTGTACATGAATTATTCTTTAAATCATCAAAAAACTACTTCAAAATGTCAATCATATTTTAAAAGCAGTTTATTATTTTCAAATAACAATGCAAATTTTCTCAATTTTCAACATATGTTGTTGAAGAATTAACAAAATTCGTTCAATACTGGTTCATTTAACATAAAATTTTAATAATTTCAAACCCTTTTTGGCAAAAAATGGTTTCTTGTTTTTGCACTACTTAACATAATTTTAATTGCTTTATTCCTTCAATATCTTACTGTGATTTCATAGTAACCAAATTAAAAAACGTTCAGATTTTAATCAATAATAGTTTATTTTATCGACAAAAAGATTCTCTACAACTTTACATTTTTTTAAACCTAAAATAAATTAGTTATCAAATGTAGTTATTTGTTTATGAAAAACTTTATTTCCAAATTTTTTACAAAGATTTCAGCCATTAAAAAATGTATATTTGAAAATTGAATGAGGTGCAGTAGTAGAGAATCTTTTGTCTGAGAAAATAAATTATCATTCATTAAAACCGTGTTATTTAAACATATTTGGCAAGAAACGATAAAAAAAAACATTGATACATAACTCAGGTTTTTAAATCCAAAATTTTTTAAAGTTTCAATTTTTTCACGGGAAATAATCATTTTCCTTCAAACGGTAACAATCTGTTTATTCATTAAACTTAAACATTTATCTTTGCAGAAATTGATGATATTCAGAATTTGAAACTTACTCACTGTAAGGTAAGTTAAGATGCAAATCTATTCATATACCATTTTTCGAATTGAAAAATGTAATAATCCAAACAATCACACATTTCTAAAAATTGCTAATTTTATAAACATCCTTCGAAGAATGTTCAAACGAAAAACAGATATCTTTTGATTAATTGAGATTGAGGTAATAAATCTTAATGATATTCATAGACAACCCTGCAGACTGGAACAAATCTTGAGCTTAGTGTCTCTATTTTTAAATTTGTGATTGAGATCCAAATGAAACCTACTTTCTCATAAACTTTTTTGGACATCAAAATCAGAATACAAAAAAGCTGAAATATCGAAAATTATAGTATAAGAAAGTGTTGTGCTAAGGTAATAGTATTTTACTCAAAATTAAAAGATAACATTTAAAAAAGTCATGTTCAATGTTCTGATGATGTTGAAGATTCATCTCTCTGATTGAAAATTTTGATATTTCGTTGAAAATTTGTTTAATTCTTAGTGCAAAATTATATTTTTAACTGGAAATTTGGCTACTCCGTTCTTGATTCAAAGTGTATCTTTTTGAGTTAAAAATTCAAATATTTGGTAAAAAATTCACGTATTTTATTCAAAATTTATCTTTTGTGGTAAAAGATTTATCTTCTTGGTTGAATAATCATTTTTTTTTTTTTGAAAATTCTACTGATTGTTTGAACGTCGCATTTTTCTGTTGAAAAATCATTTTTTAAAGAAGATTTATCATTTTAGTCGAAAATTCATATCTTCGGTTGAAATTTCAACTATTTTATTGAAAATTCGTTTCTTTTTGGGTTGAAAAATGTTGTTTTAACTGAAAATTTAACTATTTTATTTTTGGTTCAGAATTAATACTTCTAATTGAAAATCTATCTTTTCTATTTGAAAAATCAAATATTTGGATGAAAATTTTTTTTTTTGGTAGAAAATAATATTCTTGGTTAAAAATCTATCCTTTTTGCTTAAAGATGCCAATGTTTGTTTTAAAAATTAATCTGTTTTGGTTGAGAATTCAACTATTTTGTTGAAACTTCGTCTTTTTGTGGTTGAAAATTCATCATGTTCATTTAAGAGTTCACTATGTTGACGTCAATTTTCGGGTTGACAATTCAACGGTTTCATTGGAAATTGGTCTTTTTGGTAGAAATGTCACCTTTTTGGTTGCAAATTCACCCATTTATTTAAAAATTCGAATACTTGGTTGAAAGCTGAACTATGTATTTTGTTAAAAATTAATTTTTGTTCTCCTTGATTGAAGATTTACCTTTTTTTAAAACCTCTTTTTTGGTTGAATTAAACTAGTTACATTTTTTTGTTTTTAATAATTTTGTGAACTGAACATTTAAATATACAATTTTTGGTTGAAAACTTATCTTTTTTAGTTGAAAATTCAATTATTTAATTAAAAATTCATGCATTTTCTCAAAATTCGTCTTTTGGTAAAAATTTAATCTTCTTAGTTCAAAGGTCATCATTTTCGTTGAAAAATCATCTCTCTGGTTCAGTCTTGAACTATTTTGTTGAAAATTCATATTTTTTATTTCATTCAACTCTTTTAAAAAAATTTAAATGTTTTTTGGTTGAAATATCATCAATGACACTTTCCAAGGGATTCATCTTTTATGTCTTAAAATTCAACTACTTGGTTAAAAGTTGAACTACTTTGTTAAGAATAATTTTTTTTTTTGTGAAGAATCATAATTTTAGTTAAAAATTCATTTCTTGATTGGAAAACTTGATGAGTTTTTTAAACTGAGAATACAAACTGTTCTATCTTTGGTTGAAAGATTATATTGTTATTCGAAAATTGAACCTTTCCATTTGAAAATTAAACTCTTTGGTTGAAAGTTAAACTATAAAGTTAAAAATTACCTTTTTGTTGAATATTCTTATTTTTATGTTGAAAATTCATTTTTATGGTAAAAATACGTCTTTTCTGGTGGAAAGTGCAAATCTTTCGTTGAAATTTCACCTTCTTGGTATAAAATTGAACTATCTATTTGAAAAATCAACTACTAGGTAGTAAATTAACTTTTTGTCGAAAATTTATAAATTCGAGTGAAAAATTCAACTTTTTAAGGAAAAATAATCTACTCTGTTGAAAATTCTTATTTTTTGGTTCAATTGACCTGGTAGAAAATTCGTTTTTAGTTGAAAATTAATTTTTTAAATTGTAAATGTAACTGCTTTATTTTTGGTTGAAACCTTATCTTTTTTAGTTGAAAATTCAACTATTTTATTGAAATTTAATATATTTATTGGAAAAATTAACTACTTGGTAGAAATTAAATTTATGATTGAAATAAGTTCACAAGGTCGGGCGGAAAATTCAACTATTTTGTGGAAAAATTCATGTATTTTGTTGAAAATTCGTCTTTTTGAGTAGAAAATTTTGCTACTTCATTGAAAAATCATCAGTTTAGTTGAGAATTTAACTTTTTTCTTAAAAATTCTTATTTTTTAGTTGAATTCAGCCGGTTGAAAATTCATATTTTTTTAAAGTTTAAAATTCATTTTTCAAACTGAAAATGTAACTATTTCATCTTTGATTACCTATTCTAATTCTTCATTTGACAATTCAACAAATTGGTTCAAAATTTATCTCTCGTGATTTAAAATTACATTCTTGTTGAAAATTTGTCTTTGTAGGTTTGAAATTCAACTATTTAATTGAGTCATCTTTTTCAGTCGAAAATTTAACTATTTGTTTGAAAATTCGTCCACTTGGATTGAAAATTCATCCCTTATGGTGGAAAATTCACCTTTCTTGTTTAAAAATTCATCTTTCTTGTTTGAAAATTCATCTTTCTTTCTTTTTTATTCCAAATTTAAATCTTGTTTCGTTGAAATACCAGATTTTAAATCTTCCGTTGAGAATACATCTTTTTTGATTAAAACTGAACTATACAACTACACAACTCATTAGAAAAGCGGGAAACGCAGAATAAACGTGCGAGCGGTCACTATGTTACATTCGGAAGGGGGGGGGGTGGGGGGGATAAAAAATATACCAAAATTGGTAACGTATTTTATGGATGATCCCATAATATGGGCGACCCCATATTGATCTTTAATGTATCAACACGGATTCAAATTTTATTTTTCGCAAAACCTTTGCGAGTCCCCTCCTGTGAGAAGGTGTCAATAGTGGCGTGATTCCGAGGCCTGAATGTTTCACGAGTGAGGGAATCCCATAAACAGTGTGATTAGATTCGTATCGAAGCAGCGCGAAGGTCTCATTATACATGGGGAAGCCTAAACTCTTTTCAAATCTAGAATCTCAAGCTAAAAGCTAAAGCCAAACTATCAGTTAGGTCTTTTAGGGTCGATGGCCTGCAAGAAATACGGCAGTCTCCGCTGTCTATGCAGGCCCACCATGAATTTGGTTCCCCATTGGGCCTCACCTGCACCAAATTCCTAGCTGGCCAAGTGCGGTCGACGACCCCATAAAAAAGATCACAGGGGCCTTTGCACCGCTGAGGGTTTTTTATTCTAAAATCGAGACGGGAGACTCTAGACTCTAGGAACTCGAAGGGAACGATGCTGCAGAGGTTATTATACCGGATACTAGTAAACCGGGTCTAAAAAATCAGGTAGAGGTTGAAGGACCGCTGTCCGCCGATCAAGTGCCAGATCGTAGGGTGAGTGTCCTTGAATTGCCCACGTGTAGCTAAGGACCGGTTCGAGGTCATGCTGAATTTAATGATACGAGACTGAATTTTATTTTATTTTTATTTTCTCGAAATGAACTTTACACTTTGCATTTTTATTTTGAGTTGAAAGGACCCTGAATAAAACTACGAGATCAAAATGATAATGCGAATGAGTTTTAATTTAAAGATTTTAAATTAAAACATTTTGAACACAAGTGTTCAAAGTTGCCAATTTGAAATTCAAAGAGGAGAGATTGAACAATTTCAAATTCAAAAGCTTGGTAGTCTATATTCAAATTTAAAACTGAAGGTCTTGAAGATTAATTTCATTCAGAGCCAACAACAAGGGCACTGATTTCATTAATAGATGTAACACTTAGAGGGTGGCCGATAAACTTGATTTTCAAAATTCCCGGCTTTTCTAAAATAAACGAATTATTTTTCATCCAAAAGGACGAGTTTTCAACAAAATAGTTGAATTTTCGAGTAAAAAGATGACGTTTTAACAAAATAGGTTCAATTTGAACCAAATTCTTGTATTTTCGATCTACAAAGATGAATTTTCAAATAGGCAATATAAAACTTCATCCAAGATTCTTTGCATTTTCCACAGTATAATTGAATTATTTAGAAAGAATGTAAATTTCAAACAAAAAAGATGAATTATCAATCTAAAAGGATGAGATTTCTTTCCAAATAGACTGTATAGTTTTCAAACACAATAGATATTTATTGACAAAATAATTGAATTTTCAACAGAATAGTTTAATTTTCAACCAAATACTTGAATTTTCTACCTATAAAGATGGATTTTAAATAAAATCGTCGAATTTTAAAACAACATGATTAAACTTCAATCAAAAGACATTGTATTTTCAACCCAATAATTTCTATTTTCAAGATAAAAATCGAAATCTTTACAAATAGTTGACTTTTAAACCCGAAAATATGTATTTTCAACGAATAAGTTAATTTTCAATCAAGAGACATAGATAAATCGAATAGTTCAAATTTGAGGCAAAAGAGATGAATTCTTAGTTGAACTTCTAACCAGCCGGTTAAATTTTCAACATATAAAGATGAATTTTCAAACGAATGATCGAATTTTTAATAACAAAAGAATTGAAATTCAACCAAATGGGTAAATTTTCAAACCAAGAAGACATAATTTTTAACTTCAGTTGAATATTTAACCCGAACTTTCAATCTAGAAAACAATTAACTGTAAAACAGTTGAATTTTCAAACCGAAAATATGAATTTTTAACAAAAAAGTTTTTTTTTCCCCAAGCAGGTGTATTTATATATAAAAAAGAGAAAATTTCAACCAAAGAAGATTAGTTTTCTACCAAAAAAGACAAATTTTCAACTAAAAAATATCAATTTTCAATAGTTTAATTTTTAACAAAATAGTAGAATTTTCAACCTACAAAATCGTTTTTAACAAAATAGTGGAATTTTCAACAAAAACTGTGTATCTTCAACAAACAGGATGAATCTTCAACGACGGAGTTTAACTTTCAACCAAAAAGAACAATCCTCAACAAAGAAGATTAATTTTCTTTTAAAAAAGACGAATTTCCAACCAAATAGTTGAATTAAATTAAAGTCGATCCATTTCCAACCAAAAATTGAATAGTTAATATTTAAACAAAAGAGGATACTTTTTAACGAAATTGTTCAACTTTCAACAAAGTATATAAATTCTAAACCAGAAACATGCATTTTGAATTACGAAGTTTAATTTCCTACCGAAAAGGACAAATTGAACAAAAATGAAACTTCAACCAAACTAAGAAAAATGAATTTCTAATCAAAATGATGCTTCGCCAACCAAAAAATGAATTTATGATCAAGTAGTTCAACTGTCAACCGAGTAGTTGCATTTTAAACCAAGAGTATTAATTTTTTACCAAAAAAGACCAATTTTTAACAAAATGTATGAATTTTTAACCAAATAGTTGATTTTTTAACAAAATAGTTTAGTTTCTAAACAGAAAGATGAATTTTGAGGCATGAATATTCATTTTCTACAAAAAAAACTAAATTTTAACAAAACACATGAATTTCCAACTAAGAAAGACAAATTTTCACTAAAACTGGAATAGTTATATTTTAAGTAAAAACAAATTCATTTTCAATTAAAAAAACGGATTTTCGAAAAAAGTAGTTTAAGTTTCAATCGAGTAGTGGAATTTTCAACTACAGAACTTTCGGTGTTAATTTTCGGTGTTAAGTGTTATCGATTGTACTGATGAAATAACTTTTGGAAAAACGAGAAAAAATCAACGTTGGTCAGGATTTGAACCTGGAATGCCACTATTCATGTGTGAAGCGTTTAACCAAAATTATTTGAAAGAAAAAAATGATTCGACCAGTACAATCGACAAAATGAAACATCAGAACTTTAGGAATATAATAGTTAAATTTGAAACCCAAAATCATTATTTTTAAACGAAGAAGGTTAATTATCTACCGAAAAAGACGCATTTATAATTAAAAAAGATCACTTTTAAACCACAAATGGATTACGCTGGATTAAAAGTTAATTACTTATAATATAAAAATTACTTCGAATTACCTGCAATAAAAGTAGACTTTTTGGATTATAGGTGGATCACTCTAGATTACTTCCCATTACAATTAAGTGAAGTAGTCCAGATTAGAACTCGATTACTCCAGATAAGCACTTGATTACTCTGAATTACAAGTTGATTATTTCAAAATTACAAGTTGATTTCCTTGGATTATAGATAGATTGCTCTCGATTACCAGTGGATCACTTTGAATTAATTCCCATTACAAGTGAATTACTCAAGATTAGAACTCTATTACTCTAAATTACAAATGGACTACTTCGAATTACATGTGGGTTACAGGGGAATTACTCCAGATTAAAACAGGGTTACTCTAGATTAGAACTTGATTACTCTGGATTACAATTGGATTACTCCAGATTACAGGTAGATTAGTCCAGACTAGAACTGGATTAATCCAGATTAGAACTGGGTAACTCCAGAATAAAAGTGGATTACTCCAGATTCGAAATAGATTACTTCAAATTACAATGTTTACCCTGGATTAAAAGGTGATTTCTTCAAATTACAAGTAGATTTGCTAGGATTGTATGTGGATTACTCTCGATTACAAGTGGATTACTTCCGATTTCAAGTGAATTACTCCCGATTAGAACTGAATTAATCGAGATTAGAATTAAAATACTCTGATTAACAAGTGAAATAAAACGGGTTACACACGCCGGATTACCAATTCTGATAACTGAGCGGTCAGGAGGATTACCAGAAGGAAAGATGTGAAAATATAAATTTCCGGAAGAAGCCGTGTAGGAAATTATCGGGGAACTATTCGGGGCCAGAATAGACCGTCCAGACCGCTAATGTGGCGCTGTCAAGAAGATCTATTGTGGCGCTGATTATACGTGAAACGTTATGTTTGTTCAAACGCTAGTCTAGACAAGACTTCTTGATGAGGAAAAAAATGCATTCTTTTATTGTTCTCTTTTCATTTTTGATACTCTTAAAAATCCTGCCTCTTTTTCGGGAATGTAAAAAAAATATTTATATGAGACACTTAGGAAATTTGTTGGTCCTGACGGGCTAGCCAGCACCTGATTAGAATGCCAAAGGCCTTTAAACACCTGAGCTATTCTGGAAATGTGCGAAAACATATTTGGGTTTGATACTTAACATTTTTTGGTCTTGACGAGCTAGTCAGCACCCGAATAGGGCCCGAAATGACCCTTTAGGTCAGATGCTCTTTTTGGGCTATTTTCAAATTTCAAACAATTTTGGCTGTATACAAGGTTTCAGTTTTTTTCTAAACTAAATATTCACAAAAAAATAAAAATGAGCATTATTTCCAATGAGTATCTTTATTATATTTTTGAAAACTTTATAATGTCAGTCCCACCCGACACCCTTTAACTGAAGTCGGGCGGGACTGACGTTATAAATTGAAGAGACAGTCTACATCAGTCTTTTCGAGCCCCAAATGGACAAAACTGCCCTGATAATTTTCCATACGTGGACACCTTATAAATTCGCTATTTCTCTAATAAAAAAAAATCGAACATGAAGAATGGGACAACCATACCCAATTACCCAGTCACCCACATATCAAGCTATTTTTTGATAAGAAGTATTCACCTGTCAAGTGAACTCACAATAAGATGACACGATATTCACTGATTAACGCAGATGCGAAGAGAACCAAGTCTGCCTTTTTGATGATCGAACCATTTAATTGCTTTCACTTCACGGTTGCCACATCCCGTGTGGAAAATGCCTTTTTTAGCCTTATTTAAAAAAAGGCTCGTACCAGGCCCTGATAAGGTTACCTGATTTAAAAATGTATAAAACGGCCCTGATCAGGTTCAAATAAGGCCCGGATAGGCTGCCCTTATTTTTATTAAGGCGATCTGATAAAAGGCCGTATTTACGGCCCTGATCAGGTCCGAATAAGGTCCGGATAGATGGCCCTTTTTATTAACTAACGCAGTTTATTCAAACTTTTCATAATAATGATAATGATTAATAGTCGCTTTCGTAAAAAAAAAGAGGAAGTACATTAATTCATATAGAATTTTTTTTATCTAGTATATTAGATTTTTTTGCAATAATTAAATAATAATCTACGGTGCTTAGCTACGTAAAATGCTTGAAATAATAATATTGCAATTTCATTGCATTATTAATCACTATAAATAATAACTAATAAAATTCTGATATCGTGGATAAAAGATTTGATTAAAAATTTCAAGATTTGAATCTTGCCGCCTCGGGCAATAGTTCGTCTGTGGTGCGCCAGGGCGCGCAACGATTTTCCTCTCTCACAGTCGAAACGACGCGTCGAGTGTTTAAGACAGCAGTCGAGGCGTCAAAAAGCATACTTACTTGACATCATTGCTGCAAGACGGTTCCTGTAGGGCGATCCTCTTATTGCACTACGGTCGAGCTGACCTCTGGAGATATCCCTAATGTGGATATCTCGGACATTTAATTTTTCCCGTACCCGTACGCGCACTGTTCTGGTACGGAAAATTTTGAAGTACTGGACAGAATTATTAATTAATATTATGTATGAATAATATTTATGAACAATGGCAGTTTTAAATATGATTTTTATATACATATATTATTGTACGTAATAATATGTATTTTAATCAAATATTACTTTTTTAATTCATCGCACATATTTTTATATTAATTTCATTCTCATTTAGAAAATTAATAAGTAAGGGATTCGATACGAAATAATCACGGCCCTGCAAAGGACCCTAATTATTTTAAAGGCGCAAAAAAGGCTGCCTGACATGGACCTTATAAGGTTGCCACTTACGGCCCTTTTAATTCCGAGCGTTACGAAACACTATAAGGGCCTGATAGGATTTACTTATCCGGACCTTAAATATAATACGGCAACCGTTTCAGGACCAGGTAATGCCCGGATTTCAATTTCCGCACGGGATTGTGCGAGCTCATCCAAATTCACCAAGTCATTTCGTTCAATTTCCCTTTTTTTTCTCATCTTCAAAATATAAATATTCCTCATCCAACCCTTTTATTCTCATTCACTCACAATCATTTTTTTAATATACAATAAATAAATAAACTGCACTCAATCTTTTAAAGTCTAAGAAGGTACTGTCAGGTAGTTTTCCTGCTAAAAATTATATCTCTGAAAAAAATAGTTTCTCCATGATTTTAAGAATCAACATAATATTGCTAATGATTCATTTCAAATAATAACTTCTTAACTAATTTATTGAGAATTATTGAATTTTATTAAATAACAAATAACTATATTTGCAGATTATTTATGCAATAAAAAGGTGGCCGCTTCATTCAAGGAACAAAATTTTCGGTTATCCTACGTA
Organism: Andricus quercusramuli; assembly: GCA_932178445.1. Classification (NCBI taxonomy): domain Eukaryota; kingdom Metazoa; phylum Arthropoda; class Insecta; order Hymenoptera; family Cynipidae; genus Andricus; species Andricus quercusramuli. The sequence continues at coordinate 176,422 of CAKNXH010001860.1, read as the reverse complement.
TTTTTCCCGGTTCGCAAAAATCTTTTTACAGTAATTGAAATTTAAAAAACTTAAACTCCTAAAACCGAGCCTAAAACTGACACTATTTTCATTTGAAGTAATCAAAACTGAACTGCAAATTTAAGAACTCAAACTGAAATTCTTTTAAATCTTCAACATTGAAAATGGAAGCTTAACAAATTGTTTATTCAAGCGCACAATAATTTATGCGTATAAAACGGAAGATTTTACTACTTCTCAATTGAACAATTTTAAATTAAATTCCATTAAGTTCCAAAATTTTACATTTTTATAAATCCTCGCTTCCTGCTTAGATTAATAAAAATGTTAAAAATTAAAAATGTCACTATTTCACCTGAATGTCGAAAATAACAAATTTATACCCCGTCCACTCAATGAAAAAGTTATAAAGAAAAAATTGCTCCCTTCCAATTAACAATTGAGTAAGAAAATGCCTTCCCTTACAAATCGATGAAAATCTCAAAAATAAGAAATGTTCTTCTTCCAATTGACAAAATTTCAAACCAAAATTTCCATCCTTCGAACTCGACAAAAATCTTAAAAATAAAAAATGTCCTTCCAATTCAGAAAAAATGAAATCCAAAATGTTCTGCCTTCTACCTTGATAAAAGTCTCAAAACAAAAGAATAGCCCTCTTACAATTCAGAGAAAATGAAAATTCCTCTTTTCCAACTAAATAAAAACATTGAAAATTACCCTTTTTCTATTCAGAAAAATGATTAAAAATAAAAAGTTCCTCCTTCAACTCTATAAAAATGATTAAAAGAAAAAATGATATCTCACAATTCCCAAAAAAAAAAAAAATTCGTCCCTTTCAACTCTATAAAAGTCTTAAAAAATAAAGAAATGGCCCTAATCCAACACAAAAAAAATTGAAGGCCAAAATTTCCTGACTTCCAAATGAATGTTAAAAATAACAAATATCCCTCTTCCAATGCAGAAAAAATTGAAAATAAAAAATTGATCCCTTAATCTCAATATAAATAATAAAAAGAAAAAAATGGCCTCCTTAAATCTAGAAAAAAAATAATAACCAAAATTCGATTTTTTTTTAACCCAATAAAAATTATAAAAACAAAACAAGGAAACAAAAGCTTGAGAGAAAGAATGTTCTCTCCCAATCCAGGAAGAAAAATATAAAAACCAAAATTTCCTCACTTTCACCTAAATATTAACAACCTCTTTTCCAGCTCGATGGAAGTCTTAAAAATATGAAATATGCCTCTGCAAATTCAACAACAATAAAAAATTTCTTGTTCTAAATTTAATAAAAATGAAAAAGAGTTCATACACGTAAACTCAATACTTTCAGTTACAAATTAAATTTTTTATAGTGAAACAATTAGGATTATAACGTTCAAAGTTTTAATTAGGCACTCTGAGATGTCAATGATTTGAGGTTTCCTATTTCCAACCACTCAGTTTCAAATTTTTTGTGAAAATTATTTATTTGTAATTTCTTCTTTGAAAGTAACACTCAAATATTGCTAAATATGAAAAATTATTTTTTTAGTTGAAAATTTATTCAAGTGAATGGGTTAAAAATGGAATATTTTACTCTGAAAAAATATTTGAATCCGACTTAAAATTCAAGAAAAGCGTTGAAATCTGAATCTATTAATTTGAAATTATATAAAAATCGAAACTTGTTCCTAAAGTTTCAATCGGCCGTTTGTTTTTGTTCATCAACTACACTTTTCAAATTGAAACAGTTCAAGTTTCAACGTTAGAATATGTAAATTGACTAATTTTGAACAGATTAAAATTCGTCTTCTAAAATCAATTATTGTCTAATTTTTAACGCTAGGACTATAGTTAACTTCAAAAGAATTAATTTATGTTTACAGTCGATCAATTCTAAACATTTTCTATCTAAAATTTTCCAATTCAAACACTTCTAATTTTTGATTGTTTAAGTCTTCAAAACTGCATTTTAAGATTCTTTAAACTGAAAACTTGCGCTTATAAATGAAGACCTGAAATAAAAAATGTTGGAAGGAAAAGACTTTAGAATAACACATTTTAAACTTCAGTTCATAATTAAAAAAGTTAACAATTGAACCTGACATTCAAAAAAAGTTGCAATCGAACTTATTTTAAATCGCATTATACCATTTTGGCATAATATTTGTGATATTTCAAGTGATTAGATGGATTTTTCTTCTAAAAATTTATAAAATTCTTCGTCAAAAAATAAATATACTGTCATCTTCCGGTTCTTCCGGTTTTCCGGTCCAGTGACCACCTTGGTAAGTTAATGCAAAAATTATCGACCGAATTTCCGGATTTGGTTTCAATATTATAACAAGGAACAAAAGATGATTGAAAATAAACTCAGTGCTTGCTGATCGATGGAACGATTTTTTCCTTGTGTAATAATAATTGATCCACGGTTTGAAGACGTTATCCTTTATAAGGAAAAAAACACCAAAAATATGATAAATAATAATTCATGACAAGCAGCTGAATGTTTTGCATAAAAATATTATTAACGTACGTCATATAATAATTAATAAGATGCAGTTTGCCGAAAATATTCAATATTATCTTTGAGGAAAACCATCATCATAAGAATTCGCCGTCACGTCTAAAATCACACGAGCCACTTGTCATTGCATAATTAACAACAATAGGCGGTGAAGGTCGAGTTATTTTCGTTCGGAGGAAATCCCACGTAAGAAAGTAGAATTGCATTAATAAGGATGCCAGCCTTGTATGAATTACCACATTCTGGTCAGAATATTTTCCCAAATTCTGACACAATAATGAGCCTAATCGAGAGTTTAATGACCGATTTTACTTTCATTCATCATTTTAATTGACAACATCCGATTACTATGATAGTAGTACTAAAGGGACCACAGCGCAAAAGGAGCTCAGAAAAGGGGAAATAGAGTAACTTTTTCACGAAAAGGGGAAAAATAGGGGCAAGATTAGTAATTTATTTTCACATGCAGAAACGAGGAAAAAATCTTTTTATAAGAAATGCCACACGTCAGAGAATACCAGAAAGTCGGGGAAAACCTGAAAAGGCAGGGAATTTTCGATAAACGGATGTTGAAGTTATTTTATTATTTTGTTGAAAATTCACCATTTTTTGTTTTGTTTGAGGATTTGATTACTTTTTCGTTGAAAATTCAACTACTTAATTGAAATAAGATTCACTTTTTTGAAAATTAAAGCTTTTGGTTGATGATTCGTCATTTTAGTCAAAAAACATTTTTTGCCCAAAATTTCACTATCTTCTCGAAAATTATTTGTTGTTGTTGTGAAAAACCAATTTTTTAAGCTGAAAATTTAATTAGGCTATGTTTGGTTTGGAAATTCATCATCTTCAATTTAAAATTCAACTATTTGGTTGAAAATTCCTGATTTCTCTTAAAAACTCGTATTTTGTGGTAGAATATGAATCTTTATGGTAATTATGGGACTCTTTAGTTGTAAAATTTTGTGTTTCTAGACAATTTATATCTTTGGTTAGAAAATGGTCCTTTATTGATAGAAAATTAATCATCCTAACTGAAAATTTACCTATCCCACTTTTTGTAAAAAATTTAACTTTTTTGATAGAAATTAAATCTCCTTGGTTGCAAATTCAACTACTTAGATGAAAGTGGAACTACTTTGTTCGAAATTCATTTTTCCGCTTCAAGATTCTTAATTTTAGTTGAAAATGTTTTAATTGAAAATTTAACCATGTTGTTGGAAATTCCTTTTTTTAATTAAAAATCAATTTTTTCAACTGAAAATTTACCTATTTTATTTTTAGTGAAAATTTGCCTTTTTTGTTAGAAATTCATGCATTACGTAAAAATTTCATCTTTCATGGTAGAATATTAATCTTCTTGGTAATTATTCATCTTTTTAGTTAAAAACTCATTTCTTTGGTTGAAAGTTTAACTATGAGGTTGAAAATTCCTTAAATTCCAATATTTTGTGAAAAATTCCTTAAATTCCAATACTTTATTGAAAATTCATGTGTTTTGTTAAAAATATATGTTTTTTGGTAGAAAACTAATCTTCTTGGTTGTATAAATTTCCTTTTTTGCTTGACAAATTATTTCTTGGCTTAAAAACTAGTTCTTTTTCTTGATACAAAAATACTTCATCAGAATTAATGTTTTTAACTGAAAATTTACCTATCCAATTTTTTTCGGAAATTCATCTTCTTTTATAGAAATTTAATAAACTTTTTTCTGAAAAAAGACCTTCTTCTTTCGTTCCGCTGGGAATTGAACCTCAGAACTTCCGTTTGCCGGGTGGGTACTTTCCCATGAAGCTACTAGAGAGATCGAGAGAAGAAACTTTTTCCAAAAAATACACGCATTATTTTTCTGGGTGGTAAATACAATTTTTCAAGGAATCTGTATTATAATCAGAAAATAACATGAATTTGAAACGTCTTTTCAGACTAGATAGAGTTATGAATTAAAAATTAATTGAATTAATTTTTTTCTGAAAAAAGATCTTCTCACTTCTCTCCGCTGGGAATCGAACCTCAAAACTTCCGATTGCCGGCCGGGTGGAAAATTAATTTTAATTAATAATTAATTTTTATTTTAAATTCTTCTTAAAATTAATTGCTATTGATTTCATTTTTCAACAATTATTCTTCTTGGTAGAAAATTAAACTAATTAGTTGAAAGTGGAACTACTTCGTAAAAAAATTCATTTTTCCGGTTTGAGAGTCTTAATTGTAGTTGAAAATGTTTTGGTTGAACACATTTAACTATTTTTCTGAAACTTCGTTTTTTTTAGTTTGAAATTAATTTCTTTAACTAAAAATTTAATTATTTTATTTTTAGTAAGAATTTATTTTTCTCACTTAAAATTTCAGGTGCTTTATTGAAATTTCATCTTTCGTGGTAGAATATTAATCTTCTTTGTAATCATCCATCTTTTTGGTTGAAAATTTCTTAATTTCAAATATTCGCTTCAAAATTCATGCAGTTTGTGAAATATGTACGTTTTTGATACAAAATTATTCTTTCCCATTATAAATTTATCTTTTTGCTTGATATTTTTTTGAAACTAGTTCTTTAAAATTAGAAATTAATTCTTTTAACTAAAAATGTACCTATTTCATTTTTTGTCGATAATTCATATCTTTTTATGGTCGGCGATTCATCATTTCTGTTGAAAATTTCTTTCTTTGTTGTTCAAAATTTAACTATTTTGTTTGGAATTATTTTTTCTATTGAAAGCTATTTTTTTAACTGAAACTTGAACTACTTCAGGTTTTGTTGAAAATTACAATTTTTTAGTCGAAAATTTATCTTCTTGGTTGAATATTAATTTTTTTGGTTCAAAATTAACTTATTTGGTTATAAATGAGTTTCTTTATCTGCAATTGATTTTTTTTTGCTGAAAATTTAAATATTTCATTTTTTGTCAGAAATTAATCTTTTTTGTAGAATAATTTAATGTTCTCGGTTCAAAATTTATATCTTTGATTGGAAATTTGACTATATCGTTGACAATTTCTTGCTTTGGGAAATTTGATTTCGTTGGGTTGAAAAATCATCTTTTGGGCTGAAAATTTAACTCTCTTGTTAAAACATTATTTTTTATTGAAAACTTATTTTTGTAATTGGAAATTTAACTATTCTATTTTTGGTTCTATCTTTTCTAGTTGAAAATTCATGCATTTTGATGAAAATTGATCTTTTTTGGTTCGATAGTTCATTATTTGGGTTGAAATTTCTACTATTTGGATAAAAAGGAATTTTTTGGACTGAACGCTTATTTTTCTGAATGATAACTTAATAATTCAATTTTTAATTGGAAATTTATCTTCTTTAAATGCAAATTCATGTATTTTGTCTAAAAAATTGTATTTTACGGTAGAAAACTTATCTTTGTGGTTGAAAATGCAACTATTTGGTTAAAAATTCGTGTTTTTGTTGAAAATTTATCATTTTAGTAAAAAATTATTCTCTTTGGTTAAAAATTTATGTATACTATTGAAAATCTGTTTCTTATTTTGCTGAAAATTAATGTTTTTTCAACTCAAAATGTTACTATTCCATTTTTGCTTCACAATTTATTTTTTTTTTTTTTAGTTGAAAATTCATATATTTAGTTGAGAAATCGTCTTTCGCGGTTGAAAATGCAAGTAATTTGTTTAAAATTAATTTTTTCTGGTTTGAAAATTAATTTTTTTAACTGAAAATTTAATTCTTCAATTTTTCATCCAAAGTTGACCTTTACGAGTTGAAAAGTCAACTATTTGGTTGAAAATGCATGTTTTTTACGTGTGTCTCACGTAATATGTGGATGAACCCTTACAAAATTATGTATGAATGTTGTCACTAATTCATTAAAAATATAGAAGGTTCCATAATTTCAAACTAAACTATTCAAAATTTAAATATTCTCAAATAAAAAAGGGGCTCAACGCCAAAAAATATCAAAAAACAAATGAAGGGTGTGTTTTCGTAAATAAAAAAAGATTTTTAAATTGTTTCAACAATTTATTTCAGAATGCGAGATACAGAAAAACAAATAGCGCCATTCGATTAAGGTAAGAAAATAACATAAAGTCTTATGTGTTTCACTATTTCTTAATGGACTTAATGGGTGACCTAGTATAAATAATCAATTACATGAAATAGAATTTTTATTCATACTACATACAGAAAATTGGATGAAGCAAAAAATTGTCCAATATATAAATTTTATTAAATTTTTTCCCTAGAATCAAATGGCGCTATTTGATTTTCCGTATCTCGCATATTTCAACCAATTGTTTAAATACAAATTGCTTTCACAGCTCAAAAATACAATCTATTTTCACCATGATGGAAAAACATGATGTTTTCCAAAAAGCAACAGAACAGATAATTTCAAATTTCAAGAGCAAGATTTTGATGAAAGTTTTTTTTTACAATTTTCAGACAAAAGCTTTTGTACGATAATCACCATATTTTCTACACGGGGAATGAATAAAGGCACGAGGAGAAATTCTATACGTGCTTGGGTTCATGTATGTATAGTAGTTGAAAAGCCGTTATTTTCCAACAGGCTCCTAAATTATTGCTGGTGGTCTTTTTTTCGAGAATCCGTTACTCGGTAGACTGACGCGCCAAGAAAAGAATCATCCCGGCCATAAAAAGGGTAACTGACCCTATTATTGTCCCTTTCCTGAATTCCTGCTTACTTTTTATCTATTTTCAAAAATATTATGAAAATAACCCGCAATACAAACGGATAATGTCAATTTCGCGACAACTTTTACGGACTCGAGCAGATAAAAAAGAACATAAAACGATTCAAGACACACCAAGTACTTTTTAAAGGCACAGATTTATATAAACTGCATAAGATAAAAACGATAAATCCAGTATCAGTGTAGTATCGTCTTGTGTCATAAGGAGCCAAGCATAAATTATGCAAAGTTTTTTTTCTGAAATTTTGCACCAAGTACCACCCTTTGCGGGGGTCTATAAGTGTTGACCCCCCCCCCCCCCGTCGTTCCTTTTAAATATGACATTAGAATTTTCCACAATGTACATACATTTTGAACCAAATAGTTTAATTTTCAAACAAAAAGAGAACTTTTTTTATGAAAAAAGACGAAAATATCAACAAAAAACATAAATAGTAAACCAAATAGTGGAATTTATAACCAAGAAGATTAACTTTCTACCAAAAAAGACGAATTCTCAACAAAAAGCATAAATTTTTAACCAAACAGTTGAATGTTCAACTAAGAAAACAATCTTTCTCCCAAGAAATACGAAACAAAAAACATACATTTCTAACCGAATAATTGAATTTTTATCCAAGACGATTAATTTTCTACCAAAAAAGAGTAATTTTCACCAGATCACATAAATTTTCTACTAAATTCTTAAATTTTTAAGCAAAAAAAATTTTTTTTACAAAATAGGTGAGTTTTGCACTCTAAAATTGAAATTTCCAACAAACAGTTGATTTCCAAACAAAAATGGAATATATTTTCCACTTGAAAAATTCATTTACAAACAAAGAAATGATTTTTTGACTAAAATGATGAATCTTCAACTAAAAAAATAAATTTTTAACAAAGCCAGAAATATCAATTTTTTACAGAACTGTTGAGATTCTAACGCACAAATGTACATTTTCCAAAAATAAGTTCATTTTTAACAGGCAGTTGCATTTTCAACCAAAAAAGATAAATTTTCAACCAAAAACGAAATAGTTAAATTTCAGGTAAGAAGATTCATTTTCAATTTTCCACTAAATTGTTGATTTTTCGGGCAAAATATAGGCTAATTATACAAAATTTGTTTGTTGGATATTAATATTTTTGGAAGAAATTTAATCGTCTTTGTTGAAAAACTTGCTTTTTGGTTGAATTTGGGACTCTCTTGTGGAAGATAAATACTTTCTGCTGAAGATTCATCGTTTTGATTGAAAAATTATCTCTTTTGTTAGAAATGTAACAGTTTGTTTTGAAAATTGAGGTATTTTTTTGTTGAAACTTCAATTACCTAGTTGAAAGTTGAACTACGAGTACTTTGTTAAAAAATCTATTTTTTAAATATTGGCTCTGTGGTTGCGAATTAAACATGTTTATTGAAAATTCATCTTTTTGGTTGAGGATTCATCTTTGTTCGTTAAAATTACAACTATTTTGTTGGAAGTTTAAGTTGAAAATTCAACCAGTTCCTGAAAGTCATCTTTTTAGGTCGATAGTTCAACCACTTTGTTACAAATTCATCCTCTTAGACTATACATTACTTTTTTACGACAGAAAAGTCATTTTTCTCAGTTGTAAATTAACCTTTTTGTTGAAAATTAAACTATCGTCCAAAATAATTCCTTTTGTATTGACATTTTCAGTAATTTGTCAAAAGTTCAACTATTTGTTTGTTAACGTAACCGTTTGTTCAAAAATTAACTTTTTTGTTCTTGAAAAATCGTCTTTTTGGATCGAACTTTCACCTCTTCTGGTGAAAAATTTTATGCTTTAAAAATTCAATCATTATGTTGAAAATGCAATATACACTCAACTCCTGATATAATAATCCCCGGTTTACGATATTCCTAAAACTGATGACCTCCGCAGTTTCGTGATGAGAGGAGCCACGGGCCGAAAGAGAGGAAGTGCTCAGTCAAGCGTGACAAACAGCATGAGGGCCGCACTCTCAGCGCGTTAGTTGCATCAGGCAGCGTCATTCTCCCAACATTTAACAGAAATGATTCACGCGGCCCTGCCTGTTCACGTTCGGATCCCCCCGATTCAGGATCAAGACCAATGCAAGCCATGGCCGAAACCGTTCTTATATCGGGAGTTGAGTGTATTTAGACTTGGAATCTAAAGAATTCAATGCGCTTTGTGTTAAATTCTATATGATATCTACATTAATTTTATTTAAAAGAATTTATTCTTCTATTATTTGTCTATTTTTGCGGGAAATAAGCCTATTTCCTCTGTTTTGAGAGAATTTCGGGTCAAAGAGACTTTATGTAATTTATGTACGGCCCCTAAGAACGATAAGTACCTGGGAGAAAATGTTTCTACATTTGAATCGATTAGCGAGGAAACGCATATTGAATGAAGTGACGAGGCCGGTAGGAAAGTTGTCTCGCCAAAAGCCATTCTAGTCGTGAATCTGACGATCTATGCATTATGTAAACTGAGGCTGTAATAGCAATATAGTATAATGTAAGTCTGTACTTTTACGGACGTACTGACTGAGTAAAAAGATCGAAATGCCATATCTTTCGTCCAGTCCTGGGAAATTGTTGACGCACATTCAAACCAGGTGTTTCTACTGAATTCAAGTGCCACTCTTATCCTGCTTTTAATCAATAATGACTAATCCTTCTCAAATCCTTATTATCTTGCAGAATGTTACGAATGAGGGAGCGTCCACATACTACGTGACGTTATTTTTAGTGATTTCTAACTCACCCCTCCCTCTTGTGACAATTTGCGACATTCCTGTCAACCCCCTCCCCCTGAAACTGCCTCAAAATGTCCCTCCTCGTATTTTTAAATACGAAATATAAATGCTATTTTATCAGCCAGGGCCGACGAAACTTGTTGAGCCCAGGTGGGTAGTTCTGCTGGCCGCGGATGGCTGCCCCTCTTATCAGGGTGCCTAGCGTCCTGAGAATCCTTGAAAACCTGGAAATTTTCTTCAATTTTCGCAATAGTCCTGGAATTTTTATTCTGATTAGGAAGAAATAGAGTTTTAAGTTCTCTTCACGGAGAAGAATGGATGATTAAAGTTAGAGAATCAAAATTTAGAGCGTCAGTCCGTTCTTTTATATGGTCAGAAGGGCCTTCCACAATTTTTTCAACATAGTCAGAGAGACTTTCATTTTACGGCCAGTCTGACTTATAAAAAGATCAGACTCACGATCAGGATAATCAAAGTATCCTTCCAGGACGGTCAATACGATTATCTTGTTTTTGTTAATTTCAACCATCCTTGGAGGAGCAGATGATCTATCGCGGAGAGCCCATATTTGCGCGTAAATTATGCGCGTGAAAATTAAAAGGCCGAGAGCATTTTCGAAGTTAGCGAATGTCGTTGAGGCTCTCAGCGTCATATTTGCTGTTTATTGAATTTGAACATATGTTTAGTAAGTTTAAAATGCTTTCAGATATTTCCAACATGCGAGAAGAGTAAAGTGCATAAAAGAGAACATAGCGGAAAGTGGATTAGGTTTTTTCTTTTGAATTTTCAACGTTAAACTTGATGCTTTCTAGAGAGTAATTGATGATACAGAAAGTAACGAGATGTGTGATACCGCTTTCAGAATATCCTCCAGTGTTTGGAAAGAACACCGTTAAGTGCAAATCGGATTAGTTACCTGAACGCAGTTAATGGTAGGCGGCTCAAGGGACTTATCCGGAATGCAGTTAACGGTGTTCTTCCAAATCACGGCAGATACAAACTGACTATCTGATATGATCAAATCAGCCCTCTATGATGATCAGTTCGGTCCCTCTGTGTTGATCAGTTCGTCTCTCTGTGATGGTCTAGTTGATCGTCCGAGATAATCAAGCTGACTCTCTGTAATAATCGATTTAGACCTCTTATTCTCACTTTCTAGAGATAATCGCTTTAGCTATCTAGAAGGCAGTCCTATAAATGGCCATTAAATATGGTCAGTCTGCACATCTAGATGGCCAGACTACCCTTCCATTTTTCTTTGCGTATAGAGTGTTTATTTTATCATGGTGAGAATCACGAAGCTACAGTCGACAATAATTTTAAGTTTCTTATTTATTCTCAATTTTTTCAACTTTAACAACAATTTTATTGAAAATGGTCAAATATTATCATTTTTTGCTGTCTAAATATTGAAATTAAGTTCAATTCCTCGTGTGATGAGCTTTTATTGATAAGACTCGATTGAAAGACTGAGTTATCGAATTTTAAATAAAAATGATTTAACATCAACCAAAAACAGTTGGGATTGCATTTGGTTGAAAATTAATTTTTTGAATTGAAAATTCAACTACTTGAGTAAAAGTTGAAGTAAATTCTTAAACTTTTTTTGTTTTGTTTGAAGATTCATCTCTTGTATAGAAAATTTGACTAGTTTGTGGAAAAGTCGTTTGTTTTAATTTGAAATTAATTTTTTACATGAAAAATTAACTTTTTTACTTTTTTTTTTTGAAAATGCATATTTTTGGGTTCAAATTTCATCGTTATTGGTAGAAAACTAACCTTTTTGGTTGAAGTTTATCTTTTTTGGTTAAAATTGCAACTGTTTGGTTGAAAATTAACTTTTTTGTTAAAAAATCATATTGCCGGGTTGAAATTGCAACTGTTTTACAAAAATTCATTATTTGCAAATTAAATTATATTTTTGAAAATTCGTCTTCGGGGTTGATAATTAGTCTTTTTTAGTTAAAGTTGCCTTACTTTTTTGAATAATCGCTTCCTTGGTTACAAAATTAAATATTTTTGTTAAAAATTCAACTTTTTGTTGCATTTTTTTCCTGGAAATTTATCTCATTTAGATGAAAATTTAACTATTATTTGAAAATGTATATATTTTGTTAAAATTTTGACTTTTTTGGTAGCAAATTAATCTTCTTGGTAGGGTGTTCGTCGTTTTGGTTGAGAATTCATCTTTGTAGGTTGAAAATTCAACAATTTGGTTAAAAATTCAACTTTGGCTGAAAAATTACTATTTTGTAGAACATTTGTTTGTTTTTTTGTTGAATTTTAATATTTTTGTTCAAAACTTCAACTATTTGGTTCAAAATTGGTTCTTGTAATACAAAATTCCAGTATTCTGTTAAAAATTCATGTATTTTGTTCAAAAATCATCATTTTTGGTTGAAAATTCAAATTTTTTGTTGATCATTTGTGTATTTGGACAAAAATTCTTGTTCTTGGATTTCAAATTGAACTTTTTGGTTAAGAATTAAACGTGAAATAGTAAAATTGTTGGTTTGAAAAATTGATTTGAAACAAAACTGTTGAATTTTTAACCAAACTAATCAATTTTCAAGTAAAATGATGCATCTTCATCTGCGATATTTTAATTTTCAACCTAAAGGGTGAATTTTTAATTATTATTCAACCAAAAGAATGAATTAATAAAAGAGTTTAACTTTTAGCCAAGTTGATATTTCATATAAAAACGATTTTAGGTTTGAATAAAAAAAGTTGAATTCAACCAAAAAATTCGAATTTCTAACGAAGAAGATTAATTATTTTCTTCCAAAACGGACAAATTTTTCACAAGACATTGGTTTTTTCAACCAAATAGTGGATTTTCAACTAAAAAAGATAAATTTCCAAACAAATATAAAATATTAAAATTTTAAGTTAAAATCATTAATTTCCAAAGAAAAAACGAACTTCCAAAAAAATAGTTAGATCCAGTAATATCAAGCGCTACTTTTTTCGGTAACGGTATCGGTAACGCGATACCATTTTTTAGGAACAAACGGTAACGTAAACGCGTTACTTTTGCCTGGTAACGTGTGAAAAACTGGTATTTATAACAAAAAGTGATTAAGGTTAGTACGAAAGATGTAAAGATATGAAATTCCTAAACTAAAGGATTGTCGTCACGTCCTGCTCTTTGAGAGACGTCATTGAGAACCACTGGTGCGCTGAGGCTTCCTAAACAATGCTCGACTCACTTTCACTTTGTCCCCACCAAACTCATTGGTATATGTACATGCATACATACAAAGTCGTAACACACGTTCGACGAATGATAAATGCACATGTTCAGGCTCAAAGGAATACTTATAGTGCTACGACCCGCACATGATGTATGTACATACATGCGTATTCGTTCATAGATACGAAAAAAATAACATTACAATGTATGTACATAGGTAGATGGATATACATGATTCGGGACACCCGTATCCGTAAAATGTCCACGTAATACAAAAACACTCGTGCGTATCAAATTAGTCCTTTTAGCCTTTATATACGAGAAATTGGCATCAACTGGTCATTCCTGAGACACCAATGCGGAAATGCATTACACGTGAGCTTTCTTGGTCAGCAATGAAAGATTAAATTAAATCAAATGAAAAGATTTGAAACGAGCACTCATAGGGGGAGGCTTTTTCATATCACAAGAAAAAAATGGGATACTTTCAATATTTTTCAAGCTTATGCATCTGTCTTAACGAAAATCTTACTTTCAGAAAATCAGAGAGCCCACCAAAATGTCGACCGTTGTGTTCTGTTACAATAAACAACTTTTTAACTTATGGTAGTGTTATATTTCATATTAAATCCCCATAGAAACAATTCAACCTTTTTCTTAACTTTTTGAGTAACTATTGATTAATCAAGAATAACCATCGGAAGTTCGTCAATAGATAATCCACTCGAAGACGCGAACAATTACACTGAATGCAGTACTGTTATATTCCCAATACATTACAATCCTCTTATAAATAAGAAAAATAATGTTGGTACCAAATTTGAAAACAATATTTTTAGGTTCTTGTAAGCCACGAAAGGTTCTTAATTTGGGCAACATATGCGTCTTGAAGACGCAAACAAATATGTTATATACGTTACTGTCATATTTCCGATATGAAAAAAGTTTTCCTCACATCAACAGGATGAACAATATACCTTTTTTTATAAATCGGTATTGCTATATCATAAGAGGGCATATAATGTTTGTTAATAGGTAATTCGACGTGTCTCGATGACGCGAACAAACATGTAAGATACAGTACTGTAGTATTCCTAATATCAACAAAGTTTTTCTCATATGAACAGAATAAACACAAATTTTTCAAACTTTATAAATCGGTACTCGTGCACGGAAAAAAAAGGCTTTGTCATTTTAACAATCTAATAATTTGTTACTGAAAATAATGTTGTTTTATCAAATGACATGATTATATTGACAAATAAAACATAGTTGAAATAACAATGCCAACTTTGTTAATTCCATAACAAAACCTGTTTACTGAAATAACAAACTCACATTGTTACCATGAAACCAATTCATAACTAACAAAGTTATTTTAAGTTAACTAGTAAAATTTCAGCTTTCATCAAGTTCAGCTTTTCAGCCAAGTAGATAAATTTCTGAATAAAAATATGAATGTTCAATCCAGAAGATTAATTTCCAACCAAAAGTATGAATTTTCAACAAATTAATTAAATAAATGAATAATTAATTAATTTTCAACTAAAGAGATGAATCGTCAACTTTAACTAAGATGTTCAACTTTCATCCAAGTGGTTGTATTTTTGAAGAAAAAAAAAAAGAATTCTCAATGAAACATTTAATGGTTTAAGTTTCAGCTAAAAAACATGAACTTTCATTCAAATAGTTTCAACCAAAGTGATGAATCTTCAAAGAAGACAAGATATATTTTCAAACAAACAGATCAATTCTGAAAAATATATATGAATTTACAAATGAATAGTTGTATTTTCAACTAAATAAGATACAGTTTCAACCAGATGGTTGAATTCTCATCTAAAAAATCAATTCTCAACAAAATAATTGAATTTTCAACTAGAAAAGTTAACTTTTCAATAAAAAATGGAATATTTCAATTTTCAGTTCAAAAAAATTAATTTTCACGAAAAATAAAGAATTTTTTTTTAAAAGTTACATTTTCAACCAAAGTGATGAATCTTCAACTAAAAGAAAATGTATTTTTAACCAAATAGTTGAATTTCCAGCAAAATGAATGAATTTTGAAACAAATAGTGAAATTTTCAACGAAAAAAGATCAACTTTCAACAAAAATAAATGGATTTACAAATGGAAAAGATGAGTTTTCAATAAAATTATTGAATTTTCAAACAAATAGTTGAATTTGCAACAAAAAAAGATGAATTTTCTACCAAAATAAATTAAATCCAGCCAATAATACGAATTTCCAATAAGACTTGAATTTTCAACTAAGAGGGATTTTTTAGTCCAGAGAGGAAAAAAATTTCAACCTGTTAAATTTTGAAGCAAAAAAATTAATTTTCGACCAAAAATATTAATTATTTTCTACCAAAAAGGACGGATTTTTAACAAAACATATACATTTTCAACCAAATACTTGAATTTGCAGCTAAACAAGATTTTTCAACAAAAACAGAATAGTTGAATATTCAGTTAAAAAAATGAATTTCCAGCCAAAAAACTAACTTCCAGCAAAATAGTTAAATCCAGTAATATAGAGATGCTTTGAATAATTAAGAAACGTTGATATTCCATTTTAGATTACAACTTAGAAGACAACTAGAAGTAAAGAAAATAATAAAAAATAAATCTTTTTCATTAACTTTGGTTGATATTTGAATTAAAATAATGTAATTCAACAATTTTGTTGTCAGTTGGAACAATAGACATAAAAATCTATTGTTTACATTTTAATAGAGAAAAATTTCAATATTTGATGTACGATACAGTATACTGTCGTCGTGAAATTGGGTCACTGTGATTTTAATCACCACTGACATAATACACTTACGCATGATTAGACGTACGTGCATATGTAGGCGGCAAGAGATATTTCCACGCAACCTAGTACAATTTTAAAATCTTGTCCAATTAGGGTCGAGGAATGAATTACATTGAAAACAAAAATAAATCCTCCTGTATGCAGATCAATTCAAGAGATAAATTTATTTAAGTCATTCAAACTTTTATTGCAATCTCTACTCTAAAGAATCGATAAAAATCAACTGGGAATCAGTGAAACAATCAGTCGAAAAAGTTGCTAAATTTTCAGTAGAAGACTCTGAAAATTCAAGCCGTTTTCTGACCGGAGGATCAGTGAAAACTGATAAAAAAATTCAGTCAATTTCCACTGATTGAAACCTTGAAAATGAGCCAGGATTTCGTTCTGTAATACCTTAAACAAATTTGTATTTAATTATTTTATCACTAAGTAAATAAGCTAAACGATAACAAATTTTTAATTCATAACTTCCAAGCTTTAAGGTCTTGTAGTACGTATACGATTCTTCCTACACCTCAACATTTGAAACAACAGGATCTTTGTGACTATAAAAATTTAGCAATTTGTGAAGAGAATTATCAGGAAACTATTCGGGGCCAGGATAGACCGTCCCGGGCGCTAATTTGGTGCTGTCTGGTCGAGCTAATCTAGTGCTGATCAGTAGGTCCTGTAAAAATCTATTTTAGATGGTTGACGTTAAAGATTATTTTAAAGACAGTCTAGATAAGAAAAAAATTCTTTGTTTTTAATACACTCGATTAGGGTTCGAAAAGACTCACTATATGATGAGGAAAAGATTCATTTTTTTCTAGAATTAATTCTTTTATTTTTGATACTTTTAAACACCCTGTTTTTTTTTTTCTGAAAGTGCACACAAAAATATTTAAATGAGACACTTGATATTTTTTTTTGATCCTGGCGGGCTAGCTGGCACCCGATTAGGGCTTGAAAAGACTGACTAGATGATAAAGGAAAAAAAAGAAATCTTTTTAGAGTTCATTTTTTATTTTTCATACTTTTAAGCACCCTGGCTCTCTTTGGAAATATACAAAAAAATATTTAAATTAGACTTAGAAAATTGTTCGATCCGGGAGGGCTAGCCAGCTTCTAATTAGGGCCCGAAAAGACCAACTATAGCTTGAAAGATTTTTAATTGTCAACAGTCGGTTGAAATATGATTTCAAAATGTGTCAAGACATTTCAGCAACACGTGACAATTTTTTCTCGAAGAAATTTGCAAGTAATGCGCAATTAATAGCAATACCATTAACCTTTTCCATTTTAATATTCATTGTGTATTTTGCACTACAATAGGACAGGTACGAGAGTGGGATAAGTGGATGGAAAAATAATGAGTTAACCTATAATCTCATTGACGGAAATTGAAATGCTGAAAGTGAAACAATTACAATGTTTCGACATATCGTCAAAATCATTAATTTTCTTCTAATCTCAAACTAAATTTCATTTGTTTTTACTTTCGGACCTCGGTATCACTTCAGAGATGAAAATAGTGTAAATAGAGTCACAAATTTGACAAAATGGTGTAAAAATAGTGCCATAAAATTTCTTTGATTTCTCAAGTTTTCAAATTTGTAAGCAAATTTTCCAGTTTTCCTCAGTCTATGAATTATTAAAATTCATTCCTATCGGTTGAAAAGTCTACTATTGAATTTTCGGTTAAGAATTCAATTTTTTTTTGGTTGCAAATTTTATTATTCGATTAAAAATTTAATTATTTTGTTGAAAATTCAACAATTCAGTAAAAAGGTCGTACTTCTTAGTTAAAAATTCAACTGTTTTGTTCAAAATTTGTATTTTTTACTTGGGAATTTAACAATTCCATTGAAATCGTTCTCCTTTCTGAAATAACAAATTTGTTGGTTAAAAATTCAACAATTTTGTTGAGCATTCATCTTTTGGTTTGAAATTGCACCTCATTCTGTAGAAATTTCAATTTTTTGGGTTAAAAATGAAACTGTCTAGTTAAAAATTAATATCTTTCTGTTAAAATTAACTTTTCTGTTCAAAATTGAACTGTTTTGTAGAAAATTCGTATTTCTGGCTCGAAAATTCAACAATTTGGTAGAAGATTTAACAATTTGGTGGAAATTTTAACAATTTGGTAGAAAATGTAACTCTAATTCAAATTGAACTTTAATTCTGTTTCTAAATTTTAGGAAACGATTTGAACTATTTTCAAGAAGAAAACTTTTTCATTCTCTTCAAATCTTCAAAATTTCTTGAAACGCTTCTTAATATTGTTTCTAAATTTTCCAAAAACCACATTTTGTTTTAAATGTTCTGAACCCGTTTCAATTTATGAATCATTTTTGCAATAGACGAATTTTCAACGAAATATTTGAATCTTCAACCAAAAAAGATTAATTTTCTACAAGCTGCATTTCAAAAGAAAGATGAAATTTTCACTAAAAGAGATGAACTTTCTCAAAAATAATTAGATCCTTTATCACGATAGTATGAATTTTAAGCCAAACAAGTTAATTTTAAAGCACATAGTCCAATTCTCTACCAAATTGTTTATTTTTCAAGCCAAAGGATGAATTTATTACAAACCAGTGGAATTTTTAAATAAACTGATAAATTTTCATCAAAAACAACTAATTTTTGACAAATTAGTTCAACTTTTAGCACACAGTAAATCCCAGGAATATTATTAATTTGAAATTAGATAAAATATATATCTGGAATTTATTGTGCAAGTATTTGAATTTTTAACTAAAAAAACATGAATTCTCAACGAAAAATGTAATAGTCGATATTTCAATTTAAAAAAAAATTTATTTGTAGATAAAAAAGAGGTAAATCATCCAAGGGGCACGAATTTTCAACAAAATAGTTGAATATTTATCAAGCAGTTGAGCTTGCAATCCCAAAATATGACTTTTCAACAACAACAAAAAATAATTTCAAACCAAGTAATTGAACCTTTTAACAAGAAGATGAATTTTCACCAGGAATATTAATTTTCTACCAAAAAAGACACATTTTTAAGAAGATACATGAATTTTAAACTAAAAAGATCAATTTCCAACTAAAAATGAAGAGCTAAATTTTCAGTAAAAAAAAATCAATTTCTAAACAACAAGAACGAATTTCAAAGAAAATCATTAAATTTCCAACCAATGAAATGATTTTTTAACAAAGTAGTTCAATTTTCAACACCGATAAACAAATTCTTAACAAATTACTGTTGAATTTAACCAGAGAAGACGAATTTTCTAGAAATAGTTAAATCCTCAACCCGAAAACCGATTTGTTTTACAAATCTTTCAAAAATAACAAATTGCCCAACTATCTTCTAGATTTTTTTTAATTTTTAGATTTTGTTTTAATTTCCTTTCAAAATTAATTTTTTCTAAATGATTTGAATTTTTCCTAAATTGAAAAAAAATCATAAACATCTAAACCTTCTAATATTTTGAAATGATGGTATTTTTCCTCTTTAAATCAATTTTTCCATAATTAGAAAAATATCCTTAAAAACTGTCGGAATTTTTTTTAATGATTTCGGAAATCTTTCCAAATTTTTTGAAATATTCTCTTAAAATTGATTTTTAGAAATGAAAAATTTGAATCTTTTAAAATTCACATTTTCCTAAACTTTAAATGTGATTCCCGGTTGAATTTGTGTTCCCTGATAATTCCCAGTTTTTCCCAGTTATTTGACACCCTTTTTTTAACCAATTGTATATCTAATTTAAATTATTATTATTGGAAAAGAATAATTTCTAACAATCAATAAACGGTAAACATTCTTATGTTTTGAAAATTAAAGAATAAAAAGCGAATTTGCAATTTTAGAATTTTAGTACAGTTTCCAAGATTAGCGATGTATTTGGAACTGTAGCATTGCTCAATTTTTGTGCAATTCGCGTGAAGGCTTTGTTTAGACGAAGTTTTTTTCCATTCCTATTGCCCTCTCGTCGCACGCTGCCTGGGAAGATTGCAAAACCGATTCTTATCGTTCCCTACAATGTAAAATCGTCAAATCCGCTCCAGATTGGAAGTAATCGCTATTCGAGAGGTCTCTATTAACATATCGAATCGACCATTGCATTAGCCACAATTAGGAAACCAATAATGAGCTGAATTATAGAAGAGTTTCGCAGTTTTTAACAATCCATTATAAATTATTATTGTACGATATTGAGAAACGATTATCTCGTAATAGCCACTATTTTTGAAATTTTTTGTTTCCCGGCTTTCTCCCAGTTCTCCTGGTAAATATTCGTGACTACTCCCGGTTTAGAAAAAAGTATACTCTCTTTGCGAAACCCACAGTTTTCTCACATATATGAGCAACTGCGAAAATCGATAAGCATCAGCAAACATTTTGGCAAGGAAGCGATTAACTTTCAATCTTATGAACAATTTGAAAATCCAGGACACAGGCACACGAAAAAAATGATGACCTGTCCATTAGACGAGACAAACATTCTTATAAGTTTTTGGGGTGGTCGCTGAATCCGAATCCGGGGTTGATTTGACTCGGTTAGACCGCATTTCGTTTCTGACCTCAAAAAAGTGATGAAAGTTGAAGCCGCTGAAACCTCAGTTGAAATCTAAAAATGTGAGAAAAAAAAGTTTCAACTATCATCACTTTTTTGAGGTTAAGAATAAAATGCGATTTGACCGAGTCAAAACAACCCCGGATTCGGATTTAGCGACCCCAAAAACATATAAAAATGCTTGTCTCGCCTGGTGGACAAGATCCTTTATTTCGTGTGTCTGTGTTATTGAACCAATTTTTAATATAATGTTTTGAACATTTTTAAAATAAAAATTGGTAATTGATAATTGGGAATTGGAAGCGTCTGAAAAAAAATATATATATGGAAAGATTTTTAACAATTTAATTAGAAAAAGGATTTGAATTGCATAGTTTCTATAAGTCGAAGCGCTAAAAATTAAACAATTATATTTTGAATTGAAGAATCACGATATTGAATGATTCCAGATTAAAATGTCTAAAATAGGAAATAAAACGTTAAAAAATTATTATTTTAAGATTCGAATTTTGAACATTGGATCGTTTAGAATTCATAGGAATTGAAATTGTATTATTTATAACTAATAAGCGTTCAAAACCACATATTCAAAAATTGAAAGCTTTTGAATTGAAATCCTTTCAAATTCCAAGCAATTACAATTTGACAATTAGAAATTGAAGACTAAATTGAGTCTTTCAAAGTCAAAGCTTCTCAAACGAATGCGAACTTCATTTAAAACTGAACAGAAAAATGTTATCACCAAAAATTGTGATGTTAACACTTTTTTATACTCAAACCCTTTAATATTTTAATTATTTTCAGTAAATATAAATCGCCTAAAACTGAATAACTTTTAAATTGCTATTTATATTTTCCAAAATTCGACCAATTCAATTTTAGTAGCAATATTAAAACCTATGATAGGGAAGAATAAAAACTTTACCGTTAAACATGAAAATTCAGAACTCTAAAATTGTAATCATTTAAAATTAAAAAAATGATTCAATTATTACTGTTGTATGAATTTCACGAATTTTTGTCGATTTTTCAATATAAGTATCGAACAAGAGTATTTCAGAAAAGCTAGACGTATTACACTTTTTGAGATATCTTTGGACATTAAATAGAAACATTTTCAGCATTGAAATTTTAGCTCTTGATGTTAGGGCATTATTAGATTTTTTAAATATCTTAAGGGTAGAAAACGAGGAAGTGCCAGAATAGGTATGGAAATGAAACATTTTCAGATACTGTTGGACATCAAATGGAACCATTCTAAGCGATAAAAGTTTAGATCTCGTGGTTAGGACATTTGTCCGACTTTTTTTCATTTTATTTTCCAATCTGTTTATAGGGTTCAAAAAGGGGCAGATCCGGAAAAGCTAGGGGAATTAAACTTTTTTGTGTATCTTTGGACGTCAAATGGAACTATTCTAAGCCATAAAAATTTAGGTCTCGGAGATTGGGCTTCTTTATAATTTTTAGCGGTTTTTAATATCTTCAGGGTAGGAAACCAGGGTATTCCAGAAGAGCTAGGGGGATCGAAGTTTTTTTATTATCTTAACTTTTAATATGAAATAAAACCATTCTAAGTCATGAAATGTTAGGTCTCGGAGTAAGGGCATATTATTAATTTATTATTTTATTTTTTAATACAGTAAGGGTAGAAGACAGGGATGATCCGGTAGTGCTAGGGGAATGAAACTTTTTCAGGTATCTCACGACATCAAATGGAACCATTTTAAGCCATAACATTGTAGGTCTCGGAGTTAGGATATTTTTGTAATTTTTTTTTTTGATTTTTCAATCACTCAGAGAAAAAGTTGCCATCAAACAAAAGCATCGTCCCTTTGCCTGTTTCGGTTTGAACGATGTGAATATATTTTTTACACAAACATAATTATTTGGCTGCGAGATTAGGTGAAGTTCGTAGCATAAGGAACGTTTTTTCTGCAAAAGGATTCCTGTTAAGACAAATGAAAATCCTCTCAACCTCAAATTTAAAAGGAAATTCCATTTACTTCAAAAAACATCCTTTTGTCACAAGAGGACATTTCTCTGAGTGATATCATAAAGGTAGAAAACGGGGATGATTCAGTAGACCTAGAGGAATTCAACTTTTTCAGGCATCTTTGGATAAAAAATAGAACCATTCTAAGCCATAAGATTTCAGGTCTCGGATATAGGGCATTTTCGAAAATCTTTCTTTTATTTTTCAATGCAACTTTGTCATGTATCTTTGCACATCAAATGGAACCATTCTGAGTCGTTAAATTTTAAGTCTTTGGGTTGAGGCATTGAAAAAAATGTATTTAAACATCTTAAGGGTAGAAAACGAGAATGATCCAGCAGACCTGGAGGAATTAAAAGTTGTCGCGTAACTTTGAATATCAAATTAAACCATTCTAAGCCATAGGGGAGAGTGCCCTTGGTTGGGACGGTCCTTGGTTGGGACAGCGGGGATAAATGTTATAGATTAAGCATTAAAAATCTGAAAAAATTATTTCAGGTTTCATTTATTATAAGGCATGAATGGCTAAAGTGAAAATTATTTTTGTTTAGCTTACCCCTAGATATGAACGAAAATCACTCACAGCTATCAAAAGTAAAATGTTAGGGTATTTTTCCAGTGAATTTTTATTATCTTATCGAAATATTTTTGAAAAATAAAAAAAATATCTGCTTGTAGGGAAGTCTAATTTAAAAGTTTCATATATTTTATTGTTCAAATTTTTGTGAAATTAATATATATATATATATATATATATATTACTTCTAGTCAATATCATTCTCTATATTTCAGAGTGAATAATGTCAGTTATATCAAGAACTGTTTTATTTGTTCAATATAAACTTTATGAAACTGACCAATTTTACACAGCTGTAATATATTGCTGCATTTACTGAAAAAATGTTTACATGACATATCTTGTTTCCCTCATACATTTCCTATATTTATTACTTCTTTCTGAATATTATATCACTTTAGTTTAATCACTCATTCATAAATACACATTTTTTTTAAGTGTCCCAACCAAGGACCGACGTGTCCCAACCAAAGACCGAGTGCCCTTGGTTGGGACGTTTTCATCGATTAAAACAAATCATTCTCAAATCAACAATTTGTTTTCATATTTCATGTTATCTGTTTCAAAGTTATAGTTAAGCATCACTCTTATGTATAAGCATACAAAATTAATTAAATTCATATATTTATTATTCTTATGAGCAAAAAACAAAAAACGTCCCAACCAAGGGCACTCTCCCCTACAATTCTAGGTCTCGGAGTTAGGAAATATTTTTGATTTGAACAAATTTTTTAGTACGTTAGAGGTGAAAAACAGGGATGATCCGCAAGACGTAGAGTAATTCAACTGTTTTGAGTTTTAAGTATCCTTGGGCAAAACATGGAACCATTCTAAGCCATATAATTTTAGGTCTAGGAGTAAGGACATTTTTATTTTTTTTTTAGTTTTCAATATCTTAAGGGTAGAAAACGGGGATGATCCAGTACATCTACGAGGATAAAACTTTCTCGGGCATCTTTGGACATCAAATGGAACCATTCTATGCCTAAAAATTCTCGTTATCAGAGTTAAAACATTTTTGTAATTTTTAAAATTTTTAAATTCAATTTACTTCAGAAAAAATATATGATACATTACATAACATCCTACTACACATTTTTTTTATTTTTCAATATCTCAAAGGTAAAAAACTAGGATGTTCCAAAAGAAGTGGGAGAATTTAACTTGTTTTGGGTATCTTTGGACATGAAATTGAACCATTATAAGCCGTCAGATTGAAGCTCCCGGAGTTTGTGATGAAAGTTTTTTGGCTATCTTTGGACATAAAGTGGAACTATTTCAAGCCTTAAAATTTCAGGTCTGGAAGTTAGGGCTTCGTTAATTTTTATTTTTTTATTTTTCATTATCTTAGGGGTTGCATAGGGGTGCCTTCTGGAAGAAGTAAGGGGGTGACACCTTTTGAGCATCATTTTGGCACCAAATAATCCTATTATCAACAGTAACATTTTGGGTCTGGAACTTAGGTCAGTTGCCATGATTTTTTCCATTCTTAGATGTGGAATTAGGATTTTAAAATTCTCTTAGAGCTTTGAAATTCTTTAAAATCTTTGAAATCTGTTGAAATTCTCTTGAATCGCTGGAAAACTCTCCTTTTTTCAAGTTATCTCTTGAAATCTATATAAATTCCTTCTAATCTTATGGAAACTTGAAATTTCTTTTGAAATCAAATAAACCTCTTCTTAATAGTGAAATTCCGTGAAATCTATTACATATTTTCATTTTCACGCAAATCAGTTGAAATTCCTTAGAAATTCCTTGATCTCTTGAAAATCTTTGAAATGTCATGGAATTTCTTCGGAATCTTTGAAAATACACACTGTATTCTTAAAGATCCTTAACTCCTGTGAAGTCTCTAGAAATATTTTTAACTCTTGTACATTTGTACAAGATCTTAAAATCGTGAATATCTTTGAATATTCCTTTAAAAATGTTTCAAACTTTGAAATCATCTGAAACCTCATAAGATCCCACGAAATCATTGATACCATTTTAAAATCACACGAAATTTTTTAAATTTTTGTAATTTTTCAGAATCTTTTGAAAAAACCCTGGAATCTTTCAATTCTTCTGAAATCCATTAAGATTGGTCAATTCTTTATAGTCCTTGGAGGTGCTAAAAAATGGCGTAGGCCTAGTAAAATCCTTACAGATCCCTCGAAATACTTTTAAATCCTCTGAATTATCTTGAAATATGTAATATCTCTTGAAATTTCTTCAAAATTTTAAA
Source organism: Andricus quercusramuli (assembly GCA_932178445.1). Classification (NCBI taxonomy): domain Eukaryota; kingdom Metazoa; phylum Arthropoda; class Insecta; order Hymenoptera; family Cynipidae; genus Andricus; species Andricus quercusramuli. The sequence continues at coordinate 151,156 of CAKNXH010001860.1, read as the reverse complement.
CTCTTTGAAATCCTGGGGAATCAGAAAAAACTTTGTTGAAATCTCTTGGAATCTGCTGAAATTTTGAAAAATCTCGTGTAAAATTAGGATATCCCTTGAAATATCCTGAAATCTTCAAAACCTTGAAACCCTTCTAAATTTCGATTTTTGAGATGGCGGATATATTATTTTAGTCAATCTATCGAAGAAGTACTGATTAAGTAGCTTTTTAAATTAGTCGACAATTAATTTTTTATTTAAAAAAATAGATTGAAAAATACTTTAAACTAAAAAAAGAACATCATCAGAGGAATTTTTGTCAAAATCATGACATCGCTCATAAAAGATGTCAAATAGTGACAATAGTGTCGTGAGTGCAAGCCCTGTTCTCTATGCAGTGATATTTTTCGGGAATTCATAATATTTTCATCATTTTGGAAAATTTTATATATTCAATCATACAAAATTTAATTTATTAATGCAGTGTTTACGCGTATCACGAAATTATGGCTGTTGGTACCGCAATTTCGGTACAGCGCGTTGGATTTACAAACAAAAATTTGTAAAAGATAATAACTTGGCGGGATTGAATGTATGAAAAAAACAATCGTTTATAATCCTAAAAACGAATTATGTTAAATAAAAAGCTGTATAATTATGAAGATCGTTACTAACGAAGAGAGAGCATTTTTAATCAATTTTAGTTCATTTTATTATTATTTGTTCAGTTTACTTGGCCAATTTTGATTTGACAACTTTATTTAATTATTGTAGAAATAAAGTCGTATTTGGGTAAGTATTTGCATCGTAGATGTTTTTTGTGTGATTTCATTTGTATCAGCTGTTTTTGTTCATCAAATAAATTTAGATCTACTTTGTATATCAATGAATCATTTGTTTATCTTTAAAATGCGTTTCTTTCTATCAATGCCATTGTGCTTTAGATTAATCACTACCGGCTTTTGAGTCAATATTATGATCATTATATCTCTCTTTTCTGAAAAAATGATTGCGTTTGAATAACCTCGGTTTAATCCATTTGGGTTTAGAATCACTCTCGAAGTCACTAGAAGGATGACATTTTTATATTTGACAAAAAAACAATGTACCAGCTAATCTAACTGAAAAGAAAATATATTAATCTAGAAGGTCAATGAAACACTAATGGCAAATAGTAAACACGGATTTCACAGTCTAAAATTATCTCAAAACAGAGGAAATAGGGTGATTTTTCTCGAAAATATAGGAGAATAATAGGGGAATAAATTCTTTTTAAATAAAATTTTAGTAGGTTTCATATTTTAATAATTTAGAAAGCTGTTAACTTTAAACCCAAAAAGATGAATTTTCAACCAAATGTCCAAATAGTGGAATTTTCAACAACATTTTTTTTTTAGCCAAATAGTTGAACTTTTAAGTGTAAGAGACGAATTTTCAACAAAATAGTTAAATTTTTAACCAAAAAGTTGAATTTCCAACCTACATAGATGAATTCTCAGCCAGAAAAGATTAGATTTTATTCAAAACTTTTCAAGTAAAACCGAGAAACTTTTTAGAAGACAGTTAAATTTTCTACTACTATCGGCGCAAAAATTATAGGCATCTGCCTTTGAAACTTAACAGCTCAGCCACAAAAAATGCTAGAATAATAAGTAAATAGTCATTTGAAAGCTGCAAGTGTTTCACGTAAATGAGCCCGAAGACGTTAATGTAAAAAAAATTTTGTGCTTTGCAGACTGAAAAATGTGAAAAAAAGTAAGGAATTCTGGGCACATTTAAGAAGAGTCAACTTTAGAGCATTATTTCTTATAGAAGGGGTAATGGGGAAAATTTGCGAAAATTCATGAATATGAGGAAAACCTTTGTGACCAAATCGCAGTTGACAAATTTGAGAAATAATGAAAATTGTTGTTAAAAATTGCAAAAATGTACAACTATACTATCTCCGGTTCTAATAAATATATGAAAGCGATTCAAACTGCAAACTGTAACGGATAGGCTATGTAATTATTTACAATCTCCCGGAAACATGTGATTGTTGTATTTTTGGTGGAAATCGCGATATTTGTAGACATTTTTTTTGTTGAAAGACAAGTGTCAGAAAGCAGCGGGGATCCTTTTTTTTTTGCTTCCGACCGCTCGTGCCTTTTTTCGACTCGTGCTTCTGAACTCTTGCCCAGACATTTGACGCCTCCTCCAACCAGTGCCGTATCTCTTTCATTCGTGACATAAAACTGTGTATATACTATATAGTAAATGGAACCCAGCAAAAAAGAAAGTATTGATACGAATTGAATTGAAAAGACTAAGGCACCCTGCAAATCCCGCTTTGCGACAATGACGCATTGGACCTATGTGTCAATGCATGTAAATTCGTGAAGACGGTATTTCAATTTTGAATCTTTCTATACGTACGAATACAGTGCAAAAGTCTAAAGTCAGCGAAAACACTTCAATGCGTCAGCACGCAAACGCTTCAACATTGGTCAATGCGTCTGAATTCGTGAGAGTAAAATACACACTTGAATTCGCCCCAATCCGTCACGGCGAATTTCAGCAAGTGTTGATTTATACAATTCAATCCGTAACAGGAAAACCAACGTGCAGGGCACATAGGATATATTGTAAATGTTTAGTAAATTGTCTCGTAGCTCATAGTGGCGGGTACTCTGGACTGATACACGAGGGATCCCTGTTTCAAGTCTCGACGCATGCACTTTTTATTACTTTTTTTTTTATTGACCTCGACCACGCATTCATACGAATCCACACTCATTCAATTCGCGCTGTCTCAATTCATCTAAATGCGTCTCAATGCGTTCGAACGAATCAGAAAACGGGATTCACGCGCATTACAAAAATGTTAATTCGCCCCAATCCGTATCAATTCTTTCTTTTTTGCTGGGAAGTTGTCGTTAGGCTTGTAGATAAAATAATTGTAGGCTACGATCGAGATCACAACATTTTCGGCGAAGAATGTAATAGTTGATATTTCAACTATGGAAAATGGTTTGAATCCTCAAGCAAAACGTGATAAAAAGATGAGTTTCGCTAGAAAAGAGACCAATTTTCCACATAAAATTTAATTTTATAGAAAGATTTTAACAAAAAAATTGAATTTAATCAGAATAATAAACATTTTAAGCAAAAAACCTGAAATCTCAACCAAAAATGTAGTAGGAGATTGTTTTCACCAAAAATTAGAATAAACCTAGAACCGATTTTCCAATTTGCAGAAAATAATGTGTACAAAGTTACGCGTATTAAAATCTTGTGCTTTGTTTCTGAAACGAAACCCAAATTTTTTCTCCTAATCTATATATTTATGGCCTTCGTTCTGATTCTGATATATTTTACTGTCTTCTTTTGAAATCCACCCGAAAATTTGAAAAAGGTTTTACAATAACAAAATGGCGCTGGTTTTTCTGAAAATATTAGAAGTTCAAGGTACTTTGCTTGAAGAGATACGGCACTGGTTGGAGGAGGCGACAAATGTATGGGCAAGAGTTCAGAAGCACGAGTCGAAAAAAGGCACGAGCAGTCGGAAGCAAAAAAAAGGATCCCCGCTGCTTTCTGACACTTGTCTTCCAACAAAAAAAATCTTTACAAATATCGAGATTTCCACCAAAAATACAACAATCACATGCTTCCGGGAGATTGTAAATAATTATAGAGCCTATCCGTTACAGCTTGCAGTTTGAATCGCTTTCATATCTTTATTAGAACCGGAGATAGTATAGTTGTACATTTTTGCAATTTTTAAAAACAATTTTCATTATTTCTCAAATTTGTCAACTGCGATTTGTTCACAAAGGTTTTCCTCATATTCATGAATTTTTGCAAATTTTTCCCATAGCCCCTTGTATAAGAAATAATGCTCTAAAGTTGACTCTTCTTAAATGTGCCCAGAATTCCTTACTTTTTTTCACATTTTTCAGTCTGCAAAGCACAAAAAATTTTTTACATTAACGTCTTCGGGCTCATTTACGTGAAACACTTGCAGCTTTCAAATGACTATTTACTTATTATTCTAGCATTTTTCGTGGCTGAGCTGTTAAGTTTCAAAGGCAGATGCCTATAATTTTTGCGCCGATAGTAGAAAAGTTCATTTTCAACCAAGAAAGATGACTATTCTACAAAAAAAATATCAATTTAGAATCCAAGAAGATTAATTCTCAAAGACAATATAATAGCTGATATTGCAACCAAAAAATATTTAAATTTAAAATAAAATGCAGTCAAATTAAACCAAAAAAGAGGAATAAGGACTTTTAATCCAAAAAGATTACTTAGAGTATAATAACCACTATCTGTTTGAAAAATTTCCAAGCCAAAAAATCGAATTTGTTAAGAGAAAGTTGAATTTTCAATCCAAAGAAATAAACGTTTAACAAAAAAGTTCATTTTCAACCAAATAGTTGAATTTTCTACAAAAAAAATAAGAATTTTCAAGAAAACAGTTGCATTTTGAATCCGAAAATATAAATCTTTAACAGAAAAGTTAATTTTTTAACCAAACAGAAATTTCTATCAAACGACTTGAATTTTCAACCTGGAAATACGTATTTTCAACACGAAAATATGAATTTTTAACAGAAAAGTAAATTTTGAACTAAATAGTAGAATTTTCTATGAAAATGATTCATTTTCAACCAAAATACGAATTTTCAACAAAATATATGAATTTTTGACAAAAGAAAGATGAAATATCAACCATAAATATAATAGACGAGTTTTCAATCCAAAAATATTTATTTTATACTAAAATAGTATAGAATTTTAAACCCAAAAAGACGAATTTTATTCAAAACCGTTCAATTTTCTAATCGGAAGTATGATTTTTCAACAAAAATGTAAATTTTAAATCTTTTCTACCATAATAATTTGATGTTTAACAAAATTATACAATTTTTCAACAAATTAATTAATTTTGAAAAAATACGATAAATTCTCAACTCAACCAGAAAGCTTAAGAGTACAATAACACTATTTGGAAAATTTTCAATCCAAAAAGACGAATTTCGTAGAACTCAGTGGAATTTTCAACCCGAAAAGTTTAATTTTTACCAATAAAGTTCTTTGTAGTTAAGAAAGATGACTTTTCTACCAGAAAAGATGAATTTTCGATTCAAAAAGACGAATCTTCAACAAAACAGTTCAACTTTTGACCAAAAAAGATGGCTCTTTAATATAATAGTAAAAAATTTCAACAAAATAATTAAGTTTTCGAAAAAAGTTGAGTTTTCAAGACAAAAAGATGTATTTTCAACCAAATGTTCGAATTTTCAAAGAAAGAAGATTAAAGTTGATGAAAAAGCCCAGTAGTTGAATTTTCAAACAGAAAAGATGACTTTTCAACAAAAAAAGATCAATTTAGAATCCAAGAAGATTAATTATCAAAGACAATATAATAGCTGATACTGCAACCGAAAAGGATTAAAATTTAAAACAAAAAATAGTCAAATTCAACCAAAGAAGAGGAATTTTCAACAAAAAAGTTAATTTTCAAACATAAAAATGAATTTTTAACCAAAATAGATGAAATCTGAACAAAAAATAAAATAAAGACTTTTAATCCAAAAAGACAACTAAGAGTATAATAACACTATGTGTTTGAAAAATGTTCAAGCCAAAAAATCGAATTTTTTAAGAGACAGTGGAATTTTCAATCCAAAGCTATAAATGTTTAACAAATAATTCAATTTTCAACCGAATAGTTAAATTTTTTTACAGAAAAATACGAATTTTCAACAAAACAGTTAAATTTTGAATCCGAAAATATATATTTTGCACGAAAAAATAGATTTTTGAACAAATAGTAACAGATAATATTAACAGAGAATTCAATTTTTTATTAAATAGTAGAATTTTCTAGGGAAATTATCCAATTTTCAATAAAAATATGAATTTTTAACAAAACATATGAATTTTTGACAAAAGAAAGATGAAATCTCAACCATAAATATAATAGACAAATTTCAATCCGCAAAGACGAATAAAATTTTATTCACAACCGATCAATTTTCTAACCAGAAGTATGATTTTTTAATAAAAAAGTCAATTTTCAACCTTTTCTACAAAAATAAGTTAATGTTCAACAAAATAATACAAATTTTCAACAAAAACATTAATTTTGAAAAAAACATGACAAATTCTCAACCAAAAATATAATAGTAGACTTTCCAACCTAATAAGAAGCTTTATACGAGTACAATAACACTATTTGAACCTCTTTTTAACCAAAAAGACGAATTTTTTTGGAACTTAGTGGAATTTTCAACCCGAAAAGTTGAATTTTGACCAATAAAGTACTTTTTAATTAAGAAAGATGACTTTTCTACCAAAAACGAGGAAATTTCGATTCAAAAATACGAATCTTCAACAAAACAGTTGAACTTTTGACCATAAAAGATGACTTTTTAACATAATAGTAAAACTTTCAACAAAATAATTAAGTTTTCGAAAAAGTAGTGGAGTTTTCAAGACAAAAATTTGTATTTTCAACCAAATGGTCAAATTTTCAAACAAAAGAGATTAAGGTTGATGAAAAAGCCAACCAGAAAAATTAAATATTCAACAACAAATTTATTTTTAGTCAAGACATATGTCTTAAAAAGATGAATTTTCAATCCAGAAAGACGAATTTTCAACAAAACAGCTGAATTCAAGATGAAAAAGATGACTTTTAAACAAAATAGTTACATTTTCAACAAAAAAATTAAATTGAAAAATTGTATTTATTTCCTCACACATAATTGAATTTAATATTGGCAGGGTCTATTCGTATCACAAAACTCTGGCTGGTGGTACTGAAATTTTGGGAAGGAATAGCCTGAACTTTCAATAACAACAAAAGTTAAATTTTTAACAAAATAGTTGAGTTTTCAAGTCAAGAAGATGAATTTTCAATCAAATGATCGAATTTTCAACGAAAAACGGAAAATTTTGTAGAAAAAAAGTTCAATTTTCAGCCAAAAAAGATAATTTTTACCCCACAAAGATAACGTTTA
>CAKNXH010001860.1:98197-130987 GCA_932178445.1 Andricus quercusramuli | reverse complement strand
TAGTTAAACTTTTTGGTTGAAAAATAATATTTTTGGGTTAAAAATTCCATTTTGATGTAGATAATTCGTCTTTTTGGCTTTAAAATTAAATAATTATGTTGAAAATTCATACATTTGGTTCAAAATTGATCTTTTTGAAAGAACATTAATCTTCTTGGACAGAAATTCATCTTCTTCTCAAAGTTATTTTTTTATCGGAGTTCTTATCCAAATATTTAACTATTCCATTTTTGGTTGAAACTTTATCCTGTATATTGTATTAGTTGAAAATTCAACTATTTGGTACAAAATTCTTGAATTTCGTTGAAAAGTCGTCTTTTAAGGGAGAAATTATTCTTGTTTATTGGTTGAATTCAACAAAAAATCACGAATTTTCAACAAAATAGTTGAATTGTCAACCAAAGCAGATTAATTTTCAGCAAAGCATTTGCATTTTTAACCAAAAAGGGTGAATTTTCAACCGAGAAGTTTATTATTTTACCAAAAAAGATAAATTGTCATCAAATTCAATCAATTTTCAATAAATAGTTGAATTTTCAACTAAAAAAATCAACTTTCAATTAAAAATGTCATTTTTTGACGAAAAATGAAATAGTTACATTTTCAGGATACAAAATGGATTCTAAACCATACGGTTGTTAACGTGGGGACTGGGGTTTCAAAAATAGCACAAGATTGGTAACGTAGTTTATGAACAACCTCTAAGTGATGAAAATATTTTCATAACATATTTCGATTTTGAACTCATCTGAAACGCTTACTTTTTGAAAAGAACACAAACCAGAGTTTCATCAATCTCTAAAATACTTAAGCTGTATTAAACTGTATTCACTTAAGCTGTATTATTATTGTTTTTTTTTTTTGTTTAAACTTTTTCTCGGATGAACCCGGTTTTTCGTCATAGCCACGGACTAAGTGAAGTGACTGATGATATGAGGATGTTATAAGTTACTTAGGAAGTCAATGATGCGTGGACAAACTTTGTATATTTTCAAGACTTGAAGCAAATATTCACGTGGTACGGAAGGAAACGCTTGCCTGTAGTCAATGTATGCCATGTGCAAGTTTCTTTGATGTTTACGAGCTTACGTTATGGCAACAGCGTCTATGGTGACTAGATCTTTACTGGCTCGCGAGTTTTTACAACATCCTTTTTGTTCTTCTGTAAGGATGCCATTCTCGTCGCAGTGAGAATATACCTTATCTGCTATGATAGCTGTGAGACATTTATATATTGTTGGAAGACAGGCTATCGGTCGAAATTCAGCTAGATTTTGAGCGTCTGGTTTTTAAGGCAACATATACGTAGTACCCTGCAGCATAAAGCCTGGCATCAGATTCTTATGTTCGACCATCTTCTGAAAACACCGTGCCAACGCAGGATGCACACTAGTCAGGTACTTGTACCAGAAATTGTGCACCATGTCCGGACCTGGAGCTTTCCAGTTACATGCATTTTTCAAAACCGCTAAAACATCTAAAGCTGTGATGTTCGTCAGCTCCATTTCAGGGTTATTGCTTGCTCTTTCTTTCTCTAGTTGGAACGACGCAGTGTTCAAATTGCTACTGTCAGTTTTTCCCCAACCATCTGACCAATAGATAGTTAGTCATGTCTTCCAATTGAGGGACTTCGGTGCCTTGTTGGTTATTTGGCTTTACACTCAGTTCACGATAGAACCTTCTTTCATCCGCCTGAAAAGTTCGATTTTGTTGCCTTCTTGCACTACTTTTCTTGTACCGACGCAGTCTAGCAGTAAGAACATCAAGTCTCTGCCGCTAGGAGTGTATAATCTCATCCAATATTGCTGGTGTCAATGTCTCGATGAACCGAGGGTGGATGATTCAATAACATGGTGTATCATCTTTCTGGTTCGATTTCCTTTCTTATATTGAGTCAGTCGACCCAATTTGCACCTTACCTTGCTGACATCCATATCCAACCTGAAATTCCATGGTGGATCTCGCTCCTGTTTCGGGGCAAAGACTGCATTTATAGGCCTAGTTCTGCGGCCCAACGTTCTAACGGTTACCACAGCTGCACAGTATACAAGAGTTTGCACCTCTAACGCAGTTTGTGTTGCGTTCAAATGCATAGGTAAAACCTTGTTGTTCAGGTGTTCTATTAGTGCACGCAGATCATCTGTGATGTTCATCTTGGGCAGTGAATACCTTTGTGTTGGTTCTACATGTCTGAACTCTAGTAAAGCATGACCAAAATTTCTTTCAAGGTGCTGTAGTTTTTCTGAGACTTCGCTGTTTAGATCATCGTTTATAATGTCCAGATGTGGTTTTATTCCATCCGGTACTTGATGTTCATGATCCCTAGCACCTATGTCTTCAGCTGCAATCAAGTCTTCGTTGTCCACATCTTCCAATGGAAGTTCATCAATAGGAAGCTGCTGTTCCACTTCCATTTCGATGGCAGCTATTTCAACAGCCGAAAGAAATTTGTTTACAGATATTGAACGTTTTTGATCTGCTAGATTCTGCTCATTTATTCTTGTCGCTAGTCCTGAATACTTAAGTAAGAAGAGACGATGATATTCTCTCCTTACACTTTGCCCACTTTTCTTTGCAAAAAATAAAAGCGCATCACATCTCTGTTCATATGGTATGTCCATTTTAATCGCCTCCTTGGTTGTTGAATCTCTGCTTCTGGTACTGGTTGTATTAGGCCATCTACCTCCGGAGGATGTGGTGGTGTTGGCTCATCACCACATTGAGGAAGAACATAAATTGCCGCTGCTTGTTCGTATGACGCGGCTTCCTCTAACTGATGTTCATTGCCTTTGTTTTCCCACTACAAATCAACCTGTTGTTTAATTTCCATTGCTCGATCTTCTGAGATGAGTAGATTAGTCCTGATGTCCTTCACCTTAGCGATAAGATCTCTTAGTGCGACTTTCTCTATCTGAGGATACTTTGCGGCAAATTTCGTTCTAAAATTTTGTCCTCGGGTAGCGACAAGTGTTTCAAAATTGTTAAAATACTGTCCATCATCATTTACGGGTTTTAGTGTTCCTCTTAGTCACTTTAGTTTTCGTTCTCTGCCTGTCTGGCATGGGAAACCCAGTCAGTAGCAATGCTACGGCCAACATAGCCGTCAAATTCATGAGAGGAAAGCTCCCTACCGCGACGACAACACGAGAACACTTTCGGTAGGTTATTATATTTTTTGTTTAAACTTTCTCTCGGGTGAACCTGGTTGTTTGTCATAGCCACGGACTAAGTCAAGTGACTGATGATATGAGGATGTTATAAGTTAATTTATTACGATGTTAGAAATCATTTGCAATGACGTTGTAGGTACTAAATTAGAAGCAAGGTGTAGTTTGCAGTTTGTTTTTACCGCTGTTACCCTTACAGAGTGGCCGTGAGTGTTGGAGGTTATTTTTAATAATCACAGGAATTTTATTATCTCTTCTGATAAACACAGTTTTATAATGTTTATAAGAATTATACTAGCTTTTCTTAGATGCGCTTATAAAAAAATATGTTTTCTGTTCTGTCATGTGTACTATCCATCTAAAGTGAAATATTTAAACTTAATGAAAAAAATAAAAGTAAATTTCTTACGAGTATGGAAAGAATCTGCAGTTTAAAAAAAAATAGCACAGAAAATGGGATGTAAGTACGTTGACATGTTTATCTACCACTTGGTTCGAAAAATTTATTGTGCTCAGTTGCGTTGCGGACCTGAGTTTAAATTACTTATTATCTTTACGCTCTCGACATTTTTAAATTACTTCGCCATCAATGTGCAAGTCCAAAACATTGCTTCGTTTTACACTCCAGATTCTAAAAACAAAAGTGAAACAGCCAAAAGAAAATTTTGTCAAATAATTTTTTCTAACTAGTATTTTAATCTTGTAACATTTTTAATATAGAACCTTTCATAATCGGAAAAAAAAACAATACAATTTCAGATTACAATTTGAGAAATTTTAATATATTTATTAATTATAAGCAAAAAAGATGACTTGTCTACAGTGGAGAGTGAATTTTTAACACAAAAGGAGGAGCTTTCAGCAAAAAAAGTTGATTCCTCGACCAAAAAATATAACTTTTCACATAATAGTTAAATATTCAACAAAATGATTAAGTTTCCAATAAAATAGTGAATTTTAAACCTTCAAAGATGGAGCCTCAACCAAATGGTCGAATTTTCAAACAAGGAAGATTGAAATTCAGCCAAAAACAGTTGCATTGTCAACAAGATAATTGATTATTTAGAACACAGTTTTGAATTTTCAACAAAAAAAGATTAACTTTGAATCTAAAAGGGCGAATTTTCTCTTCAAGTGGACGCCTTTTCGACTAAAGAATTCAATTTTCAACAGAATAATTCTATTTTCAACAAAATAGTTCAATCTTTAATCAAATACTTAAATTTTTTATCTGCAAATATGAATATTTTTAAAGACGAAAAATTAATTTATAACCAAAAAGTTGCATTTAAAACTAATAAGTTTAGAGAAGACAGTTGACTTTTTAAACTGAAAAGTGGAATTCTCAAACAAATGTTGAATTTTCAAAAAAAAAAAGATACATTTTCAACCAAAAGTTAAAGACCTAAATTTTCAGTAAGAAAATTAATTTTCTAAAAAACAGGAACTTTTGATAAAACCGTCCTATTTTCTATTAAAGAGATGATTTAAAAAAAAAAAGAAAAAAAGATGAATCTTTAACTAAAACAGTTGAATTTCCAGTTTAAAAAATTGATTTTCAACGAAAGTAAAGAAACCATTTTTCAACTAGAGAGATACATTTTTAACTAAAATATTAAATCTTCATCAACAACAAAATTTGTAACAAAATAGTTCCAACTTTAATCAAGTATTTCAGTTTTTAATAAAGAGTATCATTTTTCAACGAAAAATGGAAAATTCAAATTTTCCAGTTCAAAAAATACATTCTGAACAAAAAAAAGAATTTCCAATAAGATAGTTAAATCTTAACGCAGAAAGATGTATTATCAATTAAAATGATGAACCTTTAACCAAAAATAATTTTTTAACAAACTGGTTCAACCATTAACCACGTAGTTCAACTTTTAAGCGAAAAATATAAATTTTCAAAAAGTAGTTGAGTCCTCAACAGAAGAAGAAGAATTTTAAACCAAAGAGTTCCATTTTTATCCACGAAGGTGAAATTTCTACTAAAACAGATCAACTTTTAAACAAAAAAAAATGAATGAATGATTGGTGAATGGATAAAAAAAATTGAATTTTCATAATAATATCAGACAAAGAAATATATTTCAAACAAAAAATATTTTAATTTCGAATTCAAGCAAAAAAAAAGATTAATTTTCAACAGAAAGTTGAATTTTTAACCAAGAAAGATTTTAATTTTGCATTAAAACCACCTGAATTCAACCAAAAATATTAATTTACAAGATGAAATTTTCCAACCGAACAGGTGCTTTTATATCTAAAGAGATGAAATTTCTACTAAAACAGATGAATTTTCAAACCAAGAGGACGAATTTTTAATACCAAAATATCAATTTTCAACAAAAAGATCATTTTCCACCAAAGAAGTAGAATTGTCAACGAAAAAGTGTGACTTTTAAATAAAATTATTGAATTTTTAACCAAATAGTAAAATTTTAAAATTAAAATATAATCGTCAGGAGTAAGTAACTAGAAAAAAGATATAGTCATAGAACTACAAGGAAAATGAATTACTGATAATATCATATCAGTGTGGCCGCAAAACTTCATTTGGAAAATTTCCTTATTTATCCTTGACAAATTTTTCATTTTTCCTGACCATTAATATTCAGATACCATATCCGTAATCTTGTCAAATGTTTAACATCTAGAATCTTTCATAAAAAGAATAAAATAGTTTCAAATTCAAGTGTAAAAATATCAAATTTTGTATCCCTGACTTTTGCCAGATTTTTTTCGAAATCCCGGACTTTGCCTAACTTTTCCCTAAGGTTTCTTGACCAATAAAATCCAGTGACTTTTCCTTGATTTTAGGTTTTCCCTGACCTACGGCCACCCTCTACTTATAACAAAATATATTTCGACAGGTTTTTGAAAATTTGAGATGAATTTATTCAGAAATGACCAATACAAATCTAGAAAAAATACAGGACTGAAAAATCCCGAAAAATAAAATTCCCGACCTGGAAAATCCTGGTATGATAAAATTTCCGGAATTATAAAATTGCTGGAATATAAAAATCTTGAATTGAGAAATTCCTGAATAATAAAATTATTCATCTTATTATTCCAGACAGTTTATAATATTACCGAAAGTTGAAATTTCGGAATAATAAAATTCCTCACAGAAAATTTCCGAATTTACAAATTCCCAAATTTAAACAATTAAAAAAAATGTTCTTTAATAAATATTACTCATTTAATAAAAATACAATAATCTGTCATTTTTTCCAGAGAAAAAATTTGCTTCAATATTTAAAGTTGAAAAAAAAACGATTCTTTGAATTTAAAATAACAATAATTCGAAAAAAATTTAAGATAAATTACTGCTGAATCTCTCAAAACTTGCTGTCATCTTGAGCTTTAAGTTTCATTTTAAAATGTGATTCAATTATTCATTTATTTATTTTATTTTCATTTTCGAACTTATGATTCATCTTCAAATAAGGAAAATTCCGAAGACTCCCAAATGCCATTTGCGTTGACAATGAGCTATATGATAAAGCGTATGTGGAAGATAATGATTATCTTTAAACGACTTTTAACGAATAGAATGCATTTCAATTATTTCTTCTACGGCTCCAATTTCTTGCACTCCACTTCTATTTTAACGATACGGAAAAGTCTTTGAAGCATGTGGCTGCTGAAAGCCAATTATTGGTAGTCTCTTATAGTTTCTACGTTTAACATGCGTCGTTAAACGATGGCAATTTTCTAGTTTACGGCTACGTTAATTTTCTCTTGTTCCCATTTGTTTTGGATTCTTTTACAAATATTATTGAAGGGATGAACTTCAAAGTAAAAGCCACCTTTTTGTTATCTCGAAAGTTCACCCTCAATTTCTAACGAGGAAAAATATTATTATTATTATACTATGAAACGTTCGTTCCGCAACACTGCTCCGACCCAGGTCGCTGATCAATCTCTCTAGCAAACACCCCAGGCGAAGAGCTTCCCAAAATCATTGTGTAAAGTTCCCCATCCGGGCCCATTGTTATTCAAGGTTTTTAGTTTCAGGCGTCACTTACTCCGCTGACACTGTTCATCATGCATTTCTCATAAACTATTTGTCGCCACACTTCTCTGTCCTGGCTGACCTCTTTAGCTTCCTTCACGTCCATGCATTTCCTCATGAAAGCTCTTGTGTTTCTATGGTTTTTTATGTCATTTAGATAATGTTTAAGATTTTGAATTCCAGATAAGAGAGATGATGGCCATAAAACTTCTTTTTCAAAATTCGCTGACTTTTTCCTGATTTTTCTTTAACCAATTTTTCATTTGCCGTGACCATTAATATTCAGAGACCAGCATTTTAATCTTGTATAATTTTTAACGCAGAATCTTTAGTTAACAGAATAAAACAATTCCAGGTTAAAAATTAAAATTGTCACATTCCTTAATTACACCCAAAAAATTACTTTTCTGTCACAAAAGATGAATTTTCAATCCAAAAGGATGAATTTTCAAAATAAGTTGAAATTTCGACCAAAAAAGATTACTTTTTAACAAAATAATTCAATTTTCAACAGAACAGTTGAATTCTTGACAAAATGTTCTTTTTAACCAATCAGTTCCATTTTTAACAAAATAGTTGCATTTACAACAAGATAGTTGAACCTTAAAGCAAAAAAGACGAATTTTCAACAAATTAATTGAACTTTTAACCAAATAGTTAATATTTCAACCAACAGAGATGAATTTTCAACCTAAAAACAATTGCATTTTCAAACCAAAATTTTTACCAAGAAAGATAATTTCTACCAAAAGAGATAATTTTTAAAACGGAGTGTCTCATCCCGAAATTCGAGATAACTAGTCCCCTATTTTTCGAGGAATTTTCAACTGAAAATATAAAAGTTAAATTATCAGTTGAAAAAATTAATTTGTTGATATTTCCAACAAAAAAGTTATTTTCAACCAAATAAAGTAGATTTTTCAGTCCAAAAAGATTAAACGTAAAACAAAAAAATTGCATTAACAAACAAATGGTGAAATTTTCAAGCCACAAAGACAAATTTTAGAAGGAGTTGAATTTGCAACCCAAAAAGTTAAAATTTCAACAAAAAGATGATTCTTAAGTGAAAGATGAATTCTCAACGAAAAATGTGGTAGTTGATATTAAAAAAAAAAGAATTGTCATAAAAATCGTTAAAATTTTAACAACTAAATAGATCCACTTGCAACCAAAGCTATAAAAGTTGAATTTCTGATTAAAACAATACCCCCCCACCCCCGCCCAAAGAAGAAAAAAAAGAAGAAAATCATCAAAATTGTCAAATTCTCAAAAAAATAGTCCAATTTCCGCCCAAAGAAATGAATTTTCAACTTCAATGATAAATTTCATAACCAAAAAGAATAACTTTCAAGAAATAAAGAATTTTTAGTCAAAAAGGGAAAAAAAAGCTTATTGAAATAGCTAAACTTACACGGAGAAAAATATTTCGAGAAACTTTACCAAACTCAGTTGGGTAAAGTTGGGACATATGGACACTTTGATAAAGTTTCATATCTAGTTTGGTAAGACGAAATTCGGTAATACTTCATTAACAAACATGAAAGTGCGACAAACTGACACGAATATCTTCTGAACTGTACTTTAATTAATACTGTACTTGGTAGTTGACATTTTAATGCACATAATTGTAAAATATATCAAACTTCAGATAAAGATTACTGAACAATTGGGTAAAACGCGGTCGAGGGCTTGGTACAAAATATAAGTGGGTTTACAGAAAAGGCATGAAGGAGTCACTGACGCTCGAGAAACTTTAACTGGCAGTTTGGTAAACCGTAACCTTCTGTGAATCAAAAAAACAAACTTATACACAGTCAACAGCATACACTCACATACACATGAGTCAGTTACAGCCAATCAGAATACAATTTCATTACAATTACACTGACGACACGTAAACCTTATCAAACACATATAACATACATATAAATAACCCTAATATAATACTACACATATATAAGACGCTTTCGACGTAACTACGCTGACGCACGCTTCACATTTAGAGGAGAAATTTGGAACTTCCTTATATACTAACTAGAGGAATTGTTTCAGCGCTTGTGAGAAACGACCAGTGCCGTGACTAAAGTTTTCATAAAAAGATTTATATTATAAGATCTATATTTTTTGGAATATGTATTTTGTAATTGCCACTTTAATTCTGAGTAATTTTCCACCTTTTCTTTGGATATTAATTTGATTCTAATATTATCTGAGTAAGGTATTAAAATGATATCAAAGCACAATTCAATAAAGTTTCCAAATTTTGGACGACTTCGTTTAGAAATAATAAATAAAAAAGTATGCAAAATGTCTTGCTACGCACCTATTTGAAGCTACAAATTTAAAATGAAAAATTGTCAAATCATATTTAAACCATTTTTTAAATATGTGAAATTTACAGATGTTACTTATATTAACTTGGAAAAGATAAAAATTAAAAGTAGAGTTAAATATTCTTCCGTTAAGGATGTTCAAAATCTCTTTAAAGTCTGTCCCACAGGTTTTTTGCGTAAAATTCATATACATCACAAATACGTTCCTTGATATTTTATTTTTATATTTTCATACCCTCTCGGGTAATCCTTCATTTTTAAAAAATATTTGAGGCCGTTTGAAAATTTTGTTGTTTTCGAAAATCATATTATCTAAAATTGTCAACTTCACGGCAATCACTCATAAAATATGTAAATATAAAAAATTAAAGATCTTTACACAAAATGTGATTTACTTAACTTTTTCTCTCTTACACCACTTTTAAAATTTATGCTCTTCAATTCTTCATTTCTGTTATTTGACTTTTCATTACTTGAAGTTGTTTTGTATCTTTTTAAAAATCAGTTCTTTTAACTTTGGTCTTTGTAACTATTTAATACAATAAAAGGATGTAATCAAATACAAAGATTTAAATTTTCGTATGATTGATCACAGTTTATCGAGATAAAATCACACTATCGTTCGAATTTGGATATATCCTTTCACCACAATGTCAGGTAGAATTTTAGAGAATTTTTAAGCCAATAAAACGTGTTTTCAAAAAAATTGCACTTACATGGTTATGACATGTAGTTATTTGCACAACTATTTCTGTTTTTGCATCTGCTTTAGGCGAAATACGTCATTTGCATTTCATTTTAATTTACAAAAGCTCACTCCATTTCCCGAAAGTTTCTTTACAATTATATTCGTCTCGTTTTCGTAGAAATTATTTTATTTAAAAATAATACGTACAACTCTTTTATTTAGTCATGTTTTAAATAAAACAATTTTCTATATGATATTTAATAAAAACGTGATGAATACAATTGTAAAGGACCTTTCAAGGAGTAGAATGAGCTTTTAAAAATTTTAATCGAATGAAAATCATATGAATTTTACCCAAAGCGATTTGTGCTTTTTGAATATTCATTACTTTTAAGCAATTAAATTAAAACTTTCAAATTGGCTAATAAATTATTGAAAATATTACACATGTTTCATATTAGTACTTTTCGCTGGGTGAAAAATATTATAAAATCAAAACATTTCAAAGACTTGAAATTTATTTGAAATTTTAGGTTGTGTAATTTTTTTAAACTGGAAATTAGCATTTTTAAACAAGAATCATCAAGATTTCTGATTTTTAACAATTGTAGGTTAGGTTAACGATTTATACCAAAAACTGGTATTGTGAAAAAATCACTATAGTTCAAATAGGACAGCAAATTTTTGAATAGTTTCAAATAATATTAACGTTCTTCACAAAAAGTCGATCATCTTGCAAAAAAGTCATTGGATTTTGGAACAGATTTACAATTCTTAATAATTTTCTGTTATTTTATGTTTGTGTTTTTCATTGAGAATTATTAGTATTTTTAATAAAAAATTATTAGATTTCAAAGAACATGTACCATTTTTCAACAACTATAGCTTATGTTGACCTGTTTTATCTAAAATCGTTATTTTTGACAAATCATTAAATTTAAAACCAATGACTTTGTTTAAAATAAATTATATTTATAAAATTTCCAAGAAGATTTAGAACTTTTCAACCATTTCAGGTTATGTTGCTGTTTAAGACCAAGAATTTTGAGTGAAAAAACGGTATTTTTAATGAAAAATCATTTGATTTCAAAGAAGATTAAAACTTTTGTTTCATTATAGGTTTTAGGCTAGTGATTTTCACCGGCAATTTTGATATAGGCTTCAAAGAAGATTTACAATTTTGGAACGATTTAAGGTTATGTTAACCCTTTTTACCAGAAATCGGTTATTTAAAATTAAATTCATTTTACTTAAAAATTAAACTTAGGATTATGAACAACTTTAGGTTATATTAGTTTTTTTTTCGTCGGAAATTAGCATATATTGTATAAAAATATTATATATATATTAATTGTGACTTTCTTTGAGAATGTACACAATGGTGATCCTTATCAGTATATTTGATTATATCTGCAAAAATTACATAATTTCTTGTAGGTACGCAATGCACAATTGAAAGAGTTACTCTTTGGTTAATACCGCAGTTGACAAATTATATAAAATGTTATTATGATTAATCAAATTATATACAAATTTCTGTAAAAATGAAATTTTTTCCAATTACACTGAGTAAAAATACAAAATTATTTAAAACATTGTTGTTGAATAATTATTCATATATTCTTTAAAGATTTTTACGATGTAGATTTAGCAAAAACTTTTATTACACTGTATGGTAAAAAAATATTTTAAAAAATATGAAAAAAGATTTTAGCAAAAGAATTCTCAAAAAAATTATATAGCGACGTAAATTTAATGAAAAGTTTTTATTCGATTTTTCGTATGAGAAATTTCAGTTTAAGAAATTGTTTTTAAAAATTTGTTATTTCTTATTTTTGAAACTGAATTTTCTGTTATCAATACAAAACTTTGCAAAATTATACTATAGTAAGAGTTGTGGTAAAAAGATTTTTTTCCAAACCTCATTTATTGACACAATAATTTAAAAACAAAATTCAATGAAATCTAAGTTCATATTTAGATCAAATTTTAACAGAGTATTGATTTCTTTAACCTTCTAGTATTTATATTTAAAAAAAATTGTATCATGCAATAGGAAAAATATATACTTTCTTTTTTTTTCGTGATACCGCGAATTTCAATTTTGATTTTCTCGGAACAGGATTATTTTTTTGGATCGAAGCTTTCTTATTCTCATTGAAATATAATTTTTTCATCCCACTAAATGAAAAAAAAACTACAAATTTTGTAAGGAAAACACTAACATGGCAAAAAGCACTGAAATAGCATCACTAAGGCTTACGCCAGAGGCGTCAATTTCGATCCATGGTAACCAACTTTGTAATAACCTTCCTAAATCAACTCCAACTTTATTTTGCAATTGTAGAACTATTATGCATTATCCAATACTAAATGCCAACGAGAACTATGAATAGGTTGAAAATTGAACAACTTATTCATAATTTAAAAAATGGTAAATATCTTCGAGGTGCTTAATACTTTTATACGATCCTGCAAGATTTGGGAAGTGGTGGGAGATGCTGGGCGACTGCGACTCGAATGTCGGTTTACCAAACTGTCGAATAAAGTCTAACGTAGCAAAAATTAAAATCTATTCCACAGCGGATAAACTTTCATGCAATGTGGTGGAAACAGTCACATATCAAAAATCAATGTTTCTCTAGAATTGATTTTAAACTTTACCCAACTTTCGAGTATATAATACATTTTTTACTTAGAAACATTCACCGAAATTTGTCATTCTATAACCGATTTTAAGGGAAGCATTAACATTGCATAATTTAAAGTTTGCTTGACTTTACATTTGCAAACTTTACTCAACTAATATGAAATTTTATCCAATTTTTCCTCAATGTATGACAGAATAGTTCTCAATAATTACACGACGTGCATTAATGTTTACTTTTGAAAATATTTACTGTACATTTGGAAACTTTAATCTGCGCTATTAAAGTTTACCGAACTGCCATGTATTATTTAACCTTTTGCACGTCACAAATTATTACAATAATGTCAAACATTCTCCTTTTAGTCCATATATCCCAATTTTACTCAAAAGTTTGGTAAAGTTTCCTAACCAAATTTTCTCCGTGTACAAGCTAAAAGACGAATTACCTGTGTTACAGTTAAATTTAAATCAAGAAGATTATTTTTCCACCAAGAAATATCAATTTTGAACTATAAAAGATCAGTTTTCAACCAACAATAAAAAAGTTCCATTTATCATGAAAAAAATAAATTTTAAATAAGAAAAAAATAATTTTCAAGAAAACACATGAATTTTTGAACAATAAGTTGAATTTTAAACTAAAACAGATCAATTTCAACCAAAAAGAGAAATGTTAAATTTTCAATAAAACAAAATAAATAATTTTCCCCCCAAATAGGGACACATGTCCATGAAAACCGTCCAAAATTGAACCAAAGAGATGAATTTTCCACTTGAATGATAATAGTAGATATTTAAAAAAAAAAATATTTTAGTTTGAAATTAAAAACCTAAGATGGTTAATTTTCAAACAATCGGTTTCATTTTAATAAATAACAGACGTATTTTTAAGCGAAAAAGAGACATTTTTTTAACGAAAAGGGAATTAAAAAAATTAATTTTTAATTAAAAAAGAAGTAATTCTAAACGAAATAGTTAAATATCCAACCTTGTTGAACATTTAGCTACTCCATTTAAAGTTTTTTTTTTTTGGGGGGGGGGATTCAGTCCAATTTCATCCAACAAATAAACTTTTATAGTTAAATTTTCAGTTAAATACATTAATTTCCAACAAAACAATATATAATTTCCAGTCAAAGAGATGAATTTTCAACGGAAAAAAAATTTAAACTAAAAATCTTAATCTTTTAACATTTTGAAATGAAATATTTTATAAACAAAACCAAAAAATTTTAATTAAAATTTTTCAAATCCATCATCCTTGACAGTTATTCAAACTTTAAAGTACCTCTTATATAAATTCCCTGACTTTCCAAGATTTTTTTCAAAATCCCTCATTGTTCCCTGACTTTCGCTGATATCCCGGTTTGCCCTGACCTATAGCCACGCTAAAAGGAATTAATCACTTTTGTGATGAAGAAAACTGTGAAGAATTATGCGAGATTCGTGATTTTGTTGATGTTAAATTGCAAGTTCTGTCGGTTGGATTCAGGAGCAATCAAGTGAAAAATAATTAGTTTGATCGCAGCATGATATTAGGGAATGAAATAAAAGTTGTTACACAATGACAATACTGGAGAGTTAGTGCATCTTAGTCTTAGAGAAATGCTTCTTTTGATGTAATTCACAAATTAAATTGCTACTGAATAAAATCTAGGATTGATGCAACATAGAATCGCAAAGTAATTTAAAAAAAATAGTTTTGCTTTTAATATTAATTAAATCTCCATTTATTATTATTAGAACTACTCTGGTTAAAAACTTTTACAAGAAAGTACAACATTTCTATAACTGTAATTTTTGGTTGAAACGTGTACTTTTTTATAAAAAGTGTACGAAATTCAATAAAAAAAGTTAAATACAAATAATTAACTTTTTTGTATTTTGGTGTAGAACAGCAAAAATTTTCACATTTTTTTAATTTGGGTGTGTGACGTCTTGAAAACCCTTCATTAATTTTACGTAGATTATTGTAGAAAATTACAAATCTTTACAAAAAATACAGGATTTCACAAGAGTTGAAATATAGGAAAACTGTACTTGAAATTATGTCGTTAAGACTGGTAGTTTATGGCTAAAATGTACAAATTTAAACAAACAAAAAAAAAATAAATTTCCACAAGGAATATTTTTAGAATCCACATCAACGTTTCGACTTGTACTTTACTGTTAATTTTTGTAGGATATGTATTGTGTAATAAATGTATGAGTTTCTATATGAAACTGCAATTTCTAAAGAATATTACATTTTCACCAAAAAGTTTTACTATTATGAAGAATCACATTGAACTATATTTCGAAAATTGGACAGTACTTGATTTCACAGGACGATTTTTAATCTGTTCAAAATTAAGCAAATTATACATTTCAAAGTTAAACATTGAAAATTTCCAATTTGAAAGCCTCAGTAGTTGAACAAATGTAAACGTCCCATTGAAACTTTATAAACTATTCTCGATTTTTGAATAATTGCAATATAATAGATTCATAACTGAGCGCACTTATTCAATTTCAAATCCTATGCAAATATTGTTTCAATCTAATATACTCCATTCTTAACCCATTCAATCTGAAAATTTTTAATCAGGGAAAAGACATTTTTGTAAATATTTCACTTTTTATTTGAAATGAGCAACTATGAATCGAATATTGAAAACTAAACAATTTTCAACTGTATCATTTGAAATAGAAAGCCTTGAATCATTAATATTTCAGGGTGTTGAATTTAAACTTTGAACGTTATAATATTAATTGTTCTATTTAAGAAATTTCTAATATGTAAATGAAATTATTGAATTTTGATGCACAAATAACAATTGAAACATTATCCATTTGGAAAAAATTTGAGTTAGCTTGACAGATATTTACAAGTTTTGAAAAGATTCAAACTTGATTGGAAACAAAGAAGATTTCAAAAACTTAAATTTAGATATTTGAAAATTTTCGAATATAATTTTGAAGCTTTTTGAGGACCTTTAAAAGTTTTTAGAAAATAAAAAAAATTTATCAAGTTTTCTGGCCAATTTAAAAATGATTTTGAATTTTGAAAAATTAATTTTTTTTTATTTAAAAAGATTTTTCAATCAATTTGATTAATAAATCACAATTGGATCATTATTAATTTGAAAAATGATTGAGTAAGTTAAATACATATTTAGAAGTTTTGAAAATATAAGTCCATTTCTAAATTCGCATTAATTTTGATGAATTAATTGTTAAAATATATCTTGAATACGAAATCCAGTTCAACGAAAAGAATGATCGACCAAACTCAAAGAGATAAAACTTCAAACCCCATACATTTTTTTATTTTGCTCTTAATGTCATCGCCTGGAAAGTGTTGCAAGCAATCAGATTCATTGAGAACCCGATATCGAACCCTAATCAGAAAGGGCTATAAAATTGGAAATTGTGGAAAGGTGAAATAATTTTTACGAGACTGTAAATCAAACCAAGTAGCGACTGAAATGATTCTCATGATCGAAAATCTGATTCCCACTCGAAAAGATAGATTTGCGATCGAATAAAAACTGAACAGGTTCAATTTTACTGGCAAAGATTATACCTTAGCTGTAAAATAATATCGCCTTCAAAAGACATAACCATCTTGAAAGGAAACCAGAACTCGGAATTCCCAAGAAAAGTTGCATAACCTTTCTGAATAAGAAGGAAACCCGGTCGTCTAAATAAATAATGTTATTAGAGTGAATTACAATCTGCGCTTTGACATTTACTGAGCATACCTGGATTCATCTTCAGAAGATGAAAAATAGGCTTGAGAAAAAAGAAATACCCTATATTTTCTCGGAACTTAATCAGGGTGGCCCAAAAACTGCATTTTCAAAATTAGCTTATTTTTTCTGGCCAATTTTTTATTATATCTGACCATTAGGATGGCCTAAAAAAAGTATTGTGAATTTTTCTTAGATTTTTTTCAAGAATCTTGGATCCCGCGGGGGCTAAACCACCCCGAACCGAAAAAAATCCGTATTTTGTCATAGGTTTGATACAAAATATGTAGTTCTGCTTAAATATCGCATAAGAAGGACAGAAGAGGGAATACAATGAAAAATCTATAAAATTTGAGAAACCACTCCCACAAATTAAAAAACACCTCTTTTTTGAAGAAAGAATGAATTTTCGAACTTCCTGTAGTTTCTATTACAAACATTTCAGGGATTTTAAATAAAATAATTGCAAACATGATTCAAAAAATATTAGCTACAAAATAGATGATATAAGGCACCCTCAGTGGTTAAAAACTACCCCTTTAAAAAATTTTATTATAGAGTTCTTATTTAATGGAAGAAACTTCTATAAATAATACGCATCAAAAATTATATAAAGATAGCATGCATTTTATGAATGGTTAATGACACGCCTAAGATAGAATAAATTACCTTATAATGAAAAATTCAAAACGGGCAGTTTTTGACCACTGAGGGTGGCACTAGAGGTGATGTCATCTATTTTGTAGCTAATATTCTTTGAAAAATGTTTCAGATTATTTCGTTTCAAATCCATGAAATATTTGCAACAAAAACTGCAGGAAGTTCGGAAATTCATTTTTTTTTTCAAAAGAGGTGTTCTTTGAATTATGCGGGAGGTTTTTCAACTTTTCTATACTTGTTCATTTTATTCTCTTTTCTGACCACTTTCTAAGATATTTAGGCAAAACTAGATTTTTTATCAAAACTGTGAGTAAATAAATAGAAACTTTTTTTCAGGGGGGAGCCCAAAAATGAAAGGAATTGTCATTTCTTGAGCCACCCTACTGCCCATCAATATTCAAAAACCAGCATTTTAATTTTGTGATATTTTTACAAAATCTTTCAATTTTTAATCAACTTGTTAAATTTTCAACATACAAAGATGAATTTTCAACCAAATGTTATTTTTGAACATAAATGATTAAAGTTCAAAGAAAACAGTTGCAATTACAACAAAATAGTTGAATTTTCCGACCAAAAAAATAATTTGTTTAAGAAAGTTATATTTTCAACACAAAAATTGAATTTTCAGCATTCACAACAAAAAATGTATCTAATAGTTAATATTTCACCAACAAAAAGCCTAATTTTCAACAACAACAAAAAATGCATTTTCAAACAAATAGTTGAGGTTTTAACTGAAAAAAATAACTTTCCAACCAAAAATGGAAAAGTAAAATTTTCAGTCGGAAAAAAAAATAAACAGAAATAAAAGAAAAATAAATGACTAAAAATATTATATCAGGGGGCCGGAAAGCTTCATTTTCAAAATTTCTTGATTTTCCGTGACTAATTTTTCATATGCTCTGAACATTAATATATCAAAGATCAGAATTTTAATCTTGTAACATTTTTAACATAGAATATTTTGTGAATAAAATAAAACAATTTTAAATTAGAATTTAAAAAATTCAAATTTATTATTCTTGGCAGTTAATAAAAGTGCCTCTTATACCAATTTCCTGACTTTTGCAAGATTTTTCTCAAAATCTCTGACTGACCTTTATAATTTGAAAATACGTCTTTTCGATTGAAATTTAAAATCATTTTTAGTTGAAATATGATACCCTTTGCTAAAAGTAATTTTTTTGGTTGGCAATTTAACTTTTTTCTTCAAAATTAGTTTGTTCCTTTGAAAATAATTTGTTTTTCAACTGGAAACTGATCTATTCCATTTTTGGTTTATAATGTTTTTTTTTTAATTGATGATTCAATTTTTTGGTTAAAAATTTCTCTTTTTTATTTAAAAATTCGTCTTTTTGGAAGCACATAAATCGTCTTGGTTGAAAATTCAACTACTTAATTGAAAGTTTAAGCCCCTCTGTTGGAAAATCATTTATTTGGTTGAAGATTTATCATTTTAGTTGAAAAATTATCCTTCTTTAAAAATGTAACTATTTTGTGAGAAATTATTTTTCTTTGTTAAACATTAATTTTTCAACAGAAAATTTCACAATTCATAATAATTGAAAATTCATTTTCTTTATTGATGATTCATCACTTTAGATGAAAATCCGTAGTAAAAAATTCTTTCTTTTGTTCGAAATTAATTTTTTAACTAAAAACGTATCTGTTCCATTCTTGGTTCAAAATTTATCTTTTTTTTTTGTTAGGAGATTCAACTATTTTTTTGAAAATTGATCATTTCTAGTTGAAAATTCAACTTCCTCAAAAACATTTTCTGTTTGTGTTAGGATCTTGTAAATCTTCCAGAAATTGGAATCTTGAGAACAAATGAAGATAGGAAGCCGTTCAATAGCTCCAAATGTGCAGTTGTATGATGCGAGTGCAGTTCAATAATTAAATTTATGATAAAATCATTCTTACGCAAGAATTACCCTGGTGAATAAGTGATAGGGAAAAAACCCTTTCGATGCTAATAGTAATTCCGCAGAAGCAATCCAAAACCGTTACTATTGTCATCGAAAGGGTACTTTTTTCTACCAATTATCCTACCGCACCAGCCCACGTGCCGACACTGATTAAAGTCAGAAATATTCAAAATGATATTTCTTGCGTAATAATGATGTTATAAATATAAATAAATTTAATTATTGAAGTGCACTCACATCACAAAACTGCACATGTGTAGACAAAAAACGGCTTCCTATTTCTCATTTGGTTTGTCCTCTAACCATTGACAAACATTTTTTAGTTAAAAAGTGATCATATTGTGGAATTCTCAATATCTTGAACTTTCAGATCCTTTTTATTAAATAATTCAGAATTTTTTATTGAGTGAATTGAAGTCAAATGAATAACAGTGGCCTCGAATTTTGGCCCCGAATTAAGTACCTTTTAAAAAGTAACTCAAGCGTCAGCAAAGACATTTTTTATCGAAAGTCAGATCATTCTTCCTATTTTTGTCAAACCTAAAATATTTTATAGTAATTTTAAGACTCAAAATGATAAAGTATTCAGTAAATCTTAGGTTATTGCTGATTATTTGAATCCTTAATATTTGTTCAATGATAATTGAATGAAAAAAGTCTTATGAGCTTAATGAAAATACCCAATAGAAATATCATACAATTTTACGAGTAATAAATCATCAATACTAATTAGAAAACGAAAGGAGGGTGATTCTAGACAAGAATTTTACAATTAATGTTCTTCATAATCAAACATTTCGTAATGCTTGAGAGAATAGTTTTAAATTCCGTTTTTAATGGGAGTGAGTGAAAAGATTTCACATAATCTCGACTCAGGCTTGAATTTATTCTTGAAACAAACAATTATCCATAGTTGAGTACACATGAAAAGTCTGAACCTTAAATATCAATCACCCCAGGAGGCAATACGCATTTTTGATATGGTTGAGAGGCTATCATTGCTCATAAACGCGCCACCGCATCGGCATATAAATAAAGGAGTAAAAAAATCGAGAAGAAAATGTAATCGTGCTGTAACCGAGGCAACGCATCGCATCGGGTAAATATCGGTATGTACGTGGATACTGGCGGATACTGAATAATTTTACTGAGCCAAGAACGAAACACGGACACTCACATCGCCGTTACAATATCAGTATGACTGTCACTTTTGCTGCTCCACATATACTAGCAAAAGTAACATATAGAAATAGGTTGGCTCGGGTTCGCACATTCGCACATGCGATTTCCTTCGGGCGACAGTTTTGCTCTTGGAAACGAAGGCCAAGGTCATAGCCACTGTCTATGCTTCGACAAATATTTCTTTTTCAAGCAGTTTTTTTTAAAATCCAAAATTTAAGCGGGTGCCCAGAATAAAAAAACATTCGAGGACTTTTCCAGGTTTTCCAGGATAAAAAAATCGATTTCACCAGGAACATTGTTTCTGGGAAAACATACTTTTCATGAAACATGGTAGAAATGGTATGTCTAGTGGAACTAAAAAAAAGTGTCGGACGCGAAATTTTTCATAAGCCCCATAATCTGATTTTATAGTCAAAAACCCGTTTTTTGCTGATTGTTCATTTTATCACGGCGAAAAGTTGCTATGGGTGAATTTTCACTATGGGTGTATTTATTCACTAGAATTATATTTATTTGTACTCATTTTATGAGAAATTTGGCTTCCTCGCAGATATCAAATAAATTTGCTTCCTCATAGTGGGTAGAGAGCCCATCAAGAAGTCAGTCGATATGTTCTGCCAGAATGAACAACTCGTGCAGAAACAAAAATGTGGGTCTGATAGGGCCTGGTTTTCCCTACTTCTGGTGTGACCCTGGTCGGATCAACTGGCAAGGGTCATACATGACGTGTAACAGATTCATTTTCAGTTAGAAAAGATTAATTCTCAACCAAGAAAAAAAATATATTGTTCAACCAAATAGATGAATTTTCAAACAAGAAGAAGAATTTTCAACTAAAAAGATGAATCTTCAACAAAGAAATCAACTTTCATCAAAATAGTTCAACATTCAACCACACAGTTGAATTTTCAACCAAAAAGTTGATTATTTCAACCAAGAAGATTGATTTTTTTTTATGAAAAAAGACGAATTTTTAATAAAATAAATGAATTTTCAACCAAATATTCGAATTTTTTAACCAACTTAGATGAACCTTGGACCAAAAATATAACCTATTTTTCAACCAGAGAAAATTATCTTCCAAGCAAAAATTGAGCAGAAAATATTTCAATTTTCTTATTGGATTCTATTAACTTAGTTCCAATTTTAGCAAAAAAAACGAGAAAAAGTGGAAGTTTTTTAAAAACAGGGGGAAAGAAGGATTCTTTAAGACAAGGAAAAATTCTGATATATGAAAGTTATTTTCAAACTTATTAAGTTATTATTGAACTGCATCGTTACCGAACTATCTTTCGCAAAATTTGCAAAATTATTTTAAATGTATCGTCAGGAAACGTACAAAACGTTAACTAATTTCGTAAGAATCTGCGGTGAATAATTGCAACTTTTATGAAAGGGGTCATCCACATACATAAAATGATGAAAATTTCTAAAGATATAAACATAAAAACCATAAAAAGATCAAAGTCAAACAAAAGCAGTTAAACTGTCAAGCCGAAAAGTTAAATCTTTAACTTAAAAGTTCATTTTCAATCCAGAAAAATTACTTTTTCTATCATACACGATCAATTTTCTACCAAGAGACGAATTTTTAACAGAAAAGTGGAATATTCTAACGAATAAATGAAGATTCAATCAAGAAAGATAACTTTTAAACCTAATACTTGAACCTTCAACTAAAAAAAATTTCAACCGAAAATGAAGTTTTTAAATATACAGTTTCAAAAATTAATTTTGAATCTGTTGAACTAATAAAAAAAGACGAATTCTCAACCGAAGAGTTCAATATTTTACCACATTGTTGAATTTCCAAGCCAAACAAACGAATTTTCTACAAAACAGATCAATTCTCAACTAAAATGATGAATCACTTGTAGCAATTTTTTAAATAGTAGTCAAACTTAAAAACAGATTAATTTTCAACCAAAAGGGGGTGAATTTTCAACCAAGAAAGATACATTTTCTGCCAAGAAAGATGACTTTCTACCATAAATGATGAATTTTCTAACAAAAGACACATTTTTAACAAAATAGTTGAATCCTCATACATATAGAAGAATTTTCAATCAAGGAAGATAAATTTAAAACCAAATCGTTGAATTTTCATCTGAAAAAGATTTTTCTGAACCAAAAATGGAATAGTTAAAATTTTTAGTTTGAAAAATTATTTTAAAAAAAGAAAAGAATTTTCAACCTGTTGAGTTAAACAAAGAAGATGAATTTTTAGTTTAATTTGCAACCAAAAATATGAATTTTCAAGCCAAACCGACGAATTTTTTTAAAAACAGATCAATTTCCAACTAAAATAATGCATCAATTGTGGCAATTTTTCCAAAAAGTTAATCTATTAACCCAGTAGTCTATTTTTCAACTAAAAAATACCCTTACCCGAAGCAGATTAATTTTTAACAATTGAATTTTCAACCAAAAAGGATGAATTTTAGACCATGAAAAATAAGACTTTTGTACCATAGAAGGCGAATTTACAATCCGAAAATACGAACTTTTAAGAAACGGGTTGAATCTTTATTTTAAAAAAATACTCAATTGTAAAACTACAAGGTGAAACCAAATGGTCGCAGTTTTCAAGCAAACAGACTGAACATTTTCTACCTAAATACAAAATTGTTAATATAATAGTTGAATTCTCATACATGTAGAAGAATTTTAAATCAAGAAGGATGAATTTTAAACCAAATAATTTAGTTTTCATCTTAAAAAGATTATTTTGAACTAAAAATGGAATAGTAAAAATTTTTAGTTTAAAAAATTATTTAAAAGGAACAAATTTTTAACTTGTTGAATTAAGGAAAAAAGGCATCTTTTTAACCAAATAGTTTAATTTACAACCAAAAATATGAATTTTCAACAAAAAACATAATTTCCAAGCAAATATCTTAATTTTCTATAAGATTGTTGAATTTTCAAGCTAGACGAATTACATTCAAAGCAGATCAATTTTCAACTAAAATGATGCATCAATTGTAGTTATTATTTAAAGTAGGTAAACTTTATACCAAGTAGTTAATTTTTCAACCAAAAAATGTGAATTTTCAACAGAATAGTAGAATCCTCAAGCAAAACAGATTACTTTTAAAACATTTGAATTTTCAACCAAAAAGGATGAACTTTGAACCAGGAAAAAGATGATTTTTCTACCATAAAAGGTGAATTTACAATCCAAAAGAAGGAAATTTTAAGAAACCAGTTGAATTTTTTATCCAAAAAAGATAACTTCATCAAAAGAATTGAATTTTCAAACTACAAGGTGAAACCAAATCGTCGCTATTTTTAAACAATGAAAATTAACATTTTCTACCAAAATACTAATTTTTTAACATAACATGATATATATATATATATACATTTTTTAACATAATTGTCATGCATATAGAAGAATTTTCAATCAAGAAGGATGAATTTGAAAACAAATAGTTGAATTTTCATCTTAAAAAGATTGTTTTGAACTGAAAATGTGATAGTCAAAATTTTTAGTTTGAAAAATTATTTAAAAGAAACGAATTTTTAACCTGTGGAATTGAGGAGAAGAGACGATTTTTTAACCAAATAGTTTAATTTACAACAAAAAATATGAATTTCCAACAAAAAACATAATTTTAAAGCAAATAGTTTAATTTTCTATCAGATTGTTGAATCCTAAACCAAAACAGATTAATTTCCAATCGAGCATTTAAATTTTCAACCAAAAGTATTAATAATTATTAAATTTCTACAAAAAAATACGAATTTTCAACAAAAATACACGAATTTTCAGATATTTTCATAATTTCAGAATGTTCAGTCGCTGAGAAGAAACATTTTTCAGCTAATGAGTTCAACCCAAAAGATGCTTTTTCAACCAAGAAGATTAATTTTATAAAAATGGAATAGTTAGATTTTCAAGGAAAGACATGAATCCAACAAGATGTCTTTCTAACCAAATAGTTACATTTTCAACAAAATAATTAAATTTTTAAACTAATAGTAGAATTTTTACCCAAACTCAATGTTATCTTAGTTCGTAACGTTACATTGAGTGACTCCCCCCCCCCCCCCTGATATACTTATATACTTATATACTTATTATACCTGATATACTTGTTTATGAATGATGTCAATCAATTTATTTTGCAATCAAGGATCATTAACGTTTTTTTTTCATCATTACGAGAAATGTGTTATCTCATTTCTCGAAAATCTGTTTTCCTGTTGAAAGTTTTTCAAGCGAACATTAAATTTCTTTCCAAGTAGGAGCACGGCATTCGCATAGGAGAGTTTAAACGACTGTGCGTCCTTGCACGTATAGGTATCTAACCCGATCGGTACTCATGGCACGATCGAGAGTGCAATTTTTTACGTTTTTAGCTCTTCTCGTACAAAGTAAGTGGCCGAGCAAGGTACATGCATAAAAGTAAGGTACACTTGAGAAAAGTCTATCTAACACAGGCGAAGAAACTCAAGTAACAACAACAGTCTCGACCCAGTTGCTCGGCCAAGCCTAGCGCAGCTCGACTACTCACTTTCGATTAAGTAATCCCTCGTTCCCCGCCGATAATACCTCCTTAATACTTATGAATTAAGCCGGTAAGAGAGTTTAGCAGCCGAGGCAACCGTTGGGCAATCCCGCGACGTGCTCCGCCGATTTTCCGCGAGGATTTCCTGTGAAGGATTAACGCTCTCTTTTGAAAATTAAGAGAAACTTTTTTTCGTATACTGAAAACCGAGGGAGAAACGACTCCTAAAAACGAGGTCAACTTAAGATGGATTATGCCGGATTATATTATAAGGGACTGCCCTGGGTTAGCTATGTATAGAGAGTTACTGTGGATTAACTAAGATTACTTTGGATTTCATAGGATTACTCAGGATTAAATGAAATTATTTTATCGTAAATTTTTGACTGAATATTGGAATTTTCTACCAAATAGTTGAATTTTCATCTGAGAAGATTAATTTTCTTCGGAAGAAGATGAATTTTCAAGAAGATACATGAATTTTCAACTAAACAAGATCCATTTCAAGCAAAATAGTCACGTTTTCAACTAAAAAAAAATAAATTTTGAACCCAGAACAAAAAAAAAACAATTTGAAAACAAAAATGGTAAAATCTTCAACCAAAGAGATGATTTTTCTACTGAAAAAAAGAAAAATCAACTCATAATTAATTTGTTACAAAGTTTCTGTTTTTGAACCAAATGGTTCAAGTTTCAACCAGGAAAGTGGATTTACTACAAAAGAAAATCAATTTTTAACAAAATACATTCATTTTTAACCAAATAATTGGATTTTCAAATAAAAAATCGAAATTTACAATAAAAAATGAAACAGATAAAACTTCAGAATTAATTTCAAATTAAAAGAAAGTAAAAATGGAATTATCAAATTTTTGGTAAAAAAAATTAATTCAAAAATTTTTTTAGCAAAATAAATGAATTTTCAACCAATTAGTTGAATATTCAACTGAAAAATATCAGTTTCCAGCAAAATAGTTCCAGCAAAAAATATTTTTTTAAAGAAAAAAATCAAATTTTCAAAGAAAATAGTAAAATTTTCAACTAAAGAGATGATTTTTCGACTGAAATGATGAATCTTGAACAGAAATAGTTTAATTTTCAGTTTAAAAACTAAACTTATCACTCAAAAAACAATTTTATTTACAACAAAGCTTTTTTTCAAACAATAAGAAACGAATTTTCAACCTCAAAGATAAATTTTCAAGCAAGAAAATTAATTTTCTACCAAAAAAGACAAATTTTTACCAGAATACATAAATTTTCAACCAAATAGTTCGATTTTGAACTAGAACAGATACATTTACAATAAAACCTGTAGTAGTTAAATGTTAAGTGAACAAATTAGTTTTCAGATAAAAAAATGTTTTTTAAATAGTGAATTTTTTCACCAAAATAGTTCAAGTTTCAGCAAACAAGACGAATTTTCAACAAAATACATGAATTTTCAATCAAGCAGTTGATTTTTCAATAATGAAAAAATAAATTTGTATCCAAATAGGTGAATTTTCAATGAAAAGGGATCAATTTTCAACCAAAAATGGAATAATTACATTGCCAATTTAGAAATCTGATTCTATAAAAAAAATCGATTATCCAAAGTAAAATAGTTAAATTTTCAACCAAAAAGATGAATTTTCAACTAAAATGACGAATGTTCAACTGAAATAGCTAAATTTCCAGTTAAACAATAAATTTTCAACGAAAAAAACAACCATTTTTCAACAGAATAGTTCAATTTTCAATCGAAGAGATTAATTTCTAACCAAGATTATGCATGTCCATGACCAAACACAAAATTAACTTTAACAAAGGTTTTTCAATTAAAGAAAATAATTTTTAACCTGAAAGATCAATTTTAAGCAAGAAAATTAGTTTTCTACCAAAAAAGGCGTATAGTTTTAGCAAAATACATGAATAGTTACATTTTTAGTAACAAAATTAATTTTCAACTAAGAGAACTTTCTTTTAATTGTTAATTTTTTCATAATAATAGTTCACCTTTTAATTTCAATTTCAACTATTTTATTCACCTATATGTAAATAAAATCGTTTATTTGAAACTGTCCAATACTTGAAATTCACGAATAAAAAGCATTTGCAATTTAATTTTTCGAATATCTATCATTTCACTGTAGAATTTTAATATTTCAAGTGCAGATTCTTATGAGAAATTAATGACTCTCTCCACTATCGAAAAATTAATACAATTGTATTATTTATCTTAGTGATTATAATGTATCAACTTCATTATCCAGTCATGCGTCTCAGCTCTCAGAAAAAAAATTCCATGCTTTACTGATACTTCGACCATTTCCCGTACACCCACGCACCTGTGTTTTTCGATATTATTATCTTCTGATTGGATCACAAGAATGATACTCAACTGCAAATGGTTAAAGAAATTTATTTGCTTTTTTACTGTTGACAACCAAAGATAAACATAAAATATCCACTTTCCATACTGTTCCCAATTTTAAAATAAAAAATGTTATTTTACGATCGTAATCATCAATGAGGTGCCAAGCATGTACTTAGACATTTTGATTTATAAAAATATTTGCAGTGTTTTAAGAAAAATTTGTGTAGATTGTTATATTCGTAAATGAAAGTCTACAATTCGAATAGATCATCCTAAACGGATGTCCATTAAAAGAAAAGTATATTCTTATACGCATAAACCATCAACCTATCCCAAAATGCAAATGAACCAAAAAATTGGTTCGAAAGTTAGTCCAACAAGAAGTTTTCAGCCTTTCTAAAAACAAAAACCCTAAAACAAACAACCGGAAAGGAATTATCCATCAAGTTTTTCATTTCCCCTTATAATAATTATTTCAATACCAGCGTTTTATTCTTGTTACATTTTGAACATAGAATACTTTATAAATCGAATAAAACAATTCAAGACTAAAATGAAAGAGTTTCAAATTTATTTATTTCAACCAGAAAGGATGAGTTTTCTACAATAAAAGATGCATTTTAAATTCCAAAACGATGATTTTTCAACAAAAAAGGTGAATTGTCGACCAAAAAAGGTGAGAATTGAATGAGAATTTCAACTTTCAACAAAATAATTAATTTTTTAACAACATAATTGCATTTTGAACCTAATTTTTGAATTCTCAACCTATAAAGATGAATTTTCAACGATACGGTAGAATTTTCAAATAAACTAGATTAAACTTTAACAAAAAATCGGTTGTATTTCTAACACAATAATTGATTTTTTTTTTTAGAAGACGATTAAACGTTCAATAAAAAGAGATGAATTTTTAACCAAAAAGAAAGAATTTTCTGTCCAAATAGTCGAATTTTCGAGAGAAAAGTTGAATTTTCGAACTAAAAATGGAACTTTTTAACAAAATAGTTAAATTTTCAACAACATGGTTCAACTTTCAACCAAATTGTCGCCTTTTTAATCAAACAAGATTAAAGTTCAACCAAAAACAGTTACATTTTCAACAAAATTATTGAGTTTTCAAGTAAAGGTTTTCAACCTTTACGAACAAACTTCAACAAAATAGTTAAATTTTTAACCAAAGAGTTAAATCTGCAACAAACTGATTACATTTTCAACAAAATAGTTAAATTTTTAACAAAATAGTGAAATTTTCAACCGAAAAAGATAAATTCTCAACAAAGATTTTAGTTGATTATTGAAACAAAGACACTGAAATTTCTATCAGAAGAGATACATTTTGAAACCAAAAAGACAAATTCTCAACAAAATAAGTACATTTTCGAACAAATAGTTGAATTTTCAACTAAAAAAGATACATTTTCAACAAAAAATGGGAAACATGAAATTTCAAAAAACAAAAACAAAATTAACGAAATAGTGAAATTTCGAACTAAAATGATGAATTAAAATGAAAAAATCGAATTTTTAACAAAGAAATTTAACTTCGAGTCCAGAAGTTGAATCGTACAGCCAGAAAGACGAATTTTCAACAAATAGAAATTTTTCAGTCAAGAAATAAAAACAATTTCATCGAAATGGTTGAGTTTCTGAAACAAAAGACGAATTTCCAGATAATTAGTTGATTTTTCAACCCAAAAGTGTATTTTTTAAAAAACAGTTGAATTTTTAACTCAAGAAAGAGGAAATTTAGAACCAAGAAGATTAGTTTTCTACGAAAAGACACAAATTTTCAACTGAAAAATATCAATTATCAACTAAAAATGGAAATGTTACAATTTCAGTTAAACAAATTAATTTTTTAAGAAAACAAGAAACTAGGTTTGAAGCTTGTAGTTGAATTTTCACCAAAAATAGATGAGTTATAAACGAATAATTTAATGTTAGATATTTCAACCAAAAAGGATTTTAAGGTCAAATAAAAAAACTGTTGAATTCAACTAAAAAAGACGAATTTTCAACAAAATAGTTGAATCCTCGACCTAACAAGATTAACTTTCAACTAAACAGTAGCATTTTTATGAAGAAAAGATGAGATTTCTACTAAAACAGATGAAATTAAAAAAACAAGTTGAATTTCAAACACAGAAATGTACATCTTCAACCCAAATAATGAAAAAAAAATGTTCAACTAAAAATATAATCGTCAGGAGGAAGCAACTGCAAAAAGAAGAAACGGAAATAAAATTACAAGGCTAGTAAATTACTAACAAGAATATTATATCATGGTGGCTGCAAAACTTAATTTTCATACTTTCCTAATCTTTCCCTGAAAATGGTTTCGTTTTCCCTATTAACATTTAGAGACCATAATCTTAATCCTGTAACATTTTTAACATAGAATCATTTTAGACTGAATAAAACAATATCAAACTAAAATTAAAATTTTTCTGTTATCCTTGACAGTTGAGGAGTAAGCAACCAAAACATGATAAATCAATTTTATGAAGAAAAAAATGAGTTACGCATGGTCTTAGCATTTTCAGGACACGAGGAATACAATTATGGACAGTTGATGCAGAAAAAAATTATATCCAATTAAAATTTCTCTTTCAAAATGTTGTAACCTTCAAGATGTTTAGATTGAAATGAATTTATTTTGTACCTGAGTGTACAATATGCTTTGAAAACTGCATAAAGCCAAGCTAATAGGTTTAATAATAGTCGATAATATTGGGTAGCTGGTTAGATGGTTTCTTCTATATGATACTATTTGAATTTTTCTTCCATGGATGTTCAATAGTAGATGTTGAAAGCATAAGATGGTACCGCCAAACATACAGATAATTACTTGTAAAACTTACTATTTTTTGAGATATTAGGCTCAAATATATTTTTATGTTGAACTGAAACATCCTAGATGTTCAACACAAAGAGGAAAACCCGCCAGACATCTGTCGACCGCTTGACAATGCTTATAGCCAATGTCGTTCGATGTCATCTCGTGTTATATGTGAACTTGTGGAAAAATGAAGACTACTAATATTTTATTTAAAAATATTAATAATATTACTGTTAAGTCTTTGGATAGAGTGAAATGGATGACACAAGCGATGTTTCTTCTTCAAAAAATGCTGACAGCTACAGAAACTAACATTCAACATCTACATGGCTGTCCTGTAGTTTAACATTAAATGTATTAACCTAAAGCATCTAGATCACTGTTAAAAATAGTCTTAAATTCAAAATAAAAATGTATATTAAAAGTAATATCTCAAGCATATGAATACGCTATTTAGGTTCGTGTTTATCAAATTTCATATACATTCATGATAATCGCTCAGATAATTCCATTTTATACAAAATCAAAATAAGATTAGCAGTAATTTCCAATTCTTAATGATAAAAGATTATACCTTCTTACAATGAATCAAAAATAAAATTGGATTTTAAGTCGAAAAGTTAAATTACATAAATAAACGGCAGGCCTAACTTACAATCAACTGTACTCAAATTAAATTTTTGCAATCGACGAATTCTTCAATTGCGAATATCTGATAAGATTTAAAGAAATAAAAGCATTTCGAATTTTCAATCACGCTGCTATACCGATCTGTATATAACATTTAATATAAAGAATACAGATATTCATATTTTATTGTATATTAAATTTCAACTTCCGTGTAGGCAAATGACTTCATATACATTTGTATTTAATTTAATACAGATTTTTCTAACAGTGATGTTAAAAGTAAACATCCATTTTTTTTCGTGAAGTGTCATTGAGATACAGCAATTGTGTAATTACTGATGACTCGTCTAAAATTGATTTATCATGTTTTATTTTATTACTCCTCACTTATTTAAAGTAAATCTCATAGAAATGCCCTGACTTTTCCCCTGATTTCCAGGTTTTCCCTGACCTACGGCCACCCTGATCATATCAACATGAGCACCAAGTTGTTTATGACCCAACATTCCTTCCCTGTGGCAGAGCCTTGAGCGTTATCATCAGGATTAAGGTTAAGACTACAAAAGCTGTAATTTAGATCTAATACATCGACAATTGAACAATAGGAACCGGTCTCGTGTATCCGGGGGATGGAAAAAGTTGCACCTACGTATGGGTCTAAGGTGGCTGATATAGGCCAAGGACAGTAGAACTGGTACCGGTGGGCAGAAATCCCACGAAGAGAAATAGACTTACGAGTTGGTTAGACATTAGTGCGTCGTTGTGGGTAGGTACACCAGTGCCTACGACCGATTGATTCTTTATCTTGTGCGCAATCGAGTGGCGCGATAAAATGTTAATCGTCCCTTACCTGTGTAAATCCACGCACACTTGCATACATAAATGCACTCACATGTATCGAAACTCAAAGGCAAATCCTAATACATAGGAATAAATGTATTTATACATATATGTATTTATAAATTACCTACGCCCGACCGCCTTTTTCCATGGTGTGTAACCGTATAATATGGCTAATAGCGTATGGCGAATGGTACATGATTCTACTGATGTGTTTATAATTATCTTTTGGCATTCGCAACTATGATGTCATACCCACGGGGATGCATCCGTTCAATCTACAGATCATCTCACATGAAAGATAGTTATAATAATTATTATTAGGAGAAGACTCTGATAAGTATTTTAATCAAGCATACAAATGATCATTTAAAGAAATTACGAGACCCTAGAACCACAGTGTGCTTGCTAAGGAATCAACCAACTCTACAGAAGAGCCTTTTCAAAATTTGGTAGTTAGTACGTGTAGACGTTTACCAGGGTGACTGAGAAACTTCATTTTAAAAATTCCCTGACTTTTCCCTAATTTTTCCTTGAACAATATTTCGTTTTCCTTGACTACTGATATTCAAAGACCATGTAACACGGAAAAAAATAATATAAACTGTCTATCGATATCAGCAGATTACTTCAGTCATCAACGAAACATATCTAAAATAAAGAATTGTATTTTTATTTGAGATAGCTTCACGCCTTATGACACGGGTATTCCGTTTTCTTAAATTGATGAACATTTTTTTGCTTCTATAAATTGAGGAACCATTGGTGTCAAGCTTCAGACAATCGCGATGAATAAATTTTTAAAGCTATTTTAGTAGTGCAGCAATTTAGAATGCTCACGTAATGAGATAATTTTGACGAAACATCGATTTCGCACATCTTCAGAATGTAAATTTTACAAATTCGTTGTCAATGAGATTTTTTGGTACCGTGATGCCATCATATCGAATTTTATTTAACTTTGTAACATTGTTCACATCGAATAATTTATATAAACGGAATTAAAACCATTTCAGATTTGAAATCTGTTATTTATTTATTTCAGCCAGAACCGATGAATTTGCTACCAAAGAAGATGAATTTTCAATCCAAAAGGACGAATTTTTAACAAAACAGTATCATTTTCAAACAAAAAAGATGAACTATTCTATTAAAAAGTATAATTTTCAACAGAATATTTAAACTTTCTACTCAGTAATGAAAGTTTCAACCACATAGTTGAATTTTGAAAACAATGTT
>CAKNXH010001860.1:33109-93197 GCA_932178445.1 Andricus quercusramuli | reverse complement strand
AAGAGATGAATTTTTCAACCAAAAAGACGAATTTTCAGCAAGTAAAGATTTTTCAGTCGAGAAAGATGAAAGTTACATTTTCAGTCACAAACATTTATTTTCAACAACAAAAAAACGAATTCTCAAAAAAAAAAAACTGTTTAATTTTCATCCAAAGAGATGAATAGTTAAATTTCCAGATGAGAAGAGAGTTAAAAAGAGATTAATTTTCAAATAAAATGACGAATGTTTAACGAAAAAAAAATATATATTTTTTTTTTAATTTGTTCAAACTTTAACCAAGTAGTTCTATTTCCAACCCAAAAAAATGAAATTTCAATGAATGAGGGGATAGTATGAAAAACAGATGAAGTTTTAAACCAAAAACACGAATTTTCAAAAAAGCAGTTCAATTTTCAACCAGGATAGATTTAAGTTGAATTTGCAATACCAAGTTAATTTTCTGCCAAAATAGCAGAAAAAATAGGAATAGAAATACATGACAAATAAATGACTGACAAGAATATTATATCGGGGTGGCTGAAAAACTTCACTTTCAAAATTCCCTAATTTATCCCTGAGCATTAATATTTAAAGACCAGAGTCTCAGTCTTCTAATATTTTT
Source organism: Andricus quercusramuli (assembly GCA_932178445.1). NCBI lineage: Eukaryota > Metazoa > Arthropoda > Insecta > Hymenoptera > Cynipidae > Andricus > Andricus quercusramuli. Next base: position 92,593 of record CAKNXH010001860.1, on the reverse strand, counting down.
AATACAATATCTTTTATAAATGGAATAAAAGAATTTCAAATTAATTATCCTGGATTTTAGGGTTTTCTCTGACCTACAGCCACCCTTCGTTTTCAGATAATGAGAAGCAAATTCAGTTATATCCTCTCAGCAAGAATGATTATAACACTGATACAAGATTGAACTTAGGAAATACTGAAAAATTCAGTCGAGTAATAAATTATTGCATTTTGAGGTAGAAATTTGTGGCTCAAAAGTATATTAGCAAATTGCATGGAGATAGCAACTTTGGCTCTGTAAGATAAGTATGCAGTTGGTTTCTTCTTCAATTGTCTTGTATGAAAAATAAATTAAATTATTTACGAGATGGCTATACACTAACCTAACATCATTTTGACGTTGGAAGTCGTCTTGAATTTTGCACTGATTGTCATATTTTTTTATGTGCATTATTCTAATCTGGCAATGTGGCACTAGATAGCACTTCGGGGCTCTATAAAATTTTCTTGTGCACACTCTATTTTATTTTTTATTTTATTTTTTTTATGGAGGCATATCAATCATCTTAACAATTTTGTATCATTGTATCCTAATGTATCATTTTTGATCCGAAACAATTGAGTAGTAAAAATATAGTCTATCCTTTGCAATTTTTGTGAGTTAAACAAGAAGATTATAGTCATAATATATCTATGTCAATGTTTGATAGTGAAATACAAATCTTCTTCCAAATACTGTTTTCAATTAACAGTTTAAGCCGTTTTACTTTCTTTGTTCTTATAGAAGCATATGTATCGTCTCACTAATGTTGTATCATTTTACCTCACTGTATCATTTCTGGTCCGAAGGAATTAACAGCTAAAATATAGTCTATCCTTTGCAATTTTGCCGCGTTAAACAAAAAAAAATTATAGCCATAATATATCAATGTCAATGTTTCATACTGAAGTTAGTACAAATCTACTACCTAAAACTGTCTACAATTAATTTGGTTATAGCCACTTTATTTTCTTTGTTTTTATACGAACATATCAACTATCTTGGAAATTTTGATTCATTATATCCGGGTATATCATCCTTGGTCGGGAACAATTGACTACTACAAATGCAGTCTAAGCTTTGCATTTTTTGTGAGTTAAACAACAAAATTTTAGCTAGAGCATATCTATTTCAATGTTTAAGAGTGAAATACAAATCTACTACCTAGTACGTTTTTAATTAACTGTTATAGCCATTTTCTTCTCTTTGTTTTTATACAAGCATATGAATAATGTTGTATCATTATATCTCGATGCATCATTTTTGCTCGCAAACAATTGATAACTACAAATATAGTCTATCCTTTGCATTTCTCATGAGTTAAACAAAAAGAATATAGCCATAGTATATCAACGACAATTTGTCATACTGAAATTAATACAAATCTACTACTTAATACTGTTTTCAATTAATAGTTATAGCCATTTTCTTTTCTTTGTTTTTATATGAGCATAACAATCATCTTGATATTGAAACTTGAATCTTATTCTATTACATCTGGAAAAACATATAATAGCATTGAGTTATGTGTCTTTAGTCATTAAGATTTTCAAGAACCTCATAATCTATAAATTTCTCCAATTACAAGCGCCAGAGTCATTTCAATATTACCATTAGAATGCTTGTCAGAACCATAGACAATAAATTTCTTCACTTTCAATTGCAGAAGTGTCATAAATATGATCCTAAGACTCCTTATGTGCTAATATGAACCTAACAACCTCCCTAAGCTCTTGCTATGGACATAGAGGAATACATTATTTTAAATAAAATTAATGTAGATACCACTTTAAACCGAAGGAAATTTAAATTCAACGGCAAACACAGTTGCATTTCACACCTCATCGTTAAATTTTCAAGCCAAAAAGACGAATTTTTCAGAATACCGTTGATCTAAAAAAAAAGAAGTTAATTTTCAATCAAGATTTATTTTTGATTGAGAAAGATGACTTTTCTACTATAAAAGATGAATTTTTAATAAAAAGGTATGAACTTTTAACAGTGCAGTTAAATGTTCGACCCAAAAAGATTACATTAGCAAAATACTTGTATTTTCAACAAAATACTTACATTTTTAAGATAAAAGTTGGATTTTCATCCTAAAAGATACATTTCAACATAAAATACGCACTTTAAACCAAATCGTTGAATCTTCAAAAAAGAAGATTAACATGAAACTAAACACAGTTGCGTTTTAAACGAAATGGTTGAATTTTTAAGCCAAAAAAGGCGAATTCATTAGAAGAGAGTTGAATTTTCAACCCAAATAGTTGCATTATCAGCCGAAAAAAAGATGACCCTTCTACCATAAAAGAAGAGAGAGAGAGAGGGAGAGAGAGGGGGAGAGAGAAAGAGGGGGAGGGGATCTCTTGGAGAGGAAGAGAGACAGCCAAGAGAGTCCCGAGAAAAGCGCGGTACGCTAGAGAGTCCTTTCAAGAGAAGTAAGAGAATACGTAGTTTGCCTCCCCAAAAATGGAGGGGTAATCGGAGAAGGAGGCATTAGGGATGCTGTTAGACGAGATGAGGGGAATGTTTCAAGATGTAAGTGGGACTAAGAAGCAGATGGAAGGTGTAAGGGAGGACCTGAGGATTATAGGTGAAGAATTGTGAAAGGAGGTGAAACAGCTGAGGGAGATAGTAGAAGGATTAGAGGCGGTAAGGAAAGATAAAGAAGTTACAATAAAGCAGATGAAAGAGGATATTAGGGTGTGGAAGGAAAGGACGCAAAAAAGGCTTGTGAAGGTGGAGGCCAGGCCGGAAATGGGAATGAAAAGGAGGCGTGGGAATGAAAAAGGAGGAGATGGTGGATAGGGGAAGGATAAGGGCAATGGAGTTGAGAATGGAGAGAAAAGAGAAGGCAGACAGGAGACATAATATTGTGATAAGAGCGTTGGAGCTAAAGAGCCGGGAGGAAAGGGAGGATGTGGAGGCACTGCTACAGGACATAGAGTGGGTTCCAAGCAAGGTAGGTAAAATAAGGATGCATGGGAGAAAGGAGAAGGAAGTGGCGGTTGTGGAGTTGGAGAGCTGGGAAGAGAAGTTTGGGTGAAGGGAAATAAGACAAGGATAAACATAAAGGATAAAGGGGGTTTCATCGATCACGATTTGATGAGGAAGGAAAGGGATATGCAGAGAATGCTATACGACAAGGCTAGGAGGGAGAGGAGTAAAGGAAGAGCGCTAAAGGTAGGGTATCGTAAAATAAAAGTAGAAGTGAGAAGGATGCATAAGGAAGGGAGAAATTTGTTAAGCTTAATTTAAGAGAGAGTTAAGAGAGAATGAGAGGGTCAAGGTTCAATATGAATTATGGGTTGATTATGCCAAGGGAGAGAGTATTGCATTTGTGTGAGAAAGAAGAGAAAGGGATTCAGTAGCTTATAGCGATTAGCGAGCATGACATGTGGGTGCTTGGAGGGTTTTTATAGGTTCTGGCCTTTTAGGGAGACGAGAGTATGTGAATTGTGTGAGAAGGGGTATGCGAAGATGGAACACTGGCTAGAGGATTGCGAGTGAGTGGTAAGGAGTAAGGTTAGCAATGAGGTATTACTGCATGAAAGAGGGGACAAAAGGGCGGTTGCATTGGTGAAGGGGGTGTTGTTTGAGATGGAAGAGAAGGAAGAGGAAGAGGAATGGAGGGGGAAAGATTGTAAAGAGGAGAGGCAGTGAATATAAACAATTGTTAATATTGTGAATAATCAGCAGATAAGTATTAGATAGTAACCGCGGTGGCAGAGGTTGGCAATGCGAGGCAAGGTGAAAGATAGGGACATGCGTGCGAGGCGGAGCGAGCGAAGCAAAAAAGGCATAGCGTTTAGTACGAGCGTTCGTAGAATTAAAATAGCATTAAGGTGTTGAGTTTTCAAATATAAAAGATTTATTTTTAACTAAAAGTATGACGATGGCTCTGTGAAGCTCTTCGCGTCGGTGATTGTTAGAGAGACTGATCAAAGACCCTTGTCGGTGCGATATCGTGGAACGATTGTGCTGATTAAATAAGCAACACGAGAATTCTATAATCAATCTGCAATTTATCCTCCTTCCTACACATCCCTTACATATAAATTCGTTCATCTCCGGTACTCTCACGAGGCTTGAACCGGACGAGTTACTCCTATCCCAAAAGAGGATTGGCTTCATAGTATGATACAAAAAAATCATCCAAAAATGACGAGAAAAAGAAGAATTCTGTAAAAAGGGGAAAAGAGCGAGATAGGGAAAAGAGTGTGAAGACCGAAATATGATAATGATGTTAAAATTTATTAATTTATCATTAATTGTACCGCTGCACGGCCATCTTTAGCAAAATTGGCAAACTTTGTTGGATTTAATTATCAGGAAACGTACTAAACATTATCTATGTTCGTAACGTTGCTTCCACTGCTTCCACTGCTTCCCTGTTTCCCTGTTACAAACTTTAGTTTTTAACGCGACCCCCTTCGCTTTCAAATTGGTACCATTGTTCATGAACGGCCCTCAAGATCTTGCGATTCTTGACCAGCTTCCGAACGAATTATCAGAGATCTGTGATCATAAAATAGGCCAATTCATACAGTACCTCATTACGTGAACGAATAAGTGCAAATGGAATTCGCGGGCGCGACAGTTTTAACAGTTGCTCTGTAATACCGTGACCTTGACTCTGGCTAGCCAAGCACAGCTGGCTGCGCCAGGAATAAGCTTTAAGCGCGGTACCATGTTAGATCGCTAATATTAGAGTGTATGCTCTCTATGAGTGATTGAATGAAAAGACACAAAGCAATCGCTATTGTTCAATACACCCAAAAAAGATTTGGTGAAGTAAACGAAATTTTGGTTGAAATAACCCTACGATATCGCTATTATGTGGACAACAAAGTATTTGGTTGACCCAAGAAAATTTTGTTGGTTGATAAAATTTTGTTTATTCTACCATAGCTGTTGGTTGATCCAACTAAAACTTTTGGTTAATTCAAAAAAGTGTTTTTTCTGTTCAAAGAAACGATATTGGATGATTTAACCAAAACTTGTAGTTCATCTAACCATAAAAGACCCAGCACAATTTACATTGCAAATGGCTTAGTGTGGAATGATGTCATTTTGTGTGAATTATTTAGTAGTTTATTTAACTACTGAATATTACAATACAGGACAATTTCACGGCATGCCATTTGCAATATCCAGTCGGTTCTGTTTCCGGATCACTTATTTTGATAAGGATCACCGAGGTCAAGCTTCGCTTTTAAGATGCTTTCAACCAAATACTTTTGTTGAATCAACCAAATGTTTCGCTTAATTCTAGTAAAACACTTTCTAAAATTACTTGATAGATCCATCGAAATACTTTGTTGAATCAATAAAATCACCAAACGATTTAACCAAAAACTTTGATTGTGTGAAGGAAACGAATTTGGTCAACTTGACAAAAATTGTCCCCATTCAACCGAAATGTTTTTGAATATCAGCCAAATGCGGCCAATAAAACGATTTTGATGAATAAAGAAAATTTCTTTTCTGGGTTTAATAGGTACATTGTGGGAGTAAGAATTTTTCCCCTTGAATCATCAATTGCGGATGTTACTGGATAAGGTTATTCCTGATGATGGTGAATCATTTTTATCGTGAAGAAAGGTTTCGATAACATGATCCTTTCTTTACATTTTTTTCCTTTCAAGTGTATGGATGATAAGAAGATAGTGTCCCAATTGGACATTTTTGCAAAAGTAAGTGAGAAAACACCATGCAAAAAAAAAAAATGTTCATTTTTTGGTACATATGATACTGGTATAAAAGTGTGAATTTCAGGTGAAAAAAAAACGATAAAAACCGAAAAACGTAAATTGTTGAAAAAATGGTAATCTTTGGAATGTAATGTTTTGTTATCAAAAATACCCGTTTTCAGTTTAAAACGCTAACATAACCTGAAATTTCAAAAATGTTATGTCATCTTCTAAACTTTCTAATGCTATATCAAGATTTTCAAAAAATAATACCAATTTCCAACGAAAAGCACTAAAATGAAAAATGTATACTGTTTTCAATAATTCATGAGACAATTTGAGTGTTTTAGTTTGACCACGCCAAAGTAGCTAAAAAGCACAAAAGTTTCACAATTAGTATAACGTTTCATATGATTGTTCTGATTGAGAATGTTGTGGGTGTATCTTGAATTTTAAAATTACTTAATCTCAAAATTAATTTATAAAATTAATGAAAACCCCCATTGATTCTATTTTTTTGCGCAAATCGTCTAATATTCTTCTGTATTTTTTCTTTGGCTCGTTGTTTCTCTATGCTACTTATAATTTCTTTATTAATGACCGCGACTTTCTTATAATTCTTGAAAAATTATTGGCAGTTTAAAAAAGAGTGAAAAAATAGACGGAATCCTCAAATATAGGGATTATAGGGGATTTTGAGAAAAAAGGGGAATAGAAGATGAACTGTGATGCCTGTGTATTGTATTTGTTACATGGATAATTGTTGACCCTAATTACTAGATTTGATGTACCTTTATTTCGATAAAGTAATCAACTGCTCATTGTAGGTATCAACCTAAAAAAAATTAATAGAATAGAAAAGAGTTGATTGGACCATTATCTTCTGTTACCTCACATTCATACCTTCAACTAGATTAATCATCTACAGAATTCATTCTCTCTTTAACTAATACGTGTTCCTTTAGGAATTCGAACATTATATATAGTTTAGCATTCCTTAATGCATACGGAGTAAAGGAAAGGTTAATTGGACTAATTAACCTAATTAAGCTTTTCTTAACCTTTAAGTCTATAACGAATGGTTTCATCAATACCGATAAATAATATAAAGCGATATATCTACATTTAAAACAATAATTTCGTATCTGAAACAAAATCTAAACGAAACTAAATCTGCAAAGATATCTGAGGCAGTAATTCTGTACTAGGGTGGTTGAATAAATCGAGATTAAACTTTGGCTCACCCTATCTAAAAAATTTTGAATTGATTCAAAATTGGTATACATAGAGTGGAGACTGGAGTAAATCTTGTGTAATTTTTTAAGTTTCGGAAATGCCACTTTTTGAATATTTTGGACTTCAAGGAACAAATCTAAAACTGATCAGACTGCCAAGGTGATAAGGAAAAAAATACGAGATGTAATACGCGTACTTCTCTTATCAAAGCGTTGTAAAAAGTAATTCCGAATTTCGGAAAAAAATTATTTTAGATATCAAAGATAAATGTAAGGACTAGAGAAGTATCTAATCTAGTTTTTAAATAGCTTTAACTTAAATAGTGATTCATAAAATTAATTACCCTCCAGACATCATCTAGGAAATATTACGAAAGAAAAAATCGGTTTAAGAAAGAGGGTCTTGCTTCAGTCAAAGGGCTCTTGTTTAAGGCCAGAAAATAGACTTAATTTTAGGTAAAAAAAAACTTAGTGGTAACAAAAGTATACGAATATTTCTGAGCACTACTTGAAGAATTTTTTTCTGCAAAAAAACTTGTAATTATATATTTTTTTATCAGCAAAGAATGTTTGAAAATGTAACATATAAAAAAGAATTAAGTAATTATTAATGGAAGAAGAAAAAACTCTACGTCTTTTTTCCTTTTCCAGAATATTACTGGTCAAGCACCAAATTGCATTAACAAATTTGCAATTTCGGGACATTTTTATGAAAATTGTTTTACAGGCCAGTAGAAATCAGAAATTCATGATAAATTCATATTCTGTGTTGATGAGTTTTGAACAGTTTTCCTTCAAAAAATGGCCTTTCCACTGAAAGTTCAGAATAACATATTCAAATTTCAGTTTTACTGGTAAAAATCAGAGTTGCTGAAAAACATAATTTCAAAATTTCCTGACTTTCCCTGGCTTTTCACGGAACAATTTCTTATTTTGTCATGGTTATTATAAATCTATCTTGCAGGTATACAAAGAAAAACTTACACCAATAAGATCAATAATGGTAACGCAAAAAAATGTTTGTTTCTCAGTTTATCTTTAAGACTATTTGTGATAACACACATACAGATTGAAAGATATGATTTTAGAAATATTTTGACTACAAAAAAATAGTGAATGCACATTCAATGAAAAAAGTTGATTTTTCAAGCAAAAAGGCAAATTTTTAACCATAAATATGAAGTTTTAACTAATAAAGATCAATTTTAAGTTAACAAAATTAATTTTGAACCAAAAAAAAATAATTTTCAACGCAAAACATGAATTTTTAAACAAACAGTTGAATTTTTAACTAAAAAATATACATTTTCACTTAAAATAGAATAGTTGAATCATCAATAAAGAAAATAAAATATCGACCAAACAAGACGAACTTTCAATCAAGTAGCGAAACTCTCAACTAAAAAAGATTTTTCAATAAAAGATGGAATAGTTAAATTTTCAGTTAAAAAATTAATATTCAATCGAAAACGGATTTCCAACACAATAGTTAAAGTCTCAACCGAAGGAATTAATTCTTAACCAAAAAGATAAATTTTTATCCAAAAAAGAAGATGTTTAATATCCAGTCTGCATAAAAAGAAACGAATTTTCAAGAAGTTGAATTCAATCAAAAAAGACGAATTTTGAACAAAATATATTTGAATCCTGAACCAAATAGGTGCATTTTCAACAACCAAGATTAATTTCTATCAAAAAGACGAATTTGTAACAAAATACATGAATTTTCAACCAAATAGTTGCATTTATTACAAAAAAGATGGATTTTGAACAAAAAGTTGAATATTTCAAGTTTCAGTTAAAAAAATTATTTTCGATAGAAAAAAGAAGAGCTTTCAACAAGACAGTTACATTTTCAACCAATGAAATAAATTTCATGTGAAAAAATGTCAACTACAATAATAATACCTTCAATCAGAAAAATGAATTGTTAACCAAGATGATTTTCCAATCAACGAGAATAATTTTCTACTAAAAAAAATACGAATTTTCAACTAAAACAGGTGAATTGTCAACAAAAAATGGAATAATTATAATATCAGTTCGAAAATTAATTTTTAGTAAAAAACAGTTTACAGCTAAAATGATGAATCATCAAACAAAAAAAAAAAGAATTTTCAATAAAACAGTTGAATTTTTCGCCAAAGAAAAGAGGAATTTTCAGAAAAATAGTTGAATCCTCATCCAAAACAGATTACATTTTAGCCAAACAGTTACATTTTCAATCAAAAAAGATTAAATTTATACGCAAAAGATGAATTTAAACCAAACTGACAAATTTTCCAGAAAAAATTTGAATTTTCAATCAAAACAAGTTTTTTAGTCTGCAGAAGAAAAAAAATCATCCGAAATGTTGAATTTTCATGGGGGGAAAACAAATATTCTGCAAGCCATTAAAATTTTCAAACACACTGAGAAACCCTTGTTTGTATTTCTTGTTAAAAATCACACTAGATTTCACTATCTGAACTTTGCAATGAGAGGCAAAAAACAAATTTTAATAATATTTACTAACCTCAATAGTAACTCGTAGCTAACTAAAGAATTATAAAATATATTGGAATAAAAGTTAAAACAATTGCATTTATTTTAAAAGACATTTGAAGTATTTATTAACCTCTGTAGTAAAACTGCAAGTCTGCACTATTTACTAATTTTGGTAGGAGAAAATAGTAAATTTGTTGGATTAATATCTGTAGAAGATAACAGTATTTACAAAGTGCTGTAGTAAAATGATGCGCAGGGACCGTGCGCACCGAATTACTAACTGGTTAGCAAAATCTGCTACAGTGGGAATAGTAAAAAAAATAACTACGTGTTGCTAACTTTCACACAAGCCTACCTACACACATGTTCTACATTTAACGCATAATTCACATTTATTTAAATTAAGAATTGACAACATTAGAAATTACATATATGTATATATTGTTAAAAGATAGTATTTTATATTATAAAGCTGAAACAGAAAAATCGGGTTAGAAGAAAACGAAGGCTGGCGGGAATCGAACACGCGTCTCCGGGACAGCAGTCGGGCGATGATCCATCTACCTATAAGACATTGTGGGACTCAGAATGAAAACTTCCATATGACCTAAATGATAGAAAGTTTATTGGTTCTAATTCATTTAATCCTTAATTGATTAATATTCATGATATTTTTATAATTTTAAACAACAAAATTTTTAATGTAATTAAAATAAGTAAATATTTGTTTTTAAATTATGTTTTTTTGCGGATTTTGCATTGAAACATAAATTAGATGTCATTTTCGCAACCTAAAAATATGATCGGCGATCGACAAACGTCAGATGCACTCGGCCGCGCTCGGTCCAAGGCTCGATACTTTCTGCTAAATCAGTTAGTAATATTTAGGACCAAATTTAATAATTGGTATTAACCTTTGTTACAAAAAGTAGGAAATGTCCATAATTCACATCGTGTTCCTACAGACAATAGTAATTTCTTCTACATATTTAGTATATTATGTTATTTAAAATACTTATTACTTTTATTTTTTTTGTACAATTTATTAATTTCTCTACTAATTTTTCCTACATCGGATTTTACTACAGAGAATAGTAAGGATTGCTATTACCAAATAGGAAATCTTCTTATAAAAATAGTATAACTTATTATTTATGTATTAAAATGTCAAAATTTAAGCATTTTGCCCCCATTTGCTATCCGTTTTAGTAATTTTTCTAACCTAAAGTTTCTCAGTGCAGAAAATATCAATTTTTGACAAAGAGTTATGATAATTGATATTTCAACCAAATAAGATTTTAATTTTAAATAACAAACAGTTGAAGTCAACCAAAAAAGGCGAGTATTCAAACATATAATTAAACTCTTGACCAAAAAAGGTTAACTTTCAACTAAACCGTAGTAATTTCTAACCAAAAAAGATGCAATTTCTACTAAAATAGTTGAATTATCAACCTAAAAAACAAACAAATTTCAACAAAATAATACAGTTTTCCACCAAATAAAAATTGTTTAACGGCAAGATGAACTTTCAACCAAAAAATTATAAAACTGTATGTTTATAAAATCTTAGATTGTGTGTAATCGGGGAAGGGGGGGGGGGGGGGCCAAAGCAAATATTACAGTATCAAAGAACCGGTTATAGCTTTCTGGCGCTCAGAGTGGTGAGACCCCATACCGTATGGATTTGAGTGACATTCAGCCCCCCTTCCACTACTTTAGGCGCCCGAAAGTTTAGAACCGGTTGTTTGATCCGGGCCCTCGATTAAGGGTGCTCCGTTGTCTTCACTGTTCAAAATTTCTGTAGAATTGTTCAGAAACGCGTCACTAAAGCTTTATGCAGAAGCTGTTTCTAAATTTTCCTAACCTGCAACAGAAGTTTGACCAACTGTAACTCCATAAAGTTTTACTCATATTTTTCAGCAATTTCTGTTACAATTGAGTAATTGTCAGTGACTGTGACTAAAAGGGATTGAAAAATGTTTTCGGTTCATTAATTTTGATATAAAATATGTAGTCTATCTTGATCTATCCGACTCAAAAATACATATATAACTAATCGAGCCAAGAGGGGGTCATTTGACGTAAACTGATCTACTTGTCCTGATGTCCTGATTTACCTTTTGAGAAGATCATTTACAAGGAAGATGATCGCAGTATATTGCAACTATTTGATTGCAAAGATAAGTCGCTCATCAACCGAACTTCTAGGTCGTTGCCTTCAACCGCGATTTCAACACTTTTTAGTTTCTTCTTCTCGTGCAAATTCCGAATCCTTTATACGCTTGAGATCATTCAATATCGGAAAAAATAGGTTTGCTGCATCGTTATAATTCAAAACAACTTTTTTCAGTGCATTGCCGCCCATGACCACAAGCCACAACCACCATGTTTTGTTCGCTTCGAATCCGATCGAGAAGCGAGGAGTGCGCAGATGCTAACTGCACACTTCTTTCGGTCACGATAACTTATATTTTTCTTAACATTTAGAAATTTTAGGCAAATATTTGTAATTTTCAGATACTGTTTCTGAATGTTTATAAAAATTTAGTAAATTCACTATAAAAGTTGCTAAATTTCGTTCTCAGCAACCTAATTTCTTAAATTTCAATTACTTCAGTATCTCTCAATGAGTCGGAATTTTCCGAACATTTCTAACAGTGTTCCTGAGACAACAATAATCATCAGATTTAATCGTTGATCTTTAATCGGTCTTGCGGAGTTACATGAGTATGATTCATCAATTTTCTTTTTCTTTCTGACTTTCTTGGACGTTTCTTATTGATCACAATGACCGTCAGTGCGTACTGTCATAGACTCAAGACTAACCCTTAGCTTATAGTTGACGAGTGTTCTTTTGCTGTCAGTATCCTTATCTCTGCCTGGTATTTTTTCCTCCTTTATGCTACGCAGAAAAATGGAAACGCAGATTAGCATCGAGTGTTAATTACTTTCACAGAGAGAAGAAAGGAGAGAATCAGTTGTGGAAAGGTTAACAATCGATAGGGAAAACATGACGCACCCTGCGACATAAATCATCGCCCCTGGAATGGATAAACTTTGCGATGATTGCTGCGAACGGATTGGTGTTATCGGTTTCTAACCCAGTCTCAACGACCTCGGGATCCAGGGACTTCGACCCTGAACTCTCACGTCATTAGAATCGAGTCAAGTTGATACCACAATTTTGATTGTATAGAAAAAAGAGGAAAAAGAGAAAAAATATATGATAGTGGAAGTTTTTTAATCATCCATTAATCGTGACCAGTCTAAAGAATTACCAGATAAAGAACTCGATAAAGAATAACTTTTTTTTACATTGTTAATTTTTCCTAGCCAATAATATTCAAAAACCCGCATTCTAATCTGGTAACATTTTCAACATAGGATCTTTTATAAACAGAATAAAACCAGAACATTTTAGATTAAAATTTTAAAAAATTCAATCGAAAAAGCTGACTTTATCAAACTGGTTCAAGTTTCATAAAAATAATTAAATTTTCAAAAAATAGTTGAATTTTCAACAGAATGCTGAGATTTTTTACAAGATGCATTTTAAAACTAGAAATATGAATTTACAACGAAGAAGATTAATTGTGTACTAAATAAAAGAAAATCAATTTTGAAGCAAATGGTTTAAATTCAAAATTTTCCGTGAAAAAAAAAACTAATCTTCAACAAATTAGTTAACAGTTCAACCAAAGGGAAGAATTTTCTGTAAAAACATTGCATTTTCAACTTGAAAATATTAAATTACAACAAGAAAGTTACTTTTCAACCAAACAGTTGCACTTAGAAAAATTAATTTTTAATAAAAAAAAACGAGTTTTCAAGAAAATCAATATATTCTCCACCAGAGATATGAACCTTCAACAAAAATAATAAATTTTCAAAAAAGTAGTCTAACTTCTACACAATTAGTTGAATTTTCGATTGCAAAAAATCAACTTTCATGCGAATAGTCAAACTTTCAAACCAATATGATGAATTTTTAACAAACGTTATGAATCTTCAACTGAAATGGTTTAATTTTCAGTTAAGAAACTTGATTTTCATTTTTAAAAAAACATTTTCAACAACACAGTTAAATTTCCAACCAAAGAGATCAAACTTCAACAACAAAAAATAATAATGTTTAACAAAGTAGCTCAACCTTTATCTAAGTATTAAATTTTCAATTAAAAAAGATCAATTTTCAACAAAACGGTTCGACGTTCAAATAGTGAGACGAATTTTCAACTAAAATGACAAATCTTAATCTGGAATAGTTGAAATTTCAGTTTAAAAATTCTATTTAACAAAAAAAAAAAAAGAATTTTCAAAAAAAGAGATGAATTTTCAACTAAAACTATGAATCACCGAAGAGACGGTTTTTGAAACAAATTTTTCCATTTCTTATCCAGTTGCATTTTTATAACAAAAATGAAATTTTTATTAAAATAGGTGAATTTTTGAACCAAATAGACGAATTTTCAACCAATAAATATTTCGGTTTAGTTTTCAACACTGAAATATGAATTTTTAACCAAAAGCTAATTTTCTACCACAATATAGTTAAATTTTAAACAAAGCATGGAAGAATTAAATTTCTAATAAAAAGAAGAATTTTTTAAATCAACAAGAATAATTTTCTATCCAAAAATAAAAATGAGAATTGAAAAAGGATGACTTTTGACACAATTGTTGAACTTTTAACCAAATGATAACATTTTTAACAAAAAACATAATCATCAGGAGGTCACACATCTTCATTTTCAAAATTCACTAATTTTTCCTGGCCAATTTTTCATTTTCCCTGACCATTAATATTCAAAGATCAAAATCTTAATCTTGTATCATTAACAAAAAAATTTCCCTGACTTTTGCAAGAATTTTTTCAAAATCCTTGACCTACGCTCACCCTGTTTTAGACCCTGTTCTTCTTGGATAGTAAAAAATTATTCGAAACAAAATTTCCGTTGCATATCATTTTAAATTTTCCTGCATCGAACGTACACTCAGAAAACAAATTTTATTTAAGCAAGAAACTGTTTTCTTGGATATACATGAAAATTTGGTTGAATTAAACAGATTTTGGTTTATTCAGCAATATATTTGATTGACCCAACAAATTTTGTTTTTGAATCAACCAAATACTCTATCCACCAAAAAATTTGGTTTGGTCAACCAAATATTTTTTTGTCCACATAATAACCATTCTATGGTTAAAATAACAGAAATTTTGTTGATTCAACCAAATCGTTTTCTAATTGTAACATCACATCTTTTCTTTGGGGTTTTACCCAAATGTCAACATGATATTTCTCTTTTTTTGAAAATGATTTATGGCCAACTAATCGGAGACTCAGGGAACTAATGGAATATTTTTACTCGTAAGAGTCTAAATTCGTTGATCGCAGAAGAATGATGCAATCTTCTTATTGAATGTGTAGACTGTCGATCATCGAGCTCTTCGAAGACCTGCAGCTATGACATTTTTTCAAAGTCCAAAACCTGAACGAATTCACTTTACCCTTTTGTGTCGTAATACTTTTCGCGATACGAATTAAATATCTCGGATATCTCTTCCATTTATCTAAGTGAAACTATTTTTCATGATGATTCGTAACCCCTGATCCTGGGATCCTGGGAGCGATGCTGACCTCGATACGCTACTTATGATAATCTTTCTTGTATATGTACTCCGAGTGACACGTGTACGACAAAATTTGAAAATGCGTTTAACGAAAAAATGTTAAAAAATAATTTGAGAGAATTACATATATCAGCTGCAGACGAAATTTTACAATGAGAATATTTGAGAAGAACTTCAGAGTACAAAAGTCAATATGAAACGCTTCAGATTTAAAGCTTTCGACCAAAAGAGATGAGTTTTCAGCGAAAGAGTTGAACTTTCAACCTACAAAGATGAATCTTCAACTAAATAATCGGAAGTTCAAAAGAAAAATTATTTTCATTGAATAAATTGAATAAATTAATTTTAACCAAAAAAGAAACTTATTTTAAACAAAATAGTTACATTTTTAACCCAAGCGTTGAATTTCCGACAAAAATAACATTTTTTACCAGAGAAAGGAATCTTCAATCAGAAAAATAATTTTTAACCAAGTAGTTCAAATTTTGACCAAGATCTTTTGAATTTAAAAAAAAAAGGTTTTTTGATGAAGAAAAATAATTGTTTACCAAAAAAAGGAATTTTCTATAAAATACTATAAAACGGGGTAAAGTCGCTCATCTAGGGTAAAGTTGCTCACCAATAAATTCGCACTAAATAAATTTTAGAATAGAATTTGTCAGTTCTACCAATAAAGACAATTGGTAATCTTTTACTTCTTCCATCAGGAAATCTGATATTGAATTTTAGAATATAAATCTGAGGGTGAGCAACTTTACCCCGTTTTACAGTAAGTGCATTTTGAACTAAATAGTTAAATTTTCAGCTACCAAAACTAATTTTCAACCAAAAAGGAAACGAATTTGCAAGAAGGTAGTTCAACTTTTAACTAAGTACATAGTTCAATTTTCAACCAAAAAAATAATTTTGTAGTGAAGCAAATAGTTTCTTACCCAAAAAGACATATTTGCAACAAAAATTCATGAATTTTTAACCAAATAGTTGAATTTTTAACTGAATAAGATAAATTTTCAATTAAAAATGGAATAGTTAAAATTCCAGCTGAAAAATTGATTTGCAAGAAAAATTAAATGAAATTTCAACAAACTAGTTCAATTTTGAACTAGAGAGATGAATTTTTAACAAATTAGTTCAACTTTTCACAAAACAGTTGAATTTTTCACTGAAAAAGATGACTTTTTAACAAAGCAGTTGCATTTTCATCAAAATGGTTCGATTTTGAACCAAATAGTGAAATTTTTAAATGAATATATATGACAGTAGACATTTGAACCAACATTTTTTGGATTTTCTTATTGGGTTCTGTTAATTCATTTTGCATTCAAGTGAAGAAACAAGAAGAAGAGGAAAAAGGGGAAGTTCCTTCAAAACAGGACGAAAAAGAAGAATTTTTGAAACAAGCGAAAAGAGTATAAAGTCATTGCATTCATGGAAAAGAATCAGAAATTGTACATTCACATTATTCACAAGCAGTGTTAGTCATCGTGGAATGGAATTGTTTGGATGTCAGAGAGCAGGACCTATACTCATTCCCTGATAAAATCTACAAATTACATATTGTCTTCAAAAAAAGCATTGATTGTTGCTCTATCAGACTGATATGCCGAAGTTGCCTTGAGAAGTTCACAACTTTTTCTGCTTCTCTGAAGTTACACGTGCTTCAATGTGAAAAATTATTTTCCGATACTGACGGAAGATTACCACTCGTGCTATCAATCTGGCGCAGACTGGACTAATTATGATGAATAATTAGCAATGAAATTATTCCCTAAAGTCCATCCACAGAGATAGAGTGACACAAAGTCGACAATTTTTCGCTAATGATTCTCTAGAGGGGAATGAACCTCGATTCGTACAGAAGTTATGCAGCATGTTAGAAACAATGCATTTTTTCAAAAAATCAGAAGAAAAAAAATGTCATCATCAATAAACCCATTCGGAACACTCTTCTTGATTAATATTACAAATTTTTCAAATTCTGAAAAATAATTGAATGCTGAGACCAGGATGGCTGAAAAACTTGATTTTCAAAATTCCCTGACATCTTCCTGATTTTTCCGTGACGAATTTTTCATTTTCCTATACTATTAATATTCTCAGGTCAGAATTTTAATCTTATAATATTCACAACAGAATCTTTTCAAAACTGAATACAACAATTTCGGAATAAAATTGAAAAATATCAAATTTATTGATTTACTTCCACCAAAAAAGATTACTTCTGCCACGAAAGACGAATTTTCAATTCAAACAGACGAATTCTCAATAGAACATTTGAATTTTTGACAAAAAATGACTTTAAAAAAATGTTTAATTTTAAACGAAATAAATAAATCTGCCACAAATTCGTTTAATTGTTTACCAAACGGTGGAATTTTTAGACAAAGAAGATTGAACTTCAAACGCAAAAAAGTGGCATTTTTAACCAAATAATTGAATTTTGTAGAAGAATTTCCAATCCGAAAGGAGAAATTTTCAACAAAACAGTTGCATTTTCGACAAAAATATGGAATTTGAACAAAATAGTTGAATTTTCAACAACAAAGTTGAATTGACAACAAATTAGTTGAATTTTCAGCCAAATAGTGGAATTCTTTATCTACGAATATGAATTTTCAATCAAGCGATGAAATTTTCGATACAAAAAATTAAGCATCAATTAAAAACCGTTGCATTTTCCGAAAAATAGTTAAATTTTCAAGCCATAAAACAAAATCTCTCAGAAGACAGTTTAGTTTAAAGAAAAATAATTTTTAATCCAAATCAACAAATGTTCAACAAAATAGTTGAAGGTGTGCCCAAAAAAATTAGTTTTTAACAGAATACTTGAATTTTCAACAAAATAATCAAATTTTAAAACGAATAATTAAAATTTCAACCAAATACTTGACTTTCCTACCTCTAAAGATGAATTTTCATCCTAGTAATAGAATTTTCAACACAAAAATTAATTTTTAATCAAAAAGTTGCCAAAAAAAGAAAGCATTTTCAACCAAAAATGGAAAAGTTAATTTGAAAAAATAAAAATAATTTTTAACCAAAAAAGTGAATATTTAAAAAAATCTAATTTACAACCAAAAAGATGAATTTTCAACTAAATTTATGAATTTTTCAACCAAGAAGACGAATATTAAACAAATATTTTTTAGGCAATATAGTAAAAAAATGTAATCCAACTTGTTGGAATTTCAAGCCAAAAGACGACTTTTCTGTAGACCAGTTGAATTTTCCACCCGAAAATATGAATATTCAACAAAAAATCAATTGAAAAAAAGACTTTTCCACAAAATAGTTAAATTTCCAACCAAAGAGATGAATCTCGAAAAAATCTTGAAAAAGATCAAATTCCAACAAAATAGTCCAATTTTCAACCATAGAGATTAATTCCCAACTAAAATTATTATTATTCAACTGAAATAGTTGAATTATCAGTTTAAAAAACAAATTTTAAAAAAATTTAACTAAAATTATGAATTTTCAACATGTGACAGTAGATATTAAAAAAATTATTTTATATAAAAAACAGTTGAATTTAACTAAAAAAAGAAGAATTTTCAATAACACAGTTGAATCCTCAATTAAAGGAGACTAATTTCCAGTCAAACAGTGGCATTTTTATCCATGAAAGATTAAATTTCTACTAAGCCAGATATAGGTTTTGAACCAAAACTACGAATTTGAAAAAAAAAAGTTGAATTTTCAAACAAACAAACGAAAATTTAAGAAGACAGTTGAACCTTCACTAAAAAGTATGACTTTCTAACAAAATTTTTTAATTTGCAACCAAATAATACAATCATCAACTAAAAATATACTATTTGAAAGGAAGCAACAGCAAATACAAGAAACGTAAATATAAATACAATACAAATAATATATAGTAACAAGAATATTATATCAGGATCACCGCAAAACTTCATTTTCATTGAATCTTTTATATAAACGGAATTTCACAAGTTCAAATTAAAAATGTGAAGTTTATTATTACCCTTGAAAGTTATTTAAAAGCCTCTTATAGAAATTCCCTGACTTTTTCAAAATTTTGTTCAAAATTCCTGACTTTTGCCTGACTTTCCCTGACCAACAAGATTCCTTGAGTTTTCCCTGATTTCCAGTTTTCCCGAAACTAAGAGCACCCTGTAAGACCAAAAATTTTTCAGCAAAAAAAAGAGTTGTCCATTATTTTAAGTGATTGATTTTCGTCGAATTTTTTAGCATTCAAAATAAGAAGCACTTCCAATAAAATTAACTAAATATTCTGCAACTATATTTGAATGGTATGTAAGAATTATTTAAAGCGAAACAGTTAGTCAATTTTGTTCGAAAAATTGCTATTTCCGAATGTTTCAAGATTGTAAGAAAGTTGATCATCCAAGTCAATATCTTGGTAGCAGATAACTGAAAAAATGTATTGATAACCTCCAAGGTCGCGTAGCTGTTGAGTGCTGATGCAATAGAACACTGATATGCGTCGCAGGGGGTCTAATTAAGATTGCTCATTCTTCTATCATTCCTCGACCTTCCCCCACACCCAACATAATTTTCCTTCTGGTACATCAAAACATTTTTCGCCTTATAACCGAGAAATGATGAAACCCCGATACGAGATTTCTACTTCAGTTAACAAGTACTTATTCAAGAGCTTAACGTATCGGTCGACGATGGAATGTAAATCATTCCACGTGGCTAATATAATCTTAGATTTATGTCAAATAAACATAGCGAGTGATAAAATAACGAAAATATTGAACTCATTTGGAAACAAAAATACCAGTTAAATATACTATTTTTCGTCAAATCTTAGTGGATTTGATCGTTTTGCTCTCAATGCTTTACAACTGGGAGAATTTACGAGTTGTAGTAATAATCTTAATTAAAATACCCAGTAATAATCTTTGGGATTTTTGCAATTTATTATTATAGTTATGGGAATGTAGATTTCAAAATGTATGGTCCGCTTAAATCAATAAAGAAAATTTATGGGGTTTCTGTACATACTAAATGCAAGGTTTTAATCTGCACTTAATAGATGGTTCTTATAATTGGAAGTAGTAACGGGCAAGTTGCGTCTTACTACTATTGGATATGATTTCAATTTTTAGAATGAACTGAAATACCTTTAAATCATGTTAACCCGTAAAAGTAGGCACGCTGAATTGTTAATTGAAATATTCTAATCCAATTTACTAATAAAATTAAAATACAAGTATGAGAAGTTTCTGCTCAGGACGAAAAATTCCTATGCACTTGTTCATAACTCGATAACCTTTGGTGGCATTGTGATAATGAATTAAATTAATAAGTATAATCGTCTCGCCATATTACGCGTAATTTCATTTCCCCTTTTAATCTCACCTCTTTTATTAACCCAAACATCGATATAAATAGTACTTTTTTATTTTCAGTATTTAACCTGAGGAGCTATGCTTTACCTTCGCCCCCGACCAGAAGTCAAGGAAAAGTCAGTACTAATCAGTAAATTCAACTGATAATAAACAAATGAGGGGCCGTTCTCAAATTACGTAATCGATTATAGGTCCTCACTCAGCCCCCCCCCCCCCTGTAACAAACCGTCACAAAATATTTATACCCCCTCCTTACTGTACGCAATTCATGGTTTCCATAAATAATAAGATATGGAAGTGAATTTATCAATAAAATAATGTAGGTTTATGTAAAATTGTCTGAGATTTGTTAAATTTCATGCTTGATGGGGGATTCTCAAACATATAGAAATGATCGTTATTAATTGAATTTTAAGTTATATTTTACTTTATCAAACACATTATGGGAAAACATAAGGATATGGATTGCATTATGCTGTTTCGCTAGTCATTGCTGTTAGAATTAATCAGGGTGGCCGAAAAGTTCATTTTCGAAATTCTCCTAATTTTTCTCGACCAATTTTTCATTTTGCTTGACCATTTATATTCAAATGACAAAATTTTAAACTTAAGAGATTTTTAATATAGATTAAAAATTTAAAAATTTTAAATTTATTTATTTCTTTTAAACAAAAAAAAAAGACTTTCCTATCCGAAAAGATAACTTATTAACAAAACACTGAATTTTTAACGAAATAGTTCAATTTTCAATTTCAAAAGATGAATTCTCAACAAAAAAGTGTATAGTTGATATTTTAACCAAAAAGATGAAATTTCATTTTTTTAAATGAATTTTAAAACTAAAAAGACGAATTTTTACAAAAAAAATGATTTTTCAGTCCTAAAAGAAAAAATAGTTCATCTAAATTGTTGATCCTTCAAGCCAGAAGATGAATTTTCTGTACAAAAATTAAATTTTTAAGCAGAAAATACAAATTGTCAGCAAAAAAAAATAATGTTCAATAAAATAATTAAATTTTCAGATAAAGAGATAAACCTTCATTAAAAAAAAATTCAACAAAGTAGTTGAACCTTTAGCCAGGTAGTTGAGTTTTCAATTTAAAAATATCAATTTTCAACAAAATAATTAAACTTTCAACCAACTTTCAGCTAAAAATATGAATCATCAAAAAAAAATTGCATTTTTATACAAGGAAGATGCATTTTCCACTATAAAAGATGCATTTTAAAATCAAAAAGACAAATGATCAAAAAAGTAGTAGAATTTTCATACAAAAAATATTTCAGTTTGACTTTTCAACATCAATATATGAATTTTAAACAAGAAGTGAATTTACTAAGAAAGTACTTAAATTTTGAACACAAAAGACGAATTTTCAACAAAATTGTTGAATTATAAACCAAAAAGGTTGACTTTTTAACAAAATTGTTAAATTTTCAACGCAATTGTTCCATTTTTATCCAAAAAATATGAAGTTTTTACTGAGACAGATGAATTCTTAAATCAAAAAGACAATAATTCAACAACAACAAACTAGTTGAATTTTTATCAAAAAATGATATCAGTTTGACTTTTCCCCTCCAAAACATGAATTTCAAACAAAATGTACTATTTCTACGAAAATATTTATATTTTCAACAAAAAAGACGAATTTTCAGCGAAACAGTTGATTTTCAACCAAAAAGGATGACTTTTTAGCTGAACAGTTGAATTTTTATCCAAGAAAGACGCGATTTCTACTGAGATAGATCAAGTTTTTAATTTGAAAAAAAAATAATAAAAAAACTAGATGAATTTTCATCCAAAAAAGATTTCAGTTGGCTCTTTAACATCACAATATGAATTCTCAACAAAAAATAAATTTTATATGAAAATAGTTGAATTTTAAACGCAAAAAAATGGCTTCTTAACAAAATTGTTGAAGTTTGAAACAAATAATAAGATTTTTAAATGAAAAGATAATCTTCCTTCCCTTATTTTTCCTGAACAATTTTTTATTTTTCCTGACTATTAATATTCAAAGACCAGAATCATAAACATGTAACATTTTTAACATAGTATTTTCTATAACTGGAAATAACAAAATTTAAAATTAAAATTGAATTTTTTTCAATCATTTGTCATGACAGTTATTTCAATTTGTAAAAATTCTCTGACTGTTGCAATTTTTTCTAATTCATGACTTTACCCTGTCAAATAAAATTCCCTGACTTTTCTTAAATTGATATATTAGCTATGTTCCTTTCTCACTAACCAGGCTTCTTTGGCTCGATCATAAAGGATAAATTCATATTAACTTTCTGTGCAATTTCTGCGAGTGATTTGTTTCATTTGAAAATTTCCAAAAATTACGTACACGAATGAAGACCCCCCCCCCCCTCCCTATTCTGTAACAAACCGTAAACCCTTGAGCTTTTACGTAATTTGAATAGGTCTCTAATAAGAAGTGCACAATCTTGTTTCAATAGTGGCCTTTTTGAAACAAAGTACAAAAATAGTGTCATGCAATTTTTTAAATATTGTATTAAGGTTCAACTATTTTACATTATCATAATTGTACATCATTTGATGAAAAATTTTTAACTTATTTTTGAGGAAAATAATAATTTTATCTTACTTTTTTCACATTGTTCTATAAGAATTTGACCTAAGGTGTGCCAATAGTGAATTTAAAAAAGTTATTCCACAGAAAACCATTCGTGGGGAATTTTGAATTTTTTGCATTTTATTTTAAACAATGAAAACCTGTAGTGTACCTTTAAGACATCAGTCCTTCAAAGCACGGTGTTAAGTATACTTACCGTCTTGGTTCAAATAAAAAATCATTATTAGTTTATGAGAAAAAAAATGAAAAGACCGAAAAATCTCAATTTTCTTATGCTAATTTTTTTGCTTCTTCGCATCCTAGAGTCGTCATTTGATACAGGAAAAACTGTTTTCATACATACAAAAAATGTATGCTTGAAAGGGTTAGGACAATAAAAACGACAACAAAAATCAATAAAAAAGACAAAATTCAAAAAGGGGTCCTCTAAATTTTATTAGATTTTGATTTTGATTTGTTGGCCAAAAAGGTATAACATAGGCTCTTGTGCGTTTTCCGATTCGAAAATCAATTTTTTTAATCACCCTAATATACATCTCCCGTAAAATCGCGTGAAATCCTTTCGGATCTTTTGAAGAAAAAAAAACACTAAAAGCTTTTAAGTCCGCTGAAATCTTTTAAGAATCCCTGGAATCTGTTGAGATCCTTTGAAAATCCTGGAAAACTCTTCAGCCTTGTTGAATCCCTAAAAATCTTTGAAATCCCTTGGAGTCTTATCATTTCTTATGAAATCCTACAAATCCCTTAAAATTCTTTAAAGTCTGTGAATTCCCTAAAATTCTCAGAAATCCCTAAAATTTTTGCGATCATTCATTTCATTTATTCCCTACAGTTCTCTGAAATCCATTGAAATTCCTTGTAACACCACCAAAATCGAGTATAATCCCATAAAATCACAGAAAAAAACTAAATGTAATCTTTACAGCGATTTCAGAGAAATATCTTTAGCAGCAGCAAAAGTTAACCGCAACAAAAATTCACTTTGATTTTTCTGTGACATCTTGAAATCTATAATATCTTTGAAAAATCCTTTAAAAAATATAAAATATTTTAAATCCTATAAATTCCAGTAAAATCCCACAAAATTTGATAAAACCCCTTGAAACTCCTTGAAATGTTTGGTATTTCTAAAATTCCTGAAAATCTATTAAAAACCCTTGTATTCTGTTGAAATCCTTTGAAATTGATTAAATCCCTTAAATCTTGTGAAATCCCTATTAATTCTACAAAAATCCAATAAAATTCCGTAAAACATCTTAAAATCCCTAATATCTATCGAAATTCCTTAAAAAATGACGAGATCTTCGACCACATTAAAGTTTGCCATAGATATAGATTTAAAACTTTTGTAATTAATTGTAAACAAGCTAAGAGTCGTATAGAAAAACAAATCAAAAATTTAGATACGTCTCCCAGGTATCAAGGTGCGCGTTTTTTTAAAAATAATTTTCTATTCCATTACATTATTTTGTATAGTTCTGCGATTGTTATGAACAAACTAAGCGTTCGATCGGAAAACCAACACCATTGCTTTCGTCTTGAAAATATGTAGGTGCGCTTTTTTTTTAAACAATTAGCTCATTTGTTAATAATCGTACATTTGGGTGGTCGTAGATGTGGATTTGAAACTTTTGAGCTAATTATTAAGCATTTTTTCAGTTGAAAATTCAACTATTTAGTTCGAAATTCATCTTTCTTGATTGAAACTTTATGTTTTTGGTAGAAAATTCAACTATTTTCTTGAAAATTCCTCTTTTGGTAGAAAACCCATTATTTATGGCAGAAAAGACATTTTTCTGGGTTGAAAAATAACTTTTTTGTTAGAGATTAAAATTTCGGGGTGAAAGTTCAAGTCTTTTTAGTTGATTTTTTTTTCTTTTTTGTATGAAAATTTCGACCATTTGGTTGAAAATGCACCGCTGTAGGTTGAAATTTCAACTACTCTAATAGTCATCGTTTTTGGTAGAAAATTCAACTATTTTCTGAGAAATTCGTCTTTTGTTAGAAGATTCATCATTTATGGTAGAAAAGTCATTTTTCGGGGTTGAAAATGAACTTTTTTTGTTGAAGATTCAACTGTTCCGGTTGGAAATTCAATTCTTTTTGGTTGAATTTTTATCTTTTTTGTATGAAAAATTTGGTTGAAAATGCACCGTTGTAGGTTGAAAATTCAACTATTTTAATAGTGATATTTTTTGGTAGAAAATTAAACTGTTTTCTTGAAAAGGAAACAGTTTTGTCTTTTTTAGTTTTTTTTTGTAGTTTCGTTTTTTTGGTAGAAAATTCATCATTCATGGTAGAAAAGTTAGTGCGATCGTTTGTTCAAAAATTAATTTATTTATTGTTGAAAATTCGTCTTTTTGGGCTTAAAAATTAATCTATTTTGTTAGAAAATCTTTTTCGGTTGAAAATTCAATATTTCGACTTGAAATCTTAGGAAATGAAAATGTTACACATCTAATCCTTACATTAATTTTATTCAAAAGTATTTACGCCCTATCATTGCCCTATTTGCATGAAAAATCACCCTATTTTCCCGGTTTTGAGAGAAATTGGGGCTACGTAATTTTTCCGGGGAAGGGGGGGGGATAAGAAAGAACTATGGTCGTCAACGAGGGGGGCCGGGGAGATCCAAAATAGCACAAAATTGGTAACGTAGTTTATGGACGATCCCTAACTTCGTCAGTAGTGACAAAGTTTAAAATGGCAATTCCCATAGTGATTTTTTCCCCATAAATATTGTCCAGTAGTTTCTGTTCTTATAAGGGTGTTTTTACGGCATTTAACACATATCTTTGCATTTGCAACTATACATGTGAATGAAAGTGCGTTCTTGCACGTACGAGCACCGCAAAGAGGTAAAACGATGACGAGTCAGCAGAAGAGGATTTCAACACGACCCTGTAGCATTCCCTGATGTGGCTACCAATAACTACTATAAATGGCCTCGCGACCTCCTGTTGTCATCGGCTTCCTTTCGCCACACAATCAGCTGATGCAGCTTAACTCTTGGAAGTTTCTTTCAGGTACTTCCCAGATTGACTCAAATAATTCTGGGATTTCCATTTTCAAATTCATTTTCTATTTCTGAGACTTGCAGTTGGAACTTCTTTTACTCCTTAATTTAGAAAAACAAGCAATATCTTATCTGGCGTTCCTAAAATTTGATGCATTTTTTATTTTTCGTTTGAAACCTATTTTCGGTTTCACAGCCCAAGATGCTATCAAAACAGGGATAATAGGGCGATTTTTCACGAAACTGGGGGAATAAATTCATTTAAATAATATTAATAGAGGTATCATAATGAATTCTATATGAAATATTTGAGTTTTCAAGCTGAAAAATCGAATGTGTTAGATAACAGTTGACTATTGATCCCGAAAAGATAAATTTATGAAAAAAGGTTCATTTTTAAACAAGAAAGGTAAATTTTCAATCAAATAGTTAAATTTTCTAGTAAAAAAATTTATTCTCAACGAGACAGTTGCATTCACGGCCATATAAAGGAACTTTTAAGCAAAAGAGACGAATTTTTTACAAAATAGTTGAATTTGCAACTAAAAAAATCAATTTTCAACCAAGAAGATTAATGTTGAACAAAAAGCATTTTAACAAAATGTATGAAATTTCAACCAAAGAGTGAGATTTTCAACTAAAAAAGATATGTTTTTAACTAGAAATGAAATAGCTCAACATGCAGTTATTGATATTATATTCAATTTCTTAAAAACGAAGTTTTAACAAAAGATATGAACACTTAACTAAAGAGTTATTTAAAAAAAATGGAATCTTAACAAAACAATATAAAATAGTTGATATTTCGACCAAAAAATATTTTAATCTTAAATAAAAAACAGTTAAATTTAACAAACAAATAAAAAGAATGTTCCACGAAGTACTTAATTCCTTAGCCCAAAAAGATTGAACTTTAATCAAACAATTTTATTTTTAACCAAACCATGTGAAATTTCCAGCAAGAAGATTAATTTTCTTTAAAAAAATACGATTTTACAACAAAAAAGATTTTAATTTTAAAACAAGAACAGTTGATTCAACAGTTGACTCAAGTTGAAGCTTTAGTAAAAAAATAGGGATTCTTAACAAAAAATTAAGGAGTTTCCATTTCAACAGCAAAATATTCATTTTCGCGGTGATCGCTAGAGAGATTGATCAGCAACCTGGGTCGGAGCAGTGTTGCGGAATGAACGTTTCATTTAAATAAATAACATGAGGATTCCAGAAATGGAAATGGCCTAATGGTATAATAATAATAATCAAAAAACAAAAAAGTTCATTTTCAGCCAAATATGATTCATTTTCAAACAAAAGGTTACATTTCTAAACAAAAAATAAAATAAACTTCAACCAACAAAGATTAATTGTCTACTAAAAAATACGATTTTCTACGTAAATAGAATAGTTACATTTTCCGGTTAAAAATTAATGTTCTAACAAACGAACGAGTTTTCCACAAAATAGATGAACTTTTAATTGAAGAGATGAATCTTCGTAAAACATAGATTTTTGTAACTAAACTATTTCAACTTTTACACAATATTTATTTAAATTTATTTACTTAAAAAAATTAATTTTGAAGCAAGCACTTGAATTCTCAAACGAAAAGAGGAATTCTTAACGGAAAGTGTAATAGTTGACATTTCAAAAAAGACGAATTTTGAACGAAATATTTGAAGTTTTAACCGAGAACGATTTTAGGTCAATTTTCAACGCCAGGATATGAACTTTTTAGAGCAAATTTTATTTTTTACCAAAAAGAAAAATTTTCTAATGAATTTCCAACTAAAAACGAAAAATTTTTAGTGAAAAATGGAATTTTTACATCTCAGTTTAAAAAAAAAAAAAGAATTTTTAACAAAGTATACATTTTTGATCATATATAATTAGAACGTTATATTTTGAATAGAATTGTGATATTTTCAGATTGAAAAATCAAGTTAAAAAAAAAATGGTTTTTAATTGGAGTAGTACAAATTTTACCCAAACTTTTGAATTCGCAACCGAAAAATATTAATTCTCAACAAAAGATGTCATAGTTCATGTTTCAACTAAAAGATATTAATTTTAAATAAAAAAACAGTGAAATCCTAACAGAAAAGACGAATTTTCAACAAAATAGTTCAACTTGTAACCAAAGAGATGAAATTCGAATTCGAACTAAAATTATGAATCTTCAAGTGGAATGTTTAAATTTTTCAGTTGAAAAAATTTATATACTTCCGAAAAGGTCACCCAAGATTATTGACTTGATACTTGGTCTAGAAGTTCCTTTTATACCCTAGTTAAACACACTAGAAGGATTTTTGGCACAGATCAATATAAATTAAGTTATTAGTAATTTTGACCTTTTTTACAAATTAGTTTTTTTTTTAAATCTCGAAAACTATTGATTTCGGAAAATTGTTTTTCGCAAAAGTTGTAGATCTCGTCGAAACACATGTTTTATATACCAATACCTTTTCTCTAAAATCAATACTTTAGAGAAAAATGACAAAAATGAATCATCAATTTTTTTGTTGGAAAAGGGGTTCGGCGTGAGTGGGTGAAGAGAGGATGTGGTTCACATTCACTCACGCCAAACCCCTTTTTCAATAGCAAAAAAAAACCACGCGTCCTAATCTTGAGCATTTGAAATGGACCACACATCCTCCCACCACTCATGGCGACCTCTTTTCCAGCGTACCCTTTTTCAACCAAATTTCGGAAATTCATTTTTGTCATTTTTCTCAAAAAACATCAATTCTAGAAAAAAGTATGAATACAAAAAATATGTGTTTTGACGAGATCTACAACTTCCGTGCTGAACATTTTTTTCCAAAATCAATATTTTTTGAGACTTGGAAAAAAATAATGTGAAAAAAGTCAAAATTCCTAATAACTTAATTTATATTGATCTGCGCAAAAAATCCTTTTAGTTCTTACAACTGAAGTCTCAAAGGAACCCCTAGGCCAAGCATCAAGTCAATATACTTAGGTGATATTTTCGGAAGAATACCCGAAAAAATTTATTTTCGACCAAAAAAAATTAAACTTTCAACAAAACAGTTCAATTGTCAACCAACGAGTTGAATTTCCAACCAAAAAAGAGGAATTCTGTACAAAAAGTATAACAGAATTTTCAACTAAAAAGAATGAAATTTTTATTGAAAAATAGATTAATTTTCTTATCGGGTTCTATTTTTTCCGGGGGGTCGATTTTGTATATAATTTCTCATTTCACATTGCACATTTCACTTTTCATTTTTCACAAGTCATTCGACTTGTTATCAAATTCACGTCATATAACTAAGCCAACTTTGAGTAATCTGTCAAATAAGACGTGAATTCAATAACAAGAACAATGACATGTGAAGAATATTAATTGAATTGTAAAATGTGGAATCATAGAATATCGATCTCCAATTCGAATTTAAGCAACAACGGGTAAACAGGGAAGGTTATTTATAACAGGGGGAAAATAAACAATTCTTTTGAAAAAATTACTCAAAGTAGGAGCCGCATCCTTATTTCTAATCATTTCCCCTACTTCCACTCACTGACAAACACTTTTCTCCCTACATCCACCTCATTTTCCCTGCTACTCCTCCCCTTTTTACCCCTCACTTCTCATGCTTATTGTCCCATAATTTGCCCTCACTTCCCCTACTTCTTCTTCCCTCACATTCCCATACTTCCCCTACTTCATCCCTTCACTTTTCCTCGTTTTCTCTCACTTCCCCTACATACTCTCCACTAATTCCTCACCCCCTATACCCCTACTTCCCCATCCCTAAATTATCCTACTTCTCCACCCCTCATTTCCCTAACTTCCTCCTCTTATCATTTACCCTCACTTCCCCTTCCCTCACTTCCCCTTCCCTCACTTTCCTTACTTCACAACTCTACTTTTCCTCACTTCCCTTACTTTACTCCTCTACTTTCTTTCATTTTCGCTCACTTTCCCTACTTTCTCACCCCTCGTTACCCTAAATTCCCCCCACTTTCCCCGCCCGTCCTTTACCCTCACTTCACCTCCTTGCAAAAAAGTACGACGAAAGGATGGGTAACCAACCGAAACTATAAGGGTTTCTGCCCGGGGCTACGCAACCCTAAAAAGGGGAAAAAGATGGGAATATGGGGAAGAGTGTGAAGTCGGCTGGTCGGATCAGTTTGGTTTTAATCTTTCATACCTAGCTGATTTTGTTTTTAAAAAACTAGATTTTATACGACTGTGCCAACCCCGTTCACATTAAACCAAAATCCTTTCCATTATGATCAAGTTTTTTATGGTCATGTTCGCTGCATATATCAAATCGATTTTCTTTCAGGTTGAACGCAAGTTTTTTCCTGTATATTATATAGAATGACATTAAAGATATTAAATTTCTGAAGTGGAAACCCATAAAACACAGGAATCGTGGGAAAAACTGATGGCAGTAACACGACTTTCCACCAAGTATAAAGAGGGAGTCCGAAGGGTCGCAGAAATCAGGAGAATCTTGACTTGCAACTGACGGGATAATAAATTTTATAGGCCTAGAAACCGATTCCCCTTTGTCGTCATCTTCGATTCACCGTTCTGCCCTCGGTCTTAAGGTCTTAACTTTCCTTTTTCACCTGCGACAGCGCAATCGTGTTCACCGCACGAAGCTCACCTTCACCTTAGCTCTTACTTGACAACAAGCGTATTCCCGTTAAGTAACACTGAATAACACATACGTGTCATTACGAGAACTCTGATTTGTCGATGAAAAACAACTTCCACAGAGCACTAAACGAAATTGCAGAGCACTTGGACTAACTTTATCCCTTGCGTGTACACCCCAGTGGTGTGGTCGAGGCCCAGCGGAACCTGGCGCCCCCAGGGTACTTTTTTTGAAGGCCTGGCGGCGTATAATGAAAAAAAAAAAATGAATTTTTTGGTTAAAAATAACATGCAACCCACAAATATTGATTGATTTGGACGCGAAAAAAATGGAACAAGCAGATAAAATTTGAAAGAAAGTTGTTTAGCCTAATTTTTGATTTAGTTTTTCAATTTTTTTACAAATAAACAAATATGATGAAAAAATGGCAATTTTTTCCGTATTTGACGTTACCGGTGCTCGTCAACAATAGGAAAATTGTGGTAATCGCGTACGTTTCATAGATTAACATGCTTAAATATATTTCATCATGACATGATAAACAAAAAAATTGTTTATAAACAAATTATTTGTTGAAAATGTTTTTTCTATAATTTTCAATAATTTTACGCTTCTTAAAGTTATATTGAAAGAAATTTGGATGGAAACAATATTAAAATAGAGAAAATTTATCTTAAGATTATTCTTGTTAATATTATAAACAAATTTAATAAAGCAATGCAATATTCAGGCATTTGTCGAAAGAATTATCAGTTTTTTACGGTGTCAAATTTCTTCATTAGAAACCTAATGATAATGTTAACAAAATTCATAATTTGTTGATAAATTTTATTATTTCTTTAGAAAAATGCATTATTTGGGCATTTGTCGATGGAAAAATTCGTTTTCTCTCAATGCCAGCCCTTTTAATTGGGAACTTCATGGTAATTTCAGTAACATTCATAATTAGTTCATAAATATTATGATTTTTTTAAAGAAATTAATTTTTAAAATCCATTATTCGGGCATTTGTCAACGGAAAAATTCGTTTTTTTTTCTTCAATTTTAGTCCTTGTAATTGATAATTCAATGATAATTTCATCAAGACTCATATACTCATATACTTACAAATTAATTTTAAAAATGCATTATTGAAGCATTTGTTGATGTCATCAGTCTTTTATTAGGAACTTCGTGATAATTTCAGCAATATTCATAATTTGGTGATAATTGTATGTATTTTTAAAGACGAATGCAGTTAAAATATGCACCATTCGGGCATTGGTCGACAAAAAAATTCGTTTCTTTTTCAATTTTAGTCCTTTGAACTGAAAACATAATGTTTAAAGGAGGCATAAAATTATTCAACGTCGACAATTGCCCGAATAATGCATTTTTGAATTGAATTTGTTCAAAATATTATAAAATTGACGAGCTAATTATGAAAGTTGCTGAAATTATCATGAAGTTCCCAATTAAAAGGACTTAAATTAAAAAAAATTTTCGACGAAAGATGCCCAAATAATGTAATTGTTTATCAAATTGGTTTCAAAAAATCTGAAATAAAATAGTTAAATTTCCTAAAAAAACTAGATTTTTAATGAAATAGCTGAATTTCTAACCAAATAGTTGAATTTTCATCATAAAAAGATGCACTTTTAATCAAATGGTAAAATTTTCAAAAACAAAAAAAAATTAAAATTCAATAAAATATTTGAATTCTCAAGACAAAATGACAAATTTGTTTAGAAAAAAGTTGAATTTTTTCATGTGAGAAGTATATTTTCAACCAAGAAAGATGAAGATTCAGCAAAATAGTAAAGTTTTTACTCCAATAAATCGAATGTTTCAGAAAGCAGTGGACCCTTGAATCATAAAAGATGATTGTTTAACATTAAAGATAATTTTCTTCCCAAAAAGACGAGTTTTTAACAAAATATATTAATTTTCTACAGAATAGTTGAATTTTTAACAAACAAGATTAATTTTCTACCCAAAAAAAGACTTTTAAAGAAAATACATGAATTTCAAACAAAATTATTTAATTTTAAGGACGAATTATGAACAAAAAAGTTTTATTTTTATCCCAGAAATATGATTTTTCAACTGAAAAGTTTAATGTTTAACCAAATAGTTTAATTTTTCACCAAATTGTTGAATTTTCAAGTCAAAGAAGATGAATTTTCCACAAAACAATAGAACTTTTTACCTAAAAGTTAATTTAAAAGCAAATAGTTGAATTTTCAACCACAATTATGAATCCTTAATAAGAAAAAAATTAATTTTTTCACAAAGAACTTCAAATTTATATCAAATAATCGACTTTTTAAACAAATGAGACGATTTCTCAACGGAGTATGTAAAATATGATGTCAAAAAAACAATTACATTTTTAACCAGGAAGATTAAATTTCTATCAAGAAAGACGAACTTTTAACAAACTACATGAATTTTCATCCGAAAAGTTGAACTTTCAACTAAAAAACATCAATTTTGAACCAAATAGGTACATTTTAAACTGAAAAAGACAAATTTTCAACCAAAAATCGAATTATGTAATTGAGAGTTAAACAAATTTATTTTCAACGAAAAATGAAACGAATTTTTATGAAAGTATTTAAATTTTCAACCAAGAAGATGATCCTTCAACTAAAAAAATGAATTTTTAACATACTAGTTGAATTTTTGATAAAAATGTGACTTTTTAACAATAAAGTTGCATTTTTAGAAAAATAATTTAATTTTCAACCAAATAGTAGAATTTTTTTGGTACAGACTTTAATTGCATAATTAGTTTAAAAATTGGAGAAAGGGAGTTGGGCACTCGAGAACCTCAGGTTTTTTTATATTTTCCCTGACTTACAACTACCCCGCTTTTATTTGACTTTCAAGTCGACAATATAAAATCTTATTAACTTGATAAGTATTTGGGAGAATACTGATCTATCGGTCAAGCTTGGAACTATTCATAAAGAAAGCTGTCACACTCTATCGAGAAAGCTGCGAACTATTCATCCAAATGAGGAACTGCGAAGATTAAACTCTAAAAGAAACATACATCAAAGTTTCTGTAATTGAAAATATACACTCTCAATTTAAGGGTAAAGTGTACTTTTTGCGGCATTAATGGTTTATTGAAATGGATAGAAAAAGTGCAAAAGTCATTAAAGAAAAAATATATATATATGTATACATATATGTATATATACGTGTGGGAAAGGCTCATAGAAGGCTCGAAGTCCAAGGGCCTCCTTTCTATGCATCCAGCCAAGGACCTGGCCTTTGGATTTTTTTTCGGACCTTTATAAATCTCGCGATATTACCGATTGCATTTACTGTAAACACGTAGAGTGTATTCTACTAAAGAGTGTCCTTGCGCGAGTAACATTGAACCCTGTCGATCAGCAGTCGTTAGTTCATTGTGAATCATCATCTGTCGCAAGTCATCGATATCTCTTAACGATCCGAGTAATTCGCGCAGAAAACCCCAGATCAAGGGGAAAAAATATTGTGTGAATGTAACAATTCTTAGAGGGTAATCAAAGAAGTTCGATTTGGTATTAATAGTACACAATCAGAGGAATTGCATATCCATTTGGAAAATAGATTCCAAATAAGAACAAATTTTTATCACTTGGAAAGAAAGTAGGATATGAATGAATGAGTGGATAAAGATATGTAGAAATAATTGTTTATCAGAAACTAAGAGGATAAATGTGGATCATGGGTATTTTTTTTTAATAAATATGCCCGTCTGGTTGCATAAGGTCGTACGCCACAAAAATTATATTTTACAGAGAGATAAAAGACAAATTTCAGGGTTAGTCCCTTCACAGTCAGACGAAAAATAAAATATCGTGGCAACAATGTTTTCGAGATAAAACGCTTCAGAATCACGTGATATTTGCAAGGTCAATGTTTTTGGGATCGCAGAATCAAAATCTAAAGTTGGATTTTCAAAATTAAAAATAGCGGATTCAATATGGCAGGCATGAAATAGTAAACATGTCTGGATCTGGCTAAAATTGGTGGTAGTTAGGTTTTTGGGATCACTGATTTAAAATCGGATGTAAGATTTTCAAAATTCAAAATGGCAGATCCAGTATGGCTGACATGAATTATTAAAAATGTTCAGACCTTGATAAAGTCGATGATACTCAGGTTATTGGGATCGCTGAATTGAAATCTGATGTTGAATGTAAGTAATAGAAAAAATGAGTCGAAATAAGAGCTAGTGTGAAGGGAGTACAAACAAATGAAGCCTGTTCTAGAGCACTGCAGTTTTTAATTTTTGAGTTTTTACTCAGCTTGTAAGTACGAGTCTACAACTGATTCTGTGATAGAATTATGGCAGATGTTATATTTCTTGTACTTCATCCCTTCACAGTTTTGGTTATTAAAATGAAGGAGCTACACTTACAGTCACATATTTTTACTTTAACAACATCAAAAACAAAAATATGGATAATTTCATAAAGTTCTAAAATTTTTGATAATTTTGTTTTGCCATATTGGATCGGCGATTTTCAATTTTAAAAATCCAAAATCTGATTTCTATTCAGCGACCACAAAAACATAAGTATCACCAATCATATCAAGGTCCGAACTTTTTTAATAATTCATGTCCGCCATATTGAATCCGCCATTTTGAGTTTTAAAAATCCAACACCAGATTTTGATGAATCATCAACGAAAAAAATTAATTTTCAACAAAATAGTTCCACTTTCAACTAAGTAGTTGATAGTTGAAAATTGGTCTTTTTTAGTTGAAAGTAGAACTACTTTGTTAAAAATTCATTTTTCTAGTTAAAGATTCTTGATCTTAGTTAAAAATGGTTTGATTGAAAATTTAACTGTTTTGATGAGACTTCGTTCCATTTTTGCTTAAAACATCATTTTTTTCATAACAGAAAATCTACCTATTTCATTTTTGGTGGCAATTTATCTCTCTTAATTGAAAATGGATTTTCAATAAGGAAAGATCTTAGTTAAAACTCAATTTTTTCACATTTTTTTTGTAAAAATTGAAGATTCTCGCTAGAAAATCCATCTTTATTGTCAAACACGTAACTTCTTTGGTAAAAAATCAACTATTTTTTTGAAAATTCATGTATTTTTTTGAAAAATGCATTTTTTGCAGAAAATCTTCTCGTGTGAAAATTTGTCTTTTTGGTTGAAAATTGAACTATTTTTGTGAAAAGTTGAACTATTTTGTTGAATATTCGTTTTTTTTATTTGAAAATTAATTTCTTTAATTGGAAATTTAACTATTCCATTTTTATATTCTCATCTGAGAAGGTATTAGATTTGTGTAAAATTTGACCAAACCCGTTTTTGTCAAATGTACACGTTTTGAGACCCCCTGAATCCGAAAAATAGGTTTTTACGAATGTTTCTGTCTCTCTGTGTCTCTGGGTGTGAGTTTGTCTGTAGATTTGAAGACTCTAAGCACGATAACTTTAAAAAAAAATTGGCAGATTAGATTGGGCTTTGGTATACTCTTAAAGTGCTCTAAAAGGAAGGTCAAGCTCGCAAAAAGTGAGCTCATTTTAAAAGTTTTTGGACCAATTTTTTCAAAGATTTGAAAATTCTATGCACGGTTATCAATAGATAAAAAGACGTAAAAATTATCCTTATAACTTTTTTGGATCAGAAAAATTACCGGAGAGTTGTAGCATTTACAAAATTCAAAGTTTAAAAAAAATGAACATGTTAAGCCAAACAATGCTCGATATGAAAAAATGTCACTTAAAGAAAAACGTTGAATTTTGGACACTCTACCAGAATATCACGACAACTTTGAGAATTTTCTTACAAAATCGAAAATTCAAATTTTGATCGCACAAAAAATAATTAAAAATAAATAATTCCATTTTGCGGTCAAACTATACAAGATTCGAAATAAGATGAATCAACAAAACTTGTGCATTCAAAAAAGATCTACAAATTTGTTACTAATCACTTTTTGATAGGACGCGTAGTTTTTGTTTTATTCGTAAAAGACTGCACTAAAAATAGAAAAATTGAATTTTTAGACATACGACATAAGATACGAAAAAAATAAATAGACAAAATTTGTTTACCAAAAAAGAGCTACAAATTTGTTATTAATTATTTTCTGATAGAATGCGTAGTTTTTATTCTAATCGTGAAAAATAACATTACCAATAAAAAAATAACATTTTTGTAAAAACGACGCAAGGTACGAAAACAAATGAATCAACAAAAAGTTTGCCTTCAAAAAACATCTACGAATTTGTTAGCGATTTCTTTTTGATGAGGCGCTTAGTTTTTTTTTTTTTTTTTTTTTTTGAGGATAAAACTAGTTTGTTGAAAATTCGTCTTTTCTGGTAGAATTCATCTGTTTTTAGATTAAAATAAAACATTTTTTTTGTTGAAATATCAACTATTATGTTTTATTTGAGAATTCATCTTTTTTGGTTGGAACTTCAACTACTTTATAAAAAGTGAAACTTCTTTGTTGGAAAATAATCTTTTTGGTTGACGATTCATTATTCAAGTTGGAAATCTTCTTTTTTGTCAATTCAACTATTTTCCTCACATTTTTTTTTGAAAATTAATTTTTTCAAGTGAAAATTCAATTATTCCATATTTGGTTAAAAATTGATCTTTTTCAGTTTAAACTTCAATTATTCGGCTGAAAATTCCTTTATTTTGTTGAAAATTAAACTTTTTTTGTATAAAATTATTATTTTTGGTTGAAAATTCATTTCTTCCGTTAACAATTTAACTATTAGGTTGGAAATTCCTTCAAACTTTCAAATATTTCTTTGATAATTTTAAAAAGGTGATTAGAAATTAATATTTTTTGGTAGAAAATTATTCTTGGTTGAAAATTGATCCTTCTGGTTGAAAAAAAGAGCTATTAATTTGTCGATACAATTTTTTTGATAGCACGCGTAGTTCTTGTTTCAATCGTAAAAAAAAACATTAAAAATAAAAAAATTAAATTTTTTGGAAAACGACACGAGTTAAGAAAAAAATTAATAAACAGTTGTTCACCCAAAAAAAATCTAAAAATTTGGTAATGATAATTTTTAGATAGAACAAGAAGATTTTCTTTTAATCCTAAGAAACAAGATTAAAAATAAAAAAATAAACTTTTGGAAAAATGACATAAGCGACGAAAAAAAATAAAGAGACTAAAGTTTTTCTACCAACAAATATCCACAAATTTGTGATGAACAATTGTTATAAAAATATATTATAAAACAGGAAAATTAACTTTTCGGAAAAAGGACACAAGCTATAATAACATTTTATTTAACAACATTTTTTTCCTAAATTATATCCACTCTCCAAGCCACTTTATGCTAGGATGCGTATTTTTAGTTTAAATTGTCGAAAATAATATTAAAAATAAACAAATCAAAGTTATGGAAAAATAACACAAGTTGCAATAAAATGTTTGATAAAAAATTTTTTTTTCTTATAGTGTGCCCACTTTTTTTGAATCATAAAAACAAGACAATAAAAATACGTATGTTTCAATAACAATGTATATTGTGAATTGTAATAATATAAATTTATTGGAAAGATATATATTTCATGGTAGCTGAGAACGAAATTTAATGCAATATAGGAAACAAATATTAAATTAATAATGATAAATAATATTTGTACTTTATTTTGCAATGCGAAGCACGAGATACGTGATGGGAATGGGTTCGTTAAAGCCAAAGGAGCTTTAACAAAAGTGAATTCACAATCACCAAATTACAGTTTTCGATGCTTTGGGCTTTAATTTTAAAAGGTTTGTGCACACTTGTGGGGGAAACAAAAAGACCAAGCGCATAGCACGAGGCAAAAACATTATCGCGCGCGCAGCGCGTGAAGTGAATGTGCCCGCGCGGCGTGCGGACTTTTTTTTGGTAAATGTATCTTTTTTAGTTGAAAATTCAACTGTTTGGTTGAAAATTCAGGTATTATACTACAAATCTAGCTTTGTCGGTTGGAGATGCATCACTTTAATTCAACATTCAACTATTCGCTTGAAAATTCAATTATTTTGTTCAAAAATAGTTGTTTTTTTTTGGTTGAAACTTAATTTTTAACAGGAAATGAATCTATATTAGTTAAAGGTTTATCATTTTGATACAAAATTCATCTCTTTGGTGAAAAATGTTATTCAATGTTCAGAATTTCTGAAAATAAAACAAGAATTCAACGATCAAATTTGGACAACCACCACAAAAAAATTCCTAAAAAATTCCTAAAAAACATAATAAAAAATTTGTTTCTTTGGACAAAAATAAAAAAGAGGAAAGAAAAATGAGAACGCAACCAACCAAAACCCCATCCTTTTTTTTTATTTCTTTCCTCTTTTTTATTTTTGTCCAAAGAAACAATTTTTTTTATTTTGTTTTTTAGGAATTGCAATAGGAGCATTTTGTGGTGGATGTCCAAATTTGAACGTTGAATTCTTGGTTTATTTTCAGGAATTCTATACATTGACTTGATTATTGGACGTTAAATGGGATTTTGAATTTGATTTTAGTCTGATTTGACATTCTTGAATTTCAAAAATTTAATTATTTTGTTGGAAAATCTTTTGTTTTTGTCAAGAGAAGAAATTTTTGAAGAAAAATGTAAATATTCTATTTATAGTGAGAAATTGATCCTTTTTAGTTAAAAATTCAACTATTTGGCTGAAATTTGAGCTTTTTTATTTGAAAATTCGTGTATTTTATTGAAAGTTAGTATTTTTCGGTAGATAATTGAGCATCTCGGTTAACATTTAATGTTTTTGGTTGAAAATTCAACTATCTGGTTAAAAATGGAAATATTTTGGTGAAAAACTTAACTATTTTGTTGAAATTTTTTCTTTTTCTTTTTGAAAGTTTACTTTTTCAATTGAAAATTTAACTATTCAATTTTTTATAATTTATCTACTTAGTTAAAAAATTGAGTATTTCGTCGGAAATTCACCTATTATGATGAGACTTGGGCTTTATTGGTACAAAATTAATCTTCTCGGTTGAAAAT
Source organism: Andricus quercusramuli (assembly GCA_932178445.1). Classification (NCBI taxonomy): domain Eukaryota; kingdom Metazoa; phylum Arthropoda; class Insecta; order Hymenoptera; family Cynipidae; genus Andricus; species Andricus quercusramuli. The sequence goes on along the minus strand of CAKNXH010001860.1, from coordinate 52,942 downwards.
TTAATTCTTTGGTATAAAAATTAGTTTTTTCAACTGAAAATTAGAAAGTTAAATTTTTTATTGTAAATTTATATTTTTTAGTGGAAAATTCAACTATTTTGTTTAGAATGCATACATTTTGTTAAGAATTTGTCTTTTTTGGTAGAAAATTCATCTTCTTGCTTAAAAATTGAACTACTTGATTGAAAGTTGTATTAAAATTTCATTTTTCTGGTTGTAGATTCTTGATTTTAGTTAAAAATGTTTTAACTGAAAATTCAACTATTTTGTTAAAACTTCCTTCTATTTTTAGTTGGAACATTTTTTTTTCTAAGAATTCAACCATTTCATTTTTGGCGAAAATTGTCTTACTTAGTTGAAAATCCATTTTTTTAATTTCGTTTTTTTGGTATAAAATTCAGATTCTTGCTTGAATTGCTTCCATCCCGGTCTAAGCTCGCTCTACCCTAATCACATTAAATAATTCCATCTATGAAAATAATAATTAATAAATGACGTAATTTGTCTGACTCGCTGGTACACGAGATTTATATATTTTGTTTGCAGAATTTCTCTGAAGTGTCTTTTTTCGGTAGAAAATTAATCTTCTTCGTTGAAAGTTCATGTTTTTGGGTTAAATTTCAACTATTAGGTTAAAAAATTGATTCAATTTGTGGAAAATTCAACAATTTTGTTCGAAACTAATTTTTTTGTATGAAAATTCAATTTGTTTGTTCATAGTTCGATTTTATTGGTTGACGATACAACTATTTTGGGGTAAAAATTCAACTATTTTGGTAGAAAATTCCTTTCTTTGGTTGAATTTTATTGTCTTCGGTAGAAAATTATTATTTTTGGTAAAGATTAATGCTCTTGGTTGCAAATTTAACTATTTGGTTAAAAACTGAACTATTCTTATAAAAACTTAAAGATTCATTTGAAAATTCGTTTTTTAATTAAAAATTAATCTTTTTATCTGAAAAATTAAGTATTTTGTTTTTTATCGTAAATTTATCTATTCAGTTCAAGCATCAACTATTTGGTTGAAAATTCATGTATTTGTTAAGAATTTGTCCTTATATGTAGAAAATTAATCCCCTCGCTTGAAAATTAGACTGTTCCATTTTTTATTGTAAATTTATATTTTTCAGTGAAAAATTTAACTATTTTGTTCAAAAGTCAAACCATACAAGATACGAAATAAGATGAAGCTACAAAACTTGTGCATTCAAAAAAGATCTACAAATTTGTTAGTAATCACTTTTTGATAGGACGCCTAGTTTTTGTTTTATTCGTAAAAGACTGCACTAAAAATAAAAAAATTGAATTTTTAGACGAACGACACAAGATATGAAAAAAAGAAATAGACAAAATTTGTTTACGCAAAAAGAGCTAGAAATTTCTTATTAATTATTTTCTGATAGAATGCGTAGTTTTTGTTCTAATCGTGAAAAATAACATTACCAATAAAAAAATTACATTTTTGGAAAAACGACGCAAGATACGAACAAAAATGAATCAACAAAAAGTTTGCGTTCAAAAAACATCATCTACAAATTTGTTCATTTTTTATCGTAAATTTATCTATTCAGTTCAAAATTCAACTAGGGTAAGAGCACTAGTGGTTGGCACTGCGCCAGTTATTGGCACCCTCTCTCATTTTTGTTAAATTTCAAGAAAATGCAAACATTTATCGTATTTTGCTGGTATTATTTTTATTCTACCATTATTTCTGCGTGTACCGACATATATAATTCATACAAAATAATGTCAAATTTAGTTATAAAATAATGAATTCACTTCAGTTCTTAGGGTGCCAAGAATTTATCCGGTTTTCTAAAGAAAATTTTTAGCTGACAACATTTTTTAATTTTGTTCAAACAACGTTGTGAACAAGTGAATCTGTTCCAATTTTTGTGAATATTTAAAAGAAATACTTGCAATATAATCAAAATAAGGAATGAACCTCGGCAATAATTTATTTATTAATTTTCGGGGGGGTGCCAATGGAAATTAATATAAAAAGTATGGTCTCTAGTCGTTGGCACCCCAGTGCCAATGACCAGACCATGCAATTCGGGAATGATTTCATTCATTGGCACCCCTGCCTCGCCGGAAAAAAGTAAGGTTATGTAATCTCAAGACCTTGTGTTGACATGAGCCATTTCACGTATTTCTGATAAAATGAAGTGTTAAAAGTGCCGGAACAACAAAAGTCGTTACTAGGTAGACGAAAAATTAGCTAACAATTATAATAAATGAAGCTGTCATTTATATACCGGTAATCGTAACCTCCAAAGTTCTGTTCAGATAATTTATTATTCTTTTTAGGCCTCGAGGTATAGGTAAATATTGGTTTCATTTAAATTATAAATGGAATTTTATTATCTTTATACATATTGTGTTTAATAATATTGTCTTACAATGTTTTAAATGTTACGCAGGAATTCATGTTATTATAAATAGCCAAAGTTTTTATTTAATCGGTGGGCGATTTATTTTGACTATATTTATTTATCCATGTTTGAATTTGTTTATTCATTTTTCTAGTTTGAAGTAGAAAATGAGTAACATTTATTCATGTTTTCATCTTCTTGGTTGAAAATTCAACTACTTACATAGTTGAGAGGTAAACAACTTTATTGAACATTTTTTTTAAGTTGGAGATGCATCATTTTAGTTAAAAATTTATTTCTTAGGTTTAAGATTGAACTAATTCGTTAAAAAATTGTTATTCATTATTTGAAAATTAATTTTTAACTGGAAATGTTGATGTATGATAAAACCAGTTGAATGTAGAAATAGTTGAAGATTCATTATTTATACTGAAAATTCATCTTTTTAGTTGGAAATTTAACTATTTTGTTGCAAAATTCTTTTTTTTTATAAAAAGAGGTGGAAAATCGGTCTTCGTTAGTTGAAAATTTAACTATTTGGCTGAGAATTAAGCTTTTTTATTCGGAAATTCATGTATTTTTTTTATTTTTGTTGTTGTGAAAAATGAATCTTCTCGGTTAAAAAGTAATGCTTTTGGTTGCACATTTGTTACTATTTGGTTAAAAATTCAACTATTTTGCTGAAAGATTTAACTAGTTTTTTTATTTCAAAATTCATTTCTTCAATTGAAAAGGTGAAAAAAGCATTTTTGGTGGCAAATTAATCTTTTTTAAAATAAAAACTCAACTATTTGGCTCAAAATTGAGCTTTTTTATTTGATAATTCGTCTTTTTGGTAGAAAATTAATATTCTCGGTTAAAAATTAATGTTTTTAGTTAAAAATGTGAGTATTTGGTTAAATATTCATCTATATGATTCAAAATAGAACAATTTTATTTTGTAATCCTTTTTGGATGAAAATTCGCGTATAAGTCTAGTTTAGGTGGGTTATTCCACCATTATTATTATCATTATTATTATACCATTAAGCTATTTCCCTTTCGGGGTAGGCGTGACTTGCTCGGTTGGAAAATAGTGAATAGGTATATAGGTATAAAGTAGGTCGGTATATGGGTATAAGGTATATGGGCATATAGGTGTGAGGTATATGTTTTAGATTGATCTGGAATTCTCGTGTTATTTATTTAAGTGACACGTTCATTCCGCAACACTGCTCCGACCCAGGCTGCTGATCAATCTCTCTAGCGATCACCCCAAGCAAGGAGCCTCACAAAATTGTTATGTATGGTTTCCCACTTGAGCCCATTAGTGTCCAAGGTCTTTGTTTCAGGCGCCATTCACTCTATTGCCACTCTCTTTACAAACTATTTGTCGTCACACTTTTCTGTCCTGGCATACTACTCTAGCTTCCTTCACGTCCATGCATTTTTTCATGCAAGTTCTTGTGCTTCTATGGCTCCTTATGTCTCTTCGGATTAGTGTCTCATTCACAGATTCTAACCAGTCTTTCGGCGGCCTACCTCTGGGCATTCTGCCATTTTATATAATCCAAAATAATCCCATACAAACTGGAATAATCTTGGGTAATCCAGAGTAATTCTGTATAAAGATATAATCCAAGATCCCTCAGTCTTGCCCCGCTCTACCCTAATCACATTGATTACTCCCATCTATGAAAATAATTAATAAATTAAGAAATTTTATCTGATCCATTGGTACACGAAATTTGTAGAATTTGTTTTTTAGATTCTCTCTCAAGTGTTGGAATCGCGTCACAACACAATTCGATAAGATGCGTAGAAAATATGTTGAGATGTTATTAAATCACTTATTATTCTCGGATTCGCCTTGCGTGGGGTCAGAGATATACTCGTATGACGTATTTTCAAGGGGTCACGTGTATGGAGGTAAGGCATCGCAGGCCTCTCCTATTGGTCGAACCTAGTGTCACACCACCCATTGATATTCCTCTGAGATTACAATTACAGAAGCCTACTGATAACACATATTTTTCATGTTGACTTCAGAACAATAACGTTTTGGTGACTGCCCGATTCCATGTTTGTGCTCAGATCGCGCGACACTAGAGATTATATTTTTCCACAAACATCTGAAACTCTAATTGAGATATGCTCCTCGCAACCACTGAATATTAATATCAGGCTATCGTACAATAATAAGAATTTCAATCCCACATTGGCACGGGTCATTGTGCCATTGATCTTCAAATAATCATTAATCAGTGATTTGTTTTCACAAAGAATCGACTCATGAATAATGCTTCAGACCAGCAGATTATTAAATTCATATGCAAATTTCTTTTCGAGCCTTCCAACTCAAAATAATGTATAAAATTGACAATGATTGTAAACATAAAGATACGGACTCGCAATCTGCAGACCAGGGTTCGAATCCCCGAGAAACTAGAGAGGACTTTTTTAAACAAGGACTATAACAATTTTGTTTTAGACTAGTATATAAAAAAACTGTCATTCCATTGACAAAAACTATACAGAGACTAGGATGGGGGCAAAACTTCATTTTGAAAATTCCTTGACTTTTCCCTGATTTTTCCAGTATTTATTTTTTATTTTCCCAGCTGCAGCATTTTGTTATAGAATATTTTACAAATGCAGGCCTCGGACTCACATTAGAGATCGAAAATGGTGTCAAAATGGTGTCACAAAAATTTTTCGAGCATTGAAAATGAAATTCAATGTTTATTTGAAATGCTATTCTTTAGTCTATAAAGTATCAATATTCCTATTTATTTATCAAGGCTTCGTAGTCTTTACCTTTCTTCTCATTTTCTACTTAAATTCGAACTGAATTAATTTAACTCAATAAGAAAATCGAAATATTTTGGTCGAAACTTCACTCTTTTTGGTTGAAAATTCTACTACTAAATTTATTAATCTATTTTGGTTACAAATTTTATTATCTGGTTCAAAAATAAATTATTTTGTCTAAAATCAAACTCAACTGTTTTGTTAAAAATTCATATTTTTATCTTGAAAATTTAACAATTTGATGGACTTTTTCTTTCTTTCTTATGAATAAAAAAATCTTCTTTTATTGAAAGTTCAACTATTTTGTTGAAACTTCATCTCTTTAGCTGAAATTTCGCCATTTTTAGTTTTAAATACAGCTGGGTGGTGAAAACTTAATCTGTTTCGGCTGTTTCAACTATCTACTTGAAAATTTATGTAACTTCTTGAAAATTTGATTTTTTTGATCGAGAATTCAGCTTTTATTGAAAGTTCAACAATTTGGTAGAAAAGTTGACTCCTTGGTTGAAACTTCATGTATTTTGTTGAAAATTCGTCTTTATTAGTTATATTCAACTGTTTTTTTTATTTCAAATAAAATCTTTGCTGTTAAAATATCAATTTCTACATTTTTTGCTGAAAGTTCATCTTTTTTGATAGAAAATTCAACTCCTTAGTTGAAAGTTAAACTACTTTTTCACAATTTTTTTTCTATTGAAGATTCATGATTTTAGTTAAAAACTCATTTATTTTTTGTCGAAAATGATGTTTCTTTAATTGAAAAATTGGCTATTTTCTTGAAAATTCTATTCTCTGGTTGAAAGTTAAACTACTTTCTTGAGAGGTTATTTTTTTGTTCAAAAATGATATTTTTTAACTGACAATATTTTACTATTTTGCTCAAAATTCAACTGATTAGTTGTAAATTAAGTTTTTTCTTGAAAATTCATGTTCTCGATTTGAAAATTTAACTGGTTTATAGAAAACTCGTTTCCTAAGCATGACAACTCCACAATTTGGTATAAAATTCAATTATTTGGTACAAAATGAAACCGTTCTGTGAAAAATTCGTTTTTTCTTTTATTGAAAATTATTTCTTCTTATTAAAAATTTGTCTAATACATTTTTGGTTGAAAACTGCTCTTTTTTATTAAAAACTTAAATTATTTATTTGAATGAAATTAGAAACAAAAACATAAACTAAAAGTTAGTCAGAGAAAATTTGGACCACCATGATATGCGTTATTAAAACTAAACTAATATTCAACATTTTAGACAAAATTTCTTTTCTTTATTGACTACGAAATTTTTCTTGGAGGAAAATACGTCCTTTTGATTCGAAAATTCATCTCCTTTGGTACAAATTTCATTTTTTTATGCAACCATTTCGATGAACATTAATCTGTTTTCCTTAAGAATCCAACTTTTTTGTTGGAAATTAGTCCTTTTTGGTTCAATTCAACTGTTTTTGATTTAAAATAAAAATCTTTTCTTAGTTAAAATATCAACTGTAACATTTTTTGTTTCGAATTCAACTTTTATTGTTGAGAATTAAACTATATGTTTTATCTACTTTTTTAATTCGGGGGTGTAGGGGGAGGGGGGAGGGGGCAAATGGAGGGTGCATGGTTCAAAATTTCATCAACAAAAAATTTATGTAATTTCTGCACGACCCCTAATCAGCTATTGAGACAATTTTCCGATATCATTTTAGACAATTAGCGTAGAAGTTCAAGAATATTTTCCAAGGAAAATTTGAGGAGGGAGGGGGTCGCGCCAAAATCTACGATTGCTAACAGGGGGAAAGGGGGGGGGGAGTTACATGAAGTAACAATAAGAACATTTAGTTTCAGCAAAAGTTCCACTATTCAGTTAAACATTTTATTATTTTAAAAAAATGTAAGTATTTGTTTAAAAAGTCCTCTTATTTGGTCAAAAATTCAACTAATTGGTTGGAAGTTGAACTACTTCGTTAAAAATTAATTTTTTTGGTAAAAGATTTATCTCTTTCGTTGGAAAATTAACTATTCCGTTTTCAGATGTAAGTGTTTTGTTAAAAAATCGTTTTTTTTTGTCATCCAGAATTATTTTTTAAGTTGAAAATGTAACTATTCCATTTTTCGTTCGAGCAAGATATTTTGAATTAAGAATTGATATTTTCTAGTTGAAAATTAAATAAAATTTGACCACAAATTCATGTATTTTGTTGAAAACTCAACTATGAAGTGCAACTACTTCTTTAAAACCTGCTACCATTTATGCATAATTTCAGTTGAAAATTGATCTTTTTCGTAGAAAATATGTCTTTTCGGATTTAAAGTTCAAGATTCTGGTAGAAGACTGAACTATTTGGTTGAAAATGAATGTTTTTGTAGGAAATTAAACTTTTCGGGTTGAAAATTCAACTGTCCTCTAAAAGATTTGTCTTTTTGCCTTCAAAATTCAAATGTTTTTGGTTACATTTTAATCTTTTTTGTTTAAAAATTTCGAACATTTATTTGAAAATGCACCTTTGTAGCATAAAAAGTCATCTATTTTGATAGTCATGTATTTTAAATAAAAATTCAACTGGTTTGCTAAAATTGCGTCCCTTTGGATTAAAAATTTATCATTTATGTTATGAGGGTCTTCTTTGTTGGTTGAAAATGTATCTTTTTTGGTTGAAAATAAACTTTTTTGCTTGAAAGTTCAACTATTTGTTAGCTAATGCAATTGTTCGGTTGAAAATTAATTTTGTTGTTGTTGAAATGCGTTTTTTGGTTTAAAATTTCATATATTTTCTTATAAAATCCTTTTTTGTTTGAAAATTCAACTATTTTGTTGAAACTGCAATATATTTCGACTTGAAATCTTAAGAATTAAAAGTGTTTCATATTGTTAAAAATTGAGTTATTTTGTTGGAAATGTAACTATGTATATTGTTAAAAAGTCATATTTATTAGTACAAAATTCAAGTACTTGGTTGAAATTTGAACTAGTTTGTTAAACATTTTTTTTTTAAGTTTCATCTCCTTCGTTGAAAGTTTAACTATTCATCTATTGGGTTGGGTTGAACTGGCATAATATTTTTAATTAGAATTTGATCTCTTCTAGTTGCAAATTCAACAATTTGACTGAAAATTCATGTATTTTGTTAAAAAATTGTCTTTTTTGGCAGAAGTTTAATCTTTGATCTTTTTTATTTGAAAATTAAAATGTTCGGTTTAAATTTATTTTTTTTTTGGTTGAGGATTCAACTATTCTGTTGAAAATTCGTATTTTTTGGTTGAAAGATTAACTACTTGGCTTAAAGATTAACTATTTATTAAAAACTGGATACAACTAGTGTATAATTTTAGTTGAAAATTGATCTCTTTTGAAGAAAATTCGTCTTCTTAGCTTGGAAATTCAACAATTTGAAAATGATTTTTTTTTGTCGATAATTCATATTTTATGTTGTTAATTAATTTTTGAAACTAAAAATGTTGAATCTACACATTTTTTAGTTAAAAAGGTATTTTCTATTTGTAATATCAACAGTTTGCTTGAAAATGATCTTTTTCGTTAAAAATTCATATTTATGGTTGTAAATGAAGCTTTTTGGTCAAAAATTCGTCTTTTGTATTTAATTTAACGGGCTGAAAATTGTTCTTGATTGAAAATTCACCTTATATATGAGGAGTTAAATATTTAGTTAAAAGTTTGTCTTCTGGTGGAAAATTGCTTATTTATGGCAGAAGAGTCATCTCTCTATGATGAAACTGAATCTTTTTGTTGAAGATTCAATTTTTAGGATTGAAAATTCAAGTCTTTTTGGCTGAACTTTTATCTTTTTTGTTTGAAAATTCCCACCATTTGATTTCACCTTGTAGGTTGAAAATTCAACTATTTTGATAAAGTTACCTTTTTTTAAGAATATTCAACGCAATTGTTGAAATTTCGTCCTTTTGGATTGTAAATTCAAAAGTCATCTTTCTTGGTTAAAAATGATCTTTTTTGGTTGAAAATTCAAATGTTCGGTTGAAAATGAATCTGCTTTGGTTGAGGATTCAACTACTTTGTTGATAATTCATATTTTTTGGTTAAAAAATAAACAACTTGGTTTAAAGTTTAGCTAATATTTAAAAAATTGCTACAATTATTGATTCATCATTTCAGTTTTAAACTGATCTTTTTTGTAGAAGATTCGTCTGTTTGGCTTGAAAATTCAACAATTCGGTAGAAAATTAAACTATATGGCTGGAAATTCTTCTTTTTGCATCCTCAAAGAGGAAGCTTTGTAATGGTAACATTTTCAAGAAATTTAAAATTCATTTAACTAAACTTTCCTCAATTTAAAAATGTCTAATACAATGTTCTCAGCAATTGTCTGGATTTGTGGAAGTGTCCGTGGATGTCACACTTTTTTGTGAACATGATGCCTTGAAAACGGCTGTAGATAAATTGATGAAATTTGAAGGGCTTATTTTCACCACTAATATCTTAAAACTGACCGAAGGATTGATGGAACAATGTATTGCATTTTATTTAGCACTTAATAATATTTAAAAAATCGGTTTTTTATAGTAAAACTTTTTTCATTAACATAATTCAAAGTTGATGCGAGAATAGAAAAGATGCGTTGATGCGAGAATAGAAAAGATGCGTTGATTCGAGACGAATCGATTGACCTATAATATTGATACATTTTATTGAACAGTATGAAAGCTATGGTAATGCATAATATTTGAAAATACCGGTTCTTATAACTGAAAATTTTGATAATTCCATTTTGGATTGCAAATTTTTTTTAGTTGAAAATTCAACTGTTTTGTTAAAATTTCGTCCTTTTTTGATTGAAAATTCGTCTTTTTGGGTTTATAAATTCATCTTCTTTGGTAGAAAATCTTTTTTGGGCGAAAATTGAACTATTTGTTTGAAGATGCAATATATTTCGACAAAAATCTTAGAAATTAAAAGTGTTCCATATCAATCCTTACATTAATTTCATTCAAAAGAATTTAAGCCCCTATCAATGCCCTATGTTCGTGAAAAATCACCCCATTTCCCCGGTTTTTAGGGAATTTTGGACTAAGTTACTTTTCGGGGGGGGTATACAGAACTATGGCCGTCAACGAGGGGGACGGGGAAGTAAAAAATTGTACAAAATTGTTAACATAGTTCATGGACGACCCCTTATCGGTAAACTTGAAAAGGATTAAAATGACGAACCGATAATCTGGAATTGTTTATTACAGCTGAAAATAAAATGCAGCATCACCAATAATAATATGACTAGTAACTCTCCCTTGCCCGGGAATGAGCTGGATAAAGTGATCGATAACAAAGTGCTCGTGAAGGTGTTATCGCAGTTTAAGTTCGCCGAGGTCACAAGATTGGATAAGTTAACCACCGCCGCCTTTTAATGATACGCATTTCACTTGGGAGTTTCCTAGTGTTTACACAAGATTTTGTTATAAACGAGAATCCTCTCCGAGAAACGGTCATCGAAATATAAAAACGACTAAAAAGCACTCATCATCGAAACAAAACGCGTGATCAATATTTGCGCCCTGTTCAAAACATGTTTTCGTGGATAGGGTCGTGTAAAAAAATAACACTTTTGTGGAAGCAGTACGTCCTATTTTATCTTTCTGATAAGCGTCATTAAACTATGTACGTTCGTCTTTCTCTTCCCCATATGGTCTTATCAGTCATTCGAGAATTTCTCTTATAGAATAAGACACGCCTCGAAAGATTATTCGACAATCTCCGAGCTCAGGGATCTTTCTGTATTAGAGATTTGAAAGGTAGCATGTCTTAAGTGCCTAACCCAGATTTTCAAAATTTTACAGTAAAGAGAAAAAACTTCCTCAAAAATGAAATTTTAAAAAAAATGAGAAAGGCCGAATTCATTTCGAGCCGGGCAGGTGCATGCTCAAGTCACAGAATCGTTCCCGGAAGCAATACGCTGTTTTTTCAGAGGATTTCAGACGACACGTGTTTCAACGTTTGGATGAGAATTTTTTTTTTACAAAGCTGGGAGTATTTGAACTTTTAAGAATAATGACGACGTTCATCAAAAATTTATCGGAAAAAAACTAAAGTAACCAATATAGATATTTAACATCTTCTGTCAGATTCTGTCATACCTGTCCATACTCTTTTGACTTCAACAAAAAAATTTTAAATACTTTAAAACTTGACAAAATGGCAGCTATTTTTTTCTCCTAATTTTGTTTGAGGTTGATACTAATATGGTAAATATATCTCATACGAGTTTATCTTATGTCCACGCCTTGGTGAGGAGAAAGAATATTTTTTCGTTTGAAAAATTAAAATTCACAATTTTTGCAAAAACCAGATGAGATGTGAAAAAAGTTGACGAACAAAAGTCATTCCTTCAGAAAATGTTTACAAAGAAGTCCTTTTTTTCAATTGTTTCTCTCTTGCCAGGGATCATAGCGCGAAAACAGCTCAAAAAAGGGGAAATGGGATAAATTTCAGAAAAAAGGGGGAAAATAGGGAAAAGATTAAACATTTATTCTTACATTTGGAAAGAAGAAACAATCTTTTTATGAAAAATTGTATAGTTTTTAAACAGTGTTGATTAATTTTTTAAATAACCTCTGTTAATTAAAAATTTACTTTTCAATTGAATATACTTAGGTCGTTAAAAATCTATTCAGGGCAATATAAAGAAGGGAACACTGAAAAATCCCGAAAAAATAAGCTTCCGGACACTGCAGAACTTCCGAAAAAAAATCCTGAACAATAAAATTACCGAAATATAAAAATGCTGAATTGTAAAATTCCCGAACAATTTATTGTATTACCGACTTGGAAAATTCAAGAATGCTAACAATTAAAAAATTATTTTCCAATCAATATTATTTATTCATTAAAAGAACAATAATCAAATATTTTTCTAACAGAAATTTTTTTTGTTTCAAGTTTTTCAAATTATTGCTTTAAATTGAAAAAAAAAAATAATTAAAAAAATATATATTTCTAGATGAAAATTTTTGTTTGGAAATGTACATAGCATTTTTAAGAAATTACAAAAAACGTTCTCGAAAATTGAATTTCTATATAAAAAAAAAATTAAAAAGAAATTTCGAGATCAATCAATGCTGAATTGAATCCTGTAAAGTTTGTTTGAAAAATGTTATTGATTTAAGAGAAAATTTAGGGAGACATTTTTTTTTGGTTCAAGGCGCACATATTTTTTAATTAATTTTGTAATACAATTATTGTATAATCATTGTTATTTTTGATTCAAACAAAATTTAAAAAACTTTATAAAATAAACGAAATTTCTTTCATAAAAATATTTGATTATTGTATTTTTAATAAATAGATGATATTTATTAAAATGCAAGTTTTCAATAAATAAACAATATTTATTGAAATACAAAATAGTAATGAATGAATAATTCTATTTTTTATATTTAATAATATAATATTTCAATTAATAATAATATTTTAATGATTTATAATTGGGTAATTTTCTGTCGGGAATTTTATAATTCGGATATTTTAAAATTCGGTAATATTATAAGCTGTCGGAAATTTTATAATTCGTGAATTGCCCAATTCGTTAATATAATAAAAAGTTCTGAAATGTTATTTTTCGGGAATTTCCAAATTCGGGATTTTTATATTTTGGAAATTTTATTATTTGGGAATTTTCCAATTCGGGAATTTTGCGGTTTCGGGAATTTTATTTTTCGGGATTTTTCAGCTTTCAAACTCAATTAAAAAATAGTTCATGTTTGCGAGGGAATCTCATATTGACGTACCTAAATTTTTATTTTACAATATTAAAATCAAGATATTTGAAAATGCATAATGACAAATTTTTAAATATAAAAAGTTCTTTATTTTTTGAAGAGAAATCTCTTGATTTCTTTGGAATCTTTTAAAATAACTTAAAATCCTTCAAATCCTTTGAAATTTATCAAATTCCTTCATACCCCTGGAAATTGTTGAAATTCGTAGAAAAAATTCAAAATAAAATTCAATGAATTTCTTTAAGCTGTCTATAAATTCATTCAAGTTCCTGAAGATATTAAAAATCCATCAGAATAAGCAAAAATCATTGGAAATTCCTTGAACATATGTTAAATTAAATTCATTTATTAAATGTATCTAAAAAAAAATGTTCAAATAAAATGCACGCCCTCCAAGCCCGCGTTTACGTTCCTAGATTTTTATTTTCTATTATTAAAAACATAAATTATTTACAAATCCACAACAACATATTTTTTAAAGAAAATCTTTTGAAATTCATTGCAATCTTTTTGAATAACTTAAAATCTTTAAGAATCCATTAAAATTGTTGCTTGTCCTTTATATCCCTTGGAATTGTAGCAATCCGTCGAAATCCTTGGAATAAAATTTATTTTATTCTCTAAAGTTTTCTAGAACTTTGCTAGAAACCCTCAAAATACCTAGAGATCTTTGGAAATCGCAAAAAATCCATTAAATTCTCAAGTAGATTATTTGTCATTTATTATTAGTATTATTTATATCATTTATATAATTAATAATTAAATCACGTTTTTAAATATTAAGAGTTCAAAAAATGTTTGAGACGAGTTGAATAATTTGAGAAATTATTAATTATAGTTAGTAAGATATCTTTGAAAAAACTCGTACTTTTTTAATTTTAATAATTTTAGGGATGCCAGTATTTTTTACGTGTCGTGAGATTTAAACTGTTTCCATAAATACTATTTTCTTCAATTTAAAATAGAAAATTATTTATATTTCAAGAATGTACATGCACAAGTAATAATTAAGAAATTGTTGAATTTAGAATGTCTAGAAATGGTCTAATATCTGAAAAAAGAATTGATTTCAAACGTTTATGTAATTTGAAATTGTCTCAGTACTAAAAACAGTATCTATTAAAAATTTGTAAAAGCATGAAGTAAAACTGAAACACTTATGCACATTTTTAAATTAAATCTTGCGCGATAAAACAATTTTTAATTGAAAATTGTTTTAATTTTTTAATGTTAAAATAAAAGGGTGATTTTAATAAAAAAGGGTATTTTTAAATCAAAATTTTTTTTTATTTGAAAAAAAATTAATGAAATTGTATTGGTGCCGAGATAAAAACCAGGAAATGACCGCGAAAGAACTGGGAGCTGACAGTTTATTTGTTTATTTTTTACCTTGAATCTTTTTAACTCTTAGCTTTAGTAGAAAAACCTATCCAGTCACTTTAGATAACACTTACATAGAACTTTTATAGTTTTAAGCTCTTCTAATTTGAAATTGTTAATTTTCAAAGCCTGAAAGTAAAATCGTATAATTTCCAAGGCTTGAATTTAATGCTTTCAATTTTGAAGACTACATTTTTAATTGTCTGATCATTCAAAAAAATGTTATAATTAAATATGAACTTACAAAATACTCTAGTTATCCAGGGGGAAAAATTATACATAGTTTATACATATTGGAAACAATTATATATAATATTTTCCACTATGTACAATTTTTCCGCGTAGGAGTTCTATCCAGAATTTTTAAATTTGAATTTTTTTTAAATTATAAAGTTCATTTTTGACTAAAAATATTTAAGCCTTATGTATGCGTACACAGCGATTACACAGATACAGACTGATTAAAAGTCACGTGAAATTATTATCTGTTTGGCCCCCAAAATATTTTCGTTATATGCATTACTTTCTGGAATTAAATTTAAACGAGCTGATGATAATCGTATTTTGCACTGTGATTCGAATGACCCGAGTTATGATAATTTTAGAAATGATAATAATTATTTGAAATAAGAGAATGATAAGCTGATGTGACACTAATTAACGATGCACATCAATTTGGAAAAATACCAGTAGCGACAAAGTATCATATAAAAACCTTTTTGTCTACAGTTTTAGCAGAAAATATTATCGCTATATATATTCTTTTCTGCAGGAAAACATGAAAATGCAAAAACAAATTAAATTCTCTCTCATTTTCTTTCACACATTTTTTTCGAAAAATTACCAGGATTTTTTTCTGGCATACTTAAATATGATCTGCATATTCCAAATTTCTTTTACAAAAATAGTAGAAATGAATTTCCTTTTAACAAATTTCGAAAATGAGAGTAAAATTTACGCGCACAGAAAAAAAGTAATATTTATAGTGATTTCAGAGTAATCTTTACCTGCAACAAAAATTAACTTCACGCGTTAAGATTTACCCACTATACATGGGAAATGGTTACCATGTTAACACTATTAAATCTTTTTTTGTTTCTATGCCAAAAATTTCAATTTTATCTGCTTGAAAATTACCCGAAAAAAATTAACTTCTGCTTTTTTCTGTGCAAGGGGCAAATGTAGTTAGAAAAATATTTTGTCTTGATAGCTAACACTTCAAGAAAATAATTTCTTTCAAACAAGTGACGTTTTATGTGTGGCATAATATATTACCAAAAAGATGAATCTAACCGCCCTTTCCAGTTTCCCGTAGGAAAATTATGGAACTGCGAAACTCTATGGAACTAAAAAAGAATATTTAAAAAGTATCTTTTTACAGAAAAAATTATCCTAAAAAAAGTATTAAAAAAGTAGTCGTTTTGCAAGTCACATTTTTTCTTTTTTTTTTCAAACCGCACCCTGCCAAATAAGGGGCCTGAAAAAGTATAATTAATGTGCGCGTTAGCAAAATGTGCCTCAAAAGATTCTTATTTTCAAAGATTTTATGTTTCCGTTTTTTAAAATTTTTCAAAGAAGGTTTTAGAGGTAATTAGACCCTATTTTTTATTTCTCTTATTGTATTTCTATTCTATTTTTATTTATTCCTTATTTTTTATGTAAGATAGTCCTTAGGCATACTTTCCTTTAATTTTTTATTTTAAAAAACTGAAATTTGTAAGTTGGACTATATTTTGTTATATCGCTTTACTAAAAAATGTAGCAAAAAAGTAGCATTGTCTAAAAAAGTATAAAAAAGTAAAAAAGTTTGGAACATGGACGCCTGTGTTTATTAAAGACACAAATAAAACCTTGTATCAACTCGTTAGTTTGCCCGACTATTATATCCGCATGCCTTGAAAACTGATAAGAATTTTACGAAAGGTCGTCAACTTGAGTTGACTCTGTAAATATATTTTTACCTTGTTTGATTATAGCTACCAGTTCCAAGCCCCAAAAAAATCAGCAAAGACTGAAAAATGGAAAGAAAAAAAAAATGATATCACTTTGTAATTCATAAGAAAAAAATTATGTAACTGTAAATGAAGCACTCAAAGTGGAACACTTTTAAATTTTAGTCTTTCAAAATTCAAGCTTAAAAATGTTTAATTCAAACACTCAATTATTTAAACTAATAGAATGGGAGCTTTTTAACACTTTCCCTATAAACATTTCAAAATTAAATTCCATAAAGCTGCAAAATTTAAAATTATAAACTTTTATATATTGAAAAGTTCAAAGATATCTGAATAAACTATATAAATCCACGCTATCATTTTCAATGCTATAAAATAAAACTAGTGATCCTTTTTGACTCATATTAATAAAAATATTTTTGTAAACATATCCCTTTTCCAATTCAGTATAAAATTGAAATAAAAACTTTCATTTAAATGGAAAACATACGAAATTTTCTCCTCGTCCATTCAATCAAAATGTTAGAAAGAAGATGACTTCTTTAGATTTAGAACAACCAAGTAAAAACTTGAATTTCTTTCCTTCCAAATCAATAACAATGCTAAAAAACAATTAAGTGCGTTTTCCAGTTGAGAAAAATTTGAAACCCAATATATTTTCCTTTGTAAGTCCATAAAATTATTAAAAATAAAAAAATGTTCTTTTTCCGATGCAGAAAAAAATTAAAACCAAAATTTCCTTCTTACCAACTCAATGAAAATGTTCAAAACAAAAGAAATGCCTTTTCGAGATTAGGAAAATTTGACAACCAAAATTGTCTCTCTTTCAACAAGATGAGAATCTTAAACAGAAAAAAATGTTCCTTTTGCAATGCAGAACAAATTATAACCAAAATAACGTTCCTTCCAACTCAATAAAAATGTTCGAAACAAAAAAAGTGCCTTTTCCAGATTAGAAAAACTTTAAAACCAAAAAATTTGCCTTTGAATCTCAATAAAAATCTTAGAAACAAAAGAAGTGCTTCTTAGATTAAAAAACTTGAAAACCAAAATTTTTTCCTTTGTAACTCGTTGAAAATCTTAAGAACGACATTTTTTTCTTTTTCAATGCAGGAAAACCAATCAATCCAAATTTTCCACCCTTTCAACTCCGTAAAAATTCTCAAAACAAAAGAAGTGCCTTTTCCAGGTTCAAAAAACTTGAAAACTAAAATATTCTCCTTTCCATCTGAATCAAAATTTTGAGGGTAGATTGCGATATATATGGCGACAAAGTTTTAAAATGGATTCCCGTAGGATTTTTTGCGAGAAACACGAATCTCAAAGTTTTAAATCGATATCTGGAATAGTTTTCGAGATATCGATTTTTATGTTCAAATTATTAACTTTTGTTTTTCATCCACCTTATTTCTTCATATGTATTCCTATATATTTTTGTTTTAGAAAATCGAAATTGAATTCTTTAAATCAATATCTCTAATAGTTTTCGAGATATCGATTTTTTTTCAGTTAAATTAAATAATCGAATAGTGCAGATCTCACCCCTATCCCTTTTTCAACATCTTATGGCGGGGGCGGGAAGGCATCCCTGTAATTGATCACGTAATTGAAAAAAGTAAAAAAATGTATGTCTCGAAAACTATTCGACTTATCGATTCCAAACTTTCAGATTCATGTTTCTCACAAAAAATCCTATAAGAATCCACATTAAAACATTGCTGCCACGGATATCGTAATCTTGCCTATCTTAACAACAAAAGAAGTTCCTTTTCCAGATTGGAAAAACTAGAAAACCCAAAATTATTTTTCTTCCAACTTAATAAAAACTTAAACATTAAAAAAATGTTCCTTTCCAATGCAAAAAAAAAAAAAAAAATGTGTTGCCTTCCAACTCAATAAAGGTGTTCAAAACAAAAGAAATGCCTTTTCCAGATTAGGAAAACTTGAAAACCAAAATTATATCCCTTCCAACTCGAAAAAAATTTTTAAATAAAAAAATTGTTCCTTTCCTAATGCAGCAAAAATTGAACTCAAAATTTCCCCCCTTCCAGTTTAATAAAAATGTTCAAAACGAGAGATGTGTTTTTTTTCTGATAAGAAAAATTGGAAAAACAAAATTTTGTCCTTTGCAACTCGACAAAAATCTTAAAAATGAAAAAGTGTTCCTCTTTCAACTCGGACAAAATTCAAACCAAAATGTCCTCCCTTCCAACTCGATAAAAATGTTACAAATAAATAAATGTAAAGAAATCTTAAAAATAAAAAAATTGTCCTCCCTTAAAAATGAATAAAAATATTCAAAACAAATGAAGTGCCTTTTCTAGATTAGAAAAACTTGAAAACCAAAATTATCTCCCTTGCAACTCTATAAAAATCTTAAAAATAAAAAAGGTTCCACTTCCAATTAAGGAAAAATTGAAACCAAAATTTCCTCCCTTCCAGTTCAATAAAAATGTTCAAAACGAGAGAAGTGCCTTCTTCTGATTAGAAAAACTGGAAGAACAAAATTTTTTCCTCTGCAACTCGACAAAAATCTTAAAAATGGGAAAATGTTCCTCTTTCAACTCGGACAAAATTCAATCCAAAATTTCCTCCATTCCAACTCGATAAAAACTTTCACAGCGAAGGAAGTGCATTTTTTAGATTACAAATCTTAAAAAACAAAACTTTTGTCACTTCAAACTCAATAAAAACCATAAAAAAGGTTCCTCTATTTATCCAGAAAACCAGTTAATAACCCAAATTTCCTCCCTTCTAACTAGATAAAAATGTTACAAATAAATAAATCTGAAGAAATCTTAAAAATAAAAAAAATTGTCCTCCCTTAAAAATGAATAAAAATGTTCAGAACAAATTAAGTGCCTTTTCTAGATTAGAAAAATTTGAAAACCAAAATTATCTCCCTTGCAACTATATAAAAATCTTAAAAATAAAAAAGGTTTCACTTCCAATTAAGGAAAAATTAAAACCAAAATTTCCTCCCTTCCAACTAAACAAAAATGTTAAAAAAAATGTCCTTCCAATTCAGAAAAAAAATTAGGGGGGGGGGGGGGCACCTAAATTTATAGTAGATGCTTAAATATTAATTTATGTTTCCCATTTTGTCTTATACCAAATTTAAAGAAGATTGAGCTCCATAATTATAAAAACTCTTTAGAAAAATTCCAATACAGTTTTTTTATGCAAAAAAATCGTTCTTTTTATAAATGTTATTAAACGTATTGTTGCACAATAATTCGTAAGATGGTTGACATTACCCAAAACTCAACCCAAAAGTTTTTATTTTATCGCAGATATATTAAAAATTCATTACATTTTACAAATCTCTTCAAATTAAAAAAAAAATGAAACGACCTTTAAATGTATGATGAATGCTGATCCAAGCTTATATACTTTAAAACATACGTGGCAAATAAAATTCCGTTGTTATAAATTAACTGTTGTAAAATTTCATCTCTTATGAGAGCAGTTCCTCGAGAAATTCGTGAATTAACAATTAGAGCGCAAAATGTAATGATAATTTATTTGACATACTTATGAAAAAGTAAATTTGCATAGTAGGTAATCCTTTTGCAGAAATTTTGTAAACAAGGCCGTTGCCAG
>CAKNXH010001860.1:0-25612 GCA_932178445.1 Andricus quercusramuli | reverse complement strand
TCACAATTATTCACAATTAATTTCCAATTACAATTGTTTCACAATTAAAATAAAATTGTAAAAACTGAATTTTGTAATGTTGAGATAAATATTTTAAGATATTGAAGGTTTTATAAAGTTTTTATATATTAAGAAAGCATATGAGGTCAAGTTAATAATTTTTCGGCTTATCTCTTAAAATCCCCAAAATTGTGATTATAGCCTAAAATAGCACGAAAAGAAATAAGGTAATTAGCAGAGGTAAGCATACAGTAAAAATGTTGAATAATTTAATAAATTAAAAATAATAATTATTTATTATCATTTTAACTGCACAATATTTAGAATCGATTGGAAAATAAAACATAAATAATGAAAAATGAAACCAGTTGAAAGTGATAGATATTATTAACCTATAATTTTACAATCCCATATACAATATTCAATATATTATTGAAATTTATAAACCTCCAGTGTCTTATAATGTATTCCCTGTACAATCAGATTGTCTAAAACATTCCATGAGAATTCCTGAAAGAAATAATCATTAAATATCTCAAGACTTCATCACATGTATTTAAAGTCTTTCAGGTGTGAATTAATGAAAACAAAATTCAACCCAAACCTCCTAATAGCCAACGAAACCGAATCGTGAAGTCGGGCGAGCTCGGCCCTAGCCTCGGGTGTGCTCGTGCATTTTCGGCTTTACACGAGGCTGGCCGAGTTGACCGTCGAGGAGAGACACCGACCACGTGATGTAAAGGAGCAAAGTGGGGGAACCCTTCCCCTTCATTCTTGGGTCGCTTTTCCTCTCGCCTTTTCTTAGGTCGTTTTTGCTCTCGCGCGTTTTTACTTCGCTTCTGCCTACGTTTTTTTTTTAGTTCTCTTTTGCTTTCAGCGTTTCATTTCTAGATGATACCGCAAAAGGAAATGAACCTTTTTTATGAAAAAGTTATTAAAATTTGCTTTTATTAAAAAAAATTTAAAGGTCAAGCAGTAGCTGTTCTTAAGTGTGAGTGCACATTAATGTATGTCATATTTAATTTAAAAAAAGATATGAATTTAAAATAGCTCATCATTGCGAATCACGAAAAATGACTTTCGTTAATTAATTTATTTATAACATTGTAAAAAACATTGTCTTACTCTAAACCACTGAAAAATATTTTTAGTTAGTATAGTTATTACATTGATTAATGGCCTGTTTTAATAAAAGACAAGAGTAAACTTTGTTGTTAAATAACATATTTTTGTTTGGTCTGGGTGAAATATCCACAGTCACTCGTTCTATCTGGAAGACTGACGTTAAAAAAAAAAACATCAAAATCCGTTACGGGTTATATTAAATTTGGTGTAAATACCGTGTTTTAAATTTTAGTATTTATTCGTTTATAATAATAGATATTTTTGATAACGTAATTAATTTTTATAAACAACTTGATTTTTCAGCGGCTTCATAACAAAACAAGATAATTATTTTTTAGCTTTAAAAATAAATGTAAATGTGTATAATTTAGTTTAATTGAGCGTTAATTTCAATAAACATTATAAATGCCCATAAAATAAAATTTAAGAGAAACTTACTATTTTCATAGTTAACAATATTTACATGTGTCAAACTGTCAATGCTAAAGATGTCGTGTTTTCCTGATTTTTCATTAGTATTTATTAATTTATTGGATATTTAAAGCACTAAAAAATATTTTTCTTTGTTAAATATATTTAAGAAACGTTTTATCACTTAAAATAAATCACATTTTCATTTTCCCCCTCCATTTGAATAGTTGTCGGCCTAAAACTACTGCCAGTGCCGCCACTCGGCCGCGGTCAAATCTCATGACAGATTTATTCTACGTTATATGTAAATATGGTAAATATTTTTGGTAATCTAATATTTTTTTATTAACCATAGCAGATTTAGACAAAAAATACTAGCATAACATAAAAAAATTGTTCTAAATTGTAAATTTCCTGTGAAATGTAATGATTTTTATTCAAAATAACCGACTTCTTATGGTATAACCTGAAATTGTTAAAAATTGTAAATATTCTTCAAAAAGTTGTTAATCTTCATTGAAATATAATTCCTACAATAAAAAATACCAACTTCAGACGAAAAACGCTAACATAATCCGAAATAGTTCGAAGCTTCTCAATCTTGTTCGAATTGTGATTTTTATGTGAAAATATCAATTTTCTATAGAGAAATAGGCTTTTAAGCAAACAAAATAAATTTTCTACGAAATAGTTAATTTTGCAGCCAAACAAATGAATTTTCTACCAACAATATTTTTCTATAAAAAAAATTTGCAAAGAAAAAATGGAATAGTTAAATTTGTAGTTGACAAAATTAATTTTCAATTAAAAAACTTATTTTCAACCGAAGAAATGAATTTTCAACCAAAAAGATTAATTTTCTACCACAAAAGATGAATTTTCAACAAAATACAGCAATTTTTAACCAAATACTTGAATTTTCAACTGAAGAATATAAATATACAACCAAATACGGAATAGTTAAATTTTCAGTTAGAAAAATTTTAAAAATGTTACTAAACCGTCAAATTTTGAACAAAAAAGATTTTTGAACCAAAATGATGAATTATCAATAAAAAAAATGAATTTTTGACAAAAGAGTTCCACTTTCAACTAACTAGTTGAATTTTGAAGCAAAAAAGTTTTTTCAGTCGCTAGTAATGATTAGCGAAAATCTTGAAAATATAATGAAATATTTATATTAAAAGAAAAATCCTGGGACCAAAGTCAAATTGACATGCTTATTCGAGCAAGAACTGATATAAATACCATGTGAATTCCAGATAATTCTGTTTTTATTTTTATGAGGTATTAATCTTGAGAAATATATGGAAAACCTATCAAGTGTAAAGTTGTGTAGTGAAATTTGTCATATTACAGGATCAGTATGTAAAGAAATGTTCAAAATCGTAATAGAATTGGAAAAAATTGTCAGTCAGTGATAATTTTCATCATGAACATCAATGTTACATTTTTCTTACTCTTGAATTTAAAAAAAAATTGATAAAAAACATGAAGTATTTTAATACATTTGCGTGATAAATATGTCCAGAAAACGCGGTAAATGGAGGCTTATAGAAAACTCGAATCAAATTCAAATAGTCGAATTTAATTCTACTTTGATGAATAGTTCATCCGGAAATACCCTGAAAATGTATTTTTTACGTTGTTCAAATTCTAAAAAAATATTAAAAGTACGGTGTCAGATTATTACACATGCGAAAAGTCATATTTTGTCAATGAAAAAAATAATCTGCAGATTTTAAAGAAAAAGTTGTGTCATTCATATTGAATTTACTGGGATTTTCTCGCTATAAAAAAGAAACTTCTGTAGATCATATACTACATTCTCAAGTCTTATAAGGTTTTCTGTAAAATCCATAATTAAATGTTGGAAAATGAACCGAGTATTTTTTTAAAGAAAGGGTAATGAGCACAATGTTCTAGTCTTCTTAAAAATTAGTAATAATTCACTATCTTTTGATTTGAGTAAAAAATGTCTTCGGCAACGAATAAATAAATTCTTTTATTCATAGGTTCTCAGACAATGAAGAAGATCGTGGAAATCAACGATTATTTACTAGGAACCTTAGCTGGAGGAGCAGCAGATTGCGTCTATTGGGACCGTGTTTTAGCAAAACAATGTCGCATGTACGAACTCAGAAATAGAGAGCGCATTTCTATCGCCGCTGCCAGCAAACTCATGTCAAACATGGTTTACAATTACAAAGGAATGGGCCTTAGTATGGGTAAGTCTTTCTCAATGACACTGTTGACATTAAGATGCCCAACCCAAATTTCAATTTTGATTTTTACAAACACTGTCCCCTAAATTCCTTCTTTTTTTTTGGGTGAAAAAGTACTGCCATGTTCAGGGTCGCCACCCATCCGAGAGAATCGTGAGAAAACTGAGATAAAGTGGGGAGAGAAATATTACACCGGGATATTTCCCGTATTTTATAATTTGCACGTTTTGTAATCTTTGAAAGTTTCTAATTAGAAAGCATATATTTTTCAAAATGTTTAGAATAATTAAAATTTAAAGGTTCAGAGTATTTCTCGCAATATTTAAAATTCTGCAATTTTAAACGGTGAAAATGAAAGGCATTTTTTTTGACAGAAATCACATTTTTTAGTAAAAAAAAATCTATCCAGTCGTTTTCAAAGTCACTTCATACTACATGATGCGGTTTTTATTAATAATATAGATATTTCTCGCCTTTAAAATTTCTATAATTTCAATTTAAAAGTATTGTTCTGAATGCGCCATTTTAAAACAGTTCAATCTATGAGGCTTTGAAACTAAGTTTTTTCTTAAATTAATTTTTGGATTAATTTTTGTAGTTTTCGGATTATAAATTTCACAATATTGTAGTTCCAGATAAAAATAATTACTGAAAATGCCAAAACCATTCCGCTATTAAATATTTCAGAATTTCGTATTAAAAGTCTTGATCGTCAGTTTTCAATTTAATCATTTTAGATGTAAATATAAAGAAATTTGGAATTGAAAAGCTTAAAATTGCACAATTTCAAAAAATAGAATCAAATTACAGCAATCATGTTTTGTATTATTTATTTTAATTTTGAATGTTCAATGTAATATCTTAAAATTGTTCGATTTTTAGTTAATTCCATATTGAAAAATACTTGATTCGAAAATTTCAAGAATGAATAATAATTCTAAAGGAAGATTTGAAATTCAAAAATTTGTTTGAGCAAAAATAAAAAAAGATAGAAAGTGAACGATCTGAAATTGGCGCATCAGTAAATCAATAATTACGGTAATTTGAAATGGTCACAATTTTTGAGTTCTCAATTTACATGTTGAACGCTAAATTTTCAATTTTTAGCTTTCCAAGGTCTTAATTTTGCAATTCAAATTGAATTGATTGCATTTTGGAAAGTTTAATTAGCAATTTAAAAATTAATATATTTTAAGCAATTTAAATTCAATTCAAATAATTGAAATTTTAAAGGGTTGGAGTATAAAAAAGTTTTAATATCACAATTTTTTGTGACTAACATTTTTTTCAGTTCTTAATGAAGGTCGAATTCGTAGTTTTAATGTTCCAGAGCAGAACTTTTGTCAGTTTTGATATTTCCCATTTAAAATTACTATTTGTTCTGAAAGTTTTTTGAGAATAATTCAATTCAATTTTTGATTTTAGAATAATTTGTCTAATCAGCTTTAATGTTAAATTGTAATTTTGTTATGCAATAATAATTTGAAATTCTAGAAGTTCAGAAGCTTTGATTTTGAAAGATTCAATTTAAGTTTCAATATTAAACTGTCAAATCTTAATCGCTTTGCATTTAAAATTATTCAAATTAAAAAGTTTTCAATTTTCAATTATTTGATTTTGAACGCTTTTAATTATGAATGATACAATTTCAATTCCTCTGCAATCTATATTACCCAATTTCCAAAATTTGAATCTTAAAATATTCAATTTTTAATTTTTCGCCATTGTCCTATTTCAATTTTGTGATTTTTCAATTCAAAGTAAAATTGTTCAATTTTCAGCGCTTCGAATTAGAAATTATACACTTCAACTCCCTTTTCTAGTTAAATTGTCCAAAATCGTTTAATATGCAGTATATTTTTATTTCATTTCAGATGCCTTCAGTTTGAAATTATTATTCACTGTTTCAAAAATATGCATTACATAATATTAAAAATTGGTTTAAAAATGGATTTTTAAATTTGCATATTTTTCATGTTAGGCAATAAAAATCCAGACACGTGAACGCGTGCATTCACTGCTAGTGTGTAATGAAACTTAGCTCTGTATTTTCCTTTATTAGGCACAAAAATGAAAAATGAAAAACTATGAGACAAAATTTTTTAAAATAGTTGCCACCCTGATGTTCTTTTATTTCAAAAATACTGTTAAGAGGTTCGGACTTCCGATAAGCCGTTGTTGGTCTAAAAATGAATTTCCTTAGTTCTTTCGTGAAAAAATACAAAGCTAAGGGCAAACATTGTTTCATCCCCAGAAAGTATGTATTTGTTATTTATTAGCGAATAAATGTTAAATTTTATGAAACAAAAACAGGGTGGCCGTAGGTCAGAGAAAACCTGAAAATTGGGGGAAAGTCAGGGATTTTGAAAAAATGTTCCAAAAGTCAGGGAATTTCTGTAAGAGGCAATTAAAATGACTGTCAAGGATTAAATATTAAAATTTTTATTTGAAATTATTTTATTCTGTTTTTAAAAGATTATGTGATTAAATTTTACAAGATTAAGATTCTGCTCTTTAAATATTAATGGGTAGGAAAAATAAAAAATTGTTCAAGGAAAAATTAGGTGAATTTGAAAAACAGTTGCATTTTAAATTAACTAATTAAATGCTCACTTAAAAAATTAATATTTAACAAACAAAAAAAACTCATTTTTATCAAAGTACAGTAAACTTCCACTTATTTGAACCCCACTACACGCACTTATGAGGTTCATTATGCAAAACTAATCTCAGGTGGCAGCACCGAGCCGAGTACTAGACCCTCTGTCGATGAGATACGAATTTTAAGAAAAAAAATTTTGTTAATAAGTATAAAGTGCCATTTATACCTTGTAAAGATAACAAAATATATTTTTTAAAGTTTCTTATCAATATTTATCACATAGCATTCGTAAAAGGTTGATAAATCCTTTTCTGACTGTCACATGCATAGTGAGGTTAGGTTTACTATAGTTCACCACATATCCCATTGTATGTATAATTTTTACTGAAAGTATAAATTACCTTCGTATATAAGCACTAAACACATATTTAAGGATTATTTACCCTTATATATTTGATTATAAGCAACCGTACACTAAGCACTGTATTTTTTCTGTCTCTCATTGACAGAGGGTCTAGTACTCGGCTCGGTGCTGCCACCTACGATTAGTTTTGCATAATGAACCTCATTTGAATTTGTCACCTCCCACCATAGTCCCTGTACGCATGACCAATTGAACAAAGAGGCCCAAAGAGCGGGAAGCCTTGAATTGAGCATTTTAGCATGACGTCATGGGAACGCAGACAACTTTTTCGAGAAAATATTCAAAACGTTAAAGTATTTCGTAAATGTAAGAATAGTAATATTTTTCAAGTGTAAAGTCTATTTTCTTAGTCACGTTCCATTTTTTTGTCGATAGACGACCTGCCAGTGCCACAAAATAAAATATCCAAAAATTGAGGTTAGTGCATCACATCGATTTGATCAGAATCGGGTATTCTAACCTTGAATGTTGGACAGCTGATTGTATTTTGTGACACTGAAAGTTGGTCAATAATAGTTAGTCAATAATAGTTGGACAAAAGAATAGAACATGGCTGAGAAAATACATTCTACACTTGGAAAATATGACCATTCAGACCTTTACAACTTACTTTTACGTTGAGAACATTTTCTCCAAAAAGTCGTATGCAGTTACAGTCCCATGTGGTAACCTTCCTGGCGGCTAAAATTTCCACCTATCCTAGCATGATACACTTTTAAAATATTAATATTCAGACCCTTATAACTTACCTTTACGTTTCTAATATTTTTTCCACAAAGTTGTCTGCAATCCTACGTCAATAACTGTGCTAACCTTCCAGCTATTTCCAACTATTCTATAATGAACGTGTCCGCGACGTCATGCTAGAAAACTCACTATTCCACGAAATATTTTAGTCATTTTTTGATTCTATTATATTAATTTTTAGTTGGCAAATTGTACTATTCCAAGGAATTGTTATATTTGTCACGTTGTTCGTCAATAAAAACGCTGGTCAACGGACCGCGACTTTTTCAACTGCACAATAAGTCTGGGCAGTCTGAACCGTTTCCATTTGTAATGCATAATATTGCGCAAGATACTCGTGTGAGTACCCGCGCACTGTACCTTTGTCCCTACGCTGCTGGTATTTTCCCGGCAAGATACGCAACCGTCTCTCGCCCCTTGAGCTGAGAAACTGCGTGGGCCAGCTGTTCTAGGAATTACTAGGTCGATTTCAATTTGTGACCAGAGATGAATTTCTCTCTAAAATTATGTATCTTCAACAACAAAAAATTGATTTTAGTGAAAGCAGTTCAACTTTGAACCAAAAAGTTAAATTTTCGACCTAAAAAGATTAATTTTAAATAAAAAATGTAATAATTGAGATATTTCAACCAAAAAAATTTAATTATAATTTAAAACAAGTTGAATTTAACCAAAAAATGCGAATTTTTAACAAAATACTTGGATCCTCAACCAGAGCAGAATAAATGTCAATCAAACAGTTGCAGTTCTATAAGAAAACATTGATTTTCCGCCGAAAAAGACGCATTTTCAACATAATATACATACATTTTTAAACAAATAGTTAAATTTTCACCTAGGAGGGTTAGTTGCCTACCAGTAAATACGACTTTTGAACAAAATAAATGCATTTTCAACCAGATAGTTAAATTTTCAACTATGAAGGATAAATTTTCAACAAAAATGGTAATAAAGTAAGTCTACAAAAAGAGATAAATTTTCATACCGAAAGGAAGAATGTTTAACAAAATATTTAAATTTTCAACAAAATAATTAAATTTTGAACCAAATAATACCATTTTTAACAAAAAAGATTAATTTTTATCCTGAAATTTAAGAGACCCTGCGATAAATACTTTACCTACTCTATGTACAGCCTCTAACGTAGAAATTTTGTAATCACATGTGTGCAGGGATTTTCAAATGACCGGTTGGAATTGTACGGGAATTTTATCGTAGGTCTCCACTGGACACTCCATAATTGGCATCAAAATTAATTGAATTTTAATAAATGTATATATTCCGTACTGAAATTAGATCTTAAATTTTTCCAGGAATGATGATCGCTGGATGGGACAAACGTGGACCAGCACTCTATTACGTAGACTCCGAAGGCACCAGAACTCCAGGAAAGGTGTTCAGCGTCGGTTCCGGATCTTTGTTTGCATACGGAGTTTTGGACTCCCTCTACGATTGGAATTTGGAGGATAAAGACGCATACGAACTTGGAAGGCGGGCAATTTACCACGCAACTTACAGAGATGCTGCCTCTGGTGGAATTGTGAGAGGTAATTTGTCAATTTATATTTTATTTTCAGTGTTGTCACTGGAAGGGGAATTAATTTTTTTGTTTATTTTAGTTTACCACATGAAATCGACCGGATGGGTTCGCATTTCTGAGGAAGACTGCAAGGATCTTCACTTCATGTACGCTGACCAAAAAGAACAGAGCCAGAGTGCATGATTTCTTATTTTAATCTATGCCGAGTGATAAGGTCTTTTGTTTAATAAAACTATTTCTAAATGATCATAAATTCCGTTTTATAATCTTAAATTGATCCAGTAATGCCACTATCTTCTTATTAATTTCTCAGTATTTTGATAAAATTGATTAATTTATAAAATGTAGTCATTTTTTGCTTTTAATATAGATTTTTTTTTATTCATGATTTTCATAGTGAAAGTTCATAGCCACAAACTAAGATTTAAGGGTAGCAGTGCAGAACTAGATAACCAACAAAATAGGAAGTTTTCAAACGGGCGAAAATACCTCCTTAAAAATCGAAAAAGAGGAATCGAAAAAAGGTATCCAGGTTCGAGTAAATGGTTGTGGAAGTCGACAATCTGAAAATTGCACTAACCAAAAACTAAAGGAGGCTCAGCTGCGGATAGCGATGACAATTCAATTTTTAATTTACAAAAATAAAAACCTGTTTCCAAGGTACATTTTTAAATACGGGTGATCAAATCTTGATGTAAAAAAGTTAGCCAAATCCACGGAAATTCACTGAGAATTTTTAAATTAAAATTATATGGATTTTCAAAACCGGCATTGGATAGCGATTAAAAAAGGAATTTTCAAGTTTTTACAAAAACAAAAGATTTCAGATATCGTTTAAAACCTTTCCAACCAAAGAGATGAATTTTCAACTAAAATTATGAATCTCCAAAGAAAAAACCAGTTTTCCAGGGTGTGGCGCTACCTTGAAAACCTAGAGTTCTTGAATTTTTTTTAACCTTGGATCCTGGAAATCTCCTTAAATTTTTCACGAGAACTTTGAATTATTTTTTTTGTTTCAAGACAGTTATTTTATTGAAATGCGAAAATTAATTTAAATCATTTAGTCTATCATGAAAGAAACATCTCGTTCAGAAGAAGTCTTACTACTGAAAAGTTTTTTTTTTTATCAAGATATAATTTAGCTTTTACTCATTACAGAAAAAATTAAGAGATTTCTAGGCATTGTAGACTTCACCGATTATTTTATAGATTGCAATGAACAGACTTTAATATTGTGAATAATTCTATAAGTTTTTAATTTCGTCTCCTTTAATGTAGAATGTTAAAGTATACACCATTTCTCGAATTTCAAAGATTTAAAAAAGTCGTGAACATCAGCTTTCAAAGATATTAATACATGTCGAAGATTTTAAACGATTTCAAAAGGTTTCAAAAAATTTTAGATGATTTAAAAAGATTTCACTTAGATTTCAAATAATGCAATGATCCCAACGAATAAAAAAGATTTCACAAAGATTCAAGAAAAATTTCACAAATATTTCAAAAGATTTGAAAGATTTTAAAAACGGTATTGTAAACCAGATTTCTGAGATTTCAAAAGATTTGACACAGACTAAAAATATTTTAATGATTTCAAATGAATACGAAAGATTTCAGAAAGATTTCAAAAATATTTCAAATATTTCAAAAGAATACAAGAATTCCAAAGATTTCAAAAAGGGTGTACACCAGATTTCAAAACATTTTAAAGATTTTAAACGATTTTAAATATTTCAATGATTTCAAACGAATATAAAAGGTTTCATAAATATTTCAAAGATGGTAAACTATTTCAAAAGGTTTCAACAAATTTGAGAAGATTAAAAAAAAATCACAAAGATTTTGAAAATTTCAAGGATTTCAAATATTTTAAAAAAATTTTAAAAGATTCCAAAAGATTTCACAGAAATTTTTAGATTTCGCAAAGATTTTAAGTACTTTCAGAGATTTCAACGACTTCACAAGGATTTCAAAGACGACTTATGTTCCCAAAAAATTAAGAATTTGCTTATTTATGGTTCTGTTTTCTTTAAAAATTGTTATGCAATAAAAAATGAAGTGGCTCATTTTTCCATCCATAAAAAATTTTTATTTCGTCATTTGATGGAAAAAAAGGAGACTTGGAAAAACTTGACTTCTTGACCTGGAAAACCTGGAAAAGACCTTGAATTTCGTTCCTAAGAATCGCTGGACACCCTGTTTTCAACAAAGTGGTTTTAAATAAAAAATTGTTGAATTCAACCAAAAAAGATGAATTTTCAACAAAATAGTTGAATTGAAAGTAAAATTTATAACAAAAATTAGATCCAAATGTAGAGAAAATCAAACAGTTTCATTTTTTTTGTTCAAGAAAAATTATGTTTTTACTGAAAAATATGAATTTATAAATTTAAGAAATAGTTCAATTTTCACCCAAAAAAGATTTCAGTGGACTTTTTAGCACCAAAATATGAATTTTAAGAAAAAAGGAAATTTTCTGCGAAAATAGTTTAATTTTCGTCCCAAAAGATCAATTTCCAACAAAACAGTTTATTTTCAACCAAAAAGAATCACTTTTCAACAAAATTGTTGAATTCACAACCTAATAGTCGCATTTTTATCTAAGGAAGATGAAAATTCTACTAAAATAGATGAACTATTTAATAAAAAAAAAAAAATTAATAAAAGTAGTTGAATTTTTACCCAAAAAAGATAACATAATAGTGGACTTAAAAAAACTCTGACTCTCCGCGTGTGACACCGCAATGATAATATTTCTTCTACATTTAAAAAACATAAAAATTTACATTTTCAAGGGATTTCCGGATGAACTATTCATCAAGGCAGAATTAGATTCGACTATTTAAATTTGATTAGAATTTTCTATAAGGTCCATTTACCGTATTTTCTGGACCTATTTGTCTCATTACATTATTTTTTATTCAGTTTAAAGTTTCATTTTAAAAGTTCAAGAGTAAGAAAAAACATTTACACATTGATCCTGTAATATCATAAATTACACATCACAACTTTACACTTTGGAGGTTTTCCATACATATTTCAAGATGAATACGTCATGGAAAGAAAAGTTGAAAATCTGAAATTTACATGGTATTTAAATCTTTTCATGCTCAAATTATGCTTCAAATTTGACTCGAATACCAGGATTTTTCTTCTAATATAACTATATGATAATATTTTTAAGATTTTCGCTAATCATCAATAGCGACTGAAAAACTTTTGGGTTTTAATCCAAATACTTAGTTGAAAGTGGAACTAGCTTGTTAAAAATTGATGTTTTTGGTTGATGAGTCTTCATTTTAGTTAAAAAATCTTTTATTTGGTTCAAAATTTGGTAATTTCGTTTTAAAAAATTGTAGTTATATTTGTAACTGAAAATTTAACTATTTCATGTTTGGTTGAACATTTATCTTCTTCAGTTGAAAATTCGCCTATTTGTTTCAAAATGTCTGTATTTTATTAAAACTTTGTCTTTTGTGGTAGAATAATAATCTTCTTGGTGAATAATTAACCTTTTTGGTTGAGAATTCGACTATTAGTTTAAAAATTCCATTGAAAATTAAAATATTTGATTTAAAATCCATATATTGTGTTAAAAAATATTCTTTTTCGGTAGAAAATTATTCTTTTTGGTTGAAAATACATTCTTTTGGTTGAAAATTAGCTTTTTTATTGACAATTAATTTTTCAAACTAAAAGTTAAACTTAATTTTTAGTCGAAATTTTCGTATAGACATTTAATCTTTTTGGTAGAAAATTCATGTGCTTTGTTGAAAATTTAACTATTTGATCGAAAATTTATTTTCTTCAGCTAAAAACTTATTTCTCTAAATTGAAATAAAAGTGTTCTATTTTCTGTTGAAAATTTATCTTTTTTTAGTTGAAAATTCATCTATTTTCTTGAACATTTGTATTTTTTTGTTGCTAGAAAATTCAACTATTTGGTTGAAATATTTTTTTTTTGGTTAACAATATTTTTTTTTACTAAAAATGAAGCTTTTTCATTTTGGCCAGAAAATTGATCTTTTTCAGTCGAAAATTCAACTATTTTGGTAGAAAATGCATATTTTTGGGTTGTAAATTCAATTATTAAAAAAAAAAAAATTCGTCTCTATGACGAATTTTTTGAATGAGGTTTTTTTTGTTCATTGAAAAATCTTTCTTGGTTGAAAGTTCAACTCTTTTGTTGAGAAAATTTAACTATTTTGTTGAAAATTCTCTTTCTATTGGTTGAAAATTAATTAATTTGCTTAAAACTTCATTTATTTTTTTGAAAATTCGTTTTTTTTTGTTTGATGAAAATGAATTTTTTATAACTGGAAATTTATCTATTCCATTTTTAGTTTAACATTTATATTCATTGCTTGAAAATTCAGCTATTCGGATAACTAATTCGCCTTTTTGGTTAAAAATTAATTTCTTTGGTTTAATATTTAACTATTCGGTTGAAAATTTCTTCGAAAATTCAAATTTGGTTCAAAATTCCGGTCATTTGTTGAAATTAATCTTTTTTGGTAGAAAATTAATAATTTTAATTGGAAATTCATCCCTTCGATTAAAAAACAGTTTTTTTTATTGAAAATTAAACTTTTCCACTGAAAATTTAACAATTCCCTTTTTTGTTACAATTTGAACTTTTCTGGTAGAAATTTAATCTTCTTGGTTGAAAATTCACGTTTGGTTGAAAATGTCACTATTTTGTTGAAAATTTGTCTTTTTTTTGGGTTAAACATTATTTTCATTGTTGAAGATTCATTATCTTAGTTAAAAATTAATTTATTTGCTCAAAAACTTAACTATTTTGTTGCTAGAAATGAATTTTTTAAATTGAAAATTTAAGTATGTCATGTTTAATTTTAACATTTATCTTCTTCAGTTTAAAATGAAGTTATGTGGTTGAAAATTTCTGTATTTTATTGAAAATTTGTCTTTTGTAGTAGACTATTAATCTTTTTGGTGACTTATTGAACTTTTCGGTTGAAAATTTAACTATTAGGTTAAAAATTCCTTAAAAAAATTTGTTATTGCAAATTAATTTTTTATCACAAAATTTAACTATTTTATTTTTTATCAAATTTTTTTTTCTTTTTTGTTAGACATTTAATCTTTTTGGTTGAAAATTCATCTGTTTGTTTGAAAATTTAACTATGTTGTTGAAAATATGTCTATTTTTGGTAGAAGATTCGTATTTTGGGTGTAAAAATCAACTATTGGGATTTCTTTGCTTAAAAAGTTAACTATTTGGTTGAAAATTTATTTTTCTCCGTTGAAAATGAATTTTGTGACTGAAAATATAGCTATTTCACTTCTATTAGAAAATTGATATTTTTTAGTTGAAAAATCCCTTCTGGTATTTTTTTGCTGAAAATTATAAGTTTTTGGTAGAAATATCAACTATTACACTTTTTGTTGAGAATTAATTTTTTAAATCAAATTTTAATTACTTTGGTTGAAAATTTAACTATTTTGTTAAAAATTCCCTTTTTTTGGTTGAAAATCAATTATTTTAACTGAAGAGGTAGTTCTTCCTTTTTATTGTTCAAAATTTATCTTTTTGAGTAAGTTTAGGTTTTCAAAAAGAATTATTTCAATTTAAATAATGAAATGAAAATGTTAAAAAATGGTAATTTTTCACCTGTTGAAAAAATCCAACTTTTGATTGATATTTGAAAGTAAAGTTACTTTGGCTCATGTGAAGTACAAATCCTAATTATGTGTAATATGTGACATTCTTTGTCACTGCCCTTCAACTGAAACTGAATTCTTGATTATGTGTGTAAGTTTAGCTAAATTCTTTCCTTTAATTTTTTCAAATTACCCAATCGGCATTGAGGAAAAGTGACAACATTGCTTTCGAGATTTTCGTGACAAACCCATTTTTCAAAGAAAGATGTTCTAATAGATACAATTTATATAGATTCTTGTGCATTTTGGAACAATTATTTGTTTTAATTACAAGAATTCTTTTTAATACTTATTTCGAATTGCGCGCCAACTGCGACCATCCAGCGCGCGGCCCTAACGCATGCGCAGTACCTGAGAGTGTCCGCATTGACATCTTCATTCTTCTTGCGTTCTTGGCAATAACTTGACTACTGGCGATAGTAATCCAAGCACTTTAAGAAGCGGCACAAGATATTTTGTTTTGCGATTAAGAAAAAGTTTCGAGACAGTTTGTGAATCATGTCGAGTGTTGAAGACTGTGAATTGAAGGCTGGACATCTTCCTGCAGGTTCGTTTTTACAAAATTGTCTTTTATTTGAATAAACTACGTAGTATACGTACGTGATTAGAGCAAAGCTGCTCAAGGTCATTGCGGGTATGTGTTTATTCTTGAAGTTTTACATGTTTTTGCAGTGAAAGCTGGAGGTATGAGGATAACTCAACACAAGCTGCCTAAAGAGGAACGCGAGGTCAAACCTTCTAAGGATTCCGACGAGGCGAAACCTTCAACGAGGTGAGAAAAAAATAAGAAAACTTTCTGTTTATTCTAACCTTACCCGTTTTCCTGTCCTGCCTTGTGATGTGGCAAAATGTTTGTAAACATGTTGGTTGATTGTAACAATGGAAATTGTGCTTGTCATCACTTGTCATTGTCAAAATGGCGAGTATATGAATATTTTTTATTATTTGAGATTATGATTGTCAATTTTTTTAAAAATTTTTATCCGAATTTAAAACTGTTTTACCGGTTCCCCATTATTTCTTTATGATTATAATTAGATTAAAGTAAGAGAGGGTCCGTTCTATTTTAACTTGTTTACCAGTTGTGGAGAATTAGATAAATAACGGTACTGCCATATGTTAGTAATTTTGGCAGTTTTTAAATTTGTTTGGAAAATTAGTCGTGCTAGAAAACAATTTTTGAAGATTATTTTGGAACTGGGCGTAATAGAAAGCATATGAAAACTTCTAAAAATATTTTTTTTATAGAAAGTGCAATTAATAATAACAACACCTTGAATTTGCTTACATTGGCGCGAATTGTGTAATACTTATATTTACTTTTTATCGTCATTAAATCTCGGCAAAGTTTAATTTAAGACAATAACAATGTTTTTTTCCATTCTCAATCCGTATAAGGAAGTTATTGATATGACCTTCGTTTATCTTTAAGTGTGGTCGTTACTCCGTCATTGCGTTTGAGTTGATTTTTCAAAAACAATTCCTGATAATATCAAATAAACTTTGGAATGCTTTAAAATTCCGTATTTCAGAATAGTTCATAAAAAAATGTAATTTTGAAAACAAAAGATAAATTTATAAAAGGAATTTTTAATTCTTCGATTTTTGAACTTGCTCTACGTCTACTCGAATTGAGATATTATGCTGAAAATTTGGGAAATGAAATGAAAGGCACTAAAGAACATTGTTTTTTGGTTCTACATTTTTTAAATGACAAAAAAATTATATTTTTGGTTGAAAATTTAATTCTATTTTTGGTTCAAAATTTAACTTTTTTTCTTGAAAATACATGTATTTTGTTGAAAATTCGTTTTTATTTTTGTTGAATTCAACTGTTTTTGTTTAAAAATTAACATCCGTTTTGGTTGGAAATTCAACTACTTGCTTTAAAGTGGAACTACTTTGTTGAAAATGATTATTTTTTGTTTGAAAATTCCTTTAAAAATTAAAATGTTTGTTTGAAAATTAGTATTTCATTAACAATTAATTTTTTAACTAAGAATTTAACTGTTTTGTTGAAAATTCGTTTTTCTGGTGGAAAAGTAATCTTTTGCCTTGAGAAATCAACTATTTGGTTAATTTTTTTTTTTTTTTCTTGAAGATTCATCATTTTACTTATGAATTCATATCAACTAAAAATTTAATTACTTCCATTTATTGTGAAAATTTCATCTGTTTGGTTGGAAATTCAACTATTTCATTGATAATTTATTTGATTTGATTTAAAATTCACTTTCTCACTGAAAATTTGACTATTATATTTTCGGTTGAAAGTTAATTTCTTTGATTTTAAATTGAACTATTTTGTTGAAAATTCGTTTGTTTTTTTAACTTTCTTTTTCTAACTGAACTAACTGTTCTATTCTATAATATATATATATATATATAATTTTGGTTGAAAATTCCACTATTTAGTTGAAAATCGAACTACTTGATTAAAAAATCTTTTTTGTTGTTGTTGTTAATGATTCATCATTTTATTTAAATATTATTTTTCGGTTAAAAATTCCTTTAGAATATCAAATTCTTGGTTGAAAATCAATTTTTTTTAACTAAGGATTTAACTATTCCATTTCATGTCGAAAATTTATCTTTTCTGACAGAAATTTAATCTCTGGGGTTGAAAATTGAACTATTTCGTTGAAAATTCGTGTTTTTGGTAGAAAAGTAATCTTTTGGCTTGAGAATTCAACTGTTTGGTTGAAAGTTCATTTTTTTGGTAGAAATTCATCATTTGAGTTAAAAATTCAGTTCAACTGAAAATTCAACTATTCCCTTTCCTTCTGAAAAATTGATCTTTTTTTATAGAAAAATATTCTCGTTAGAAAGTTCGTCTGTTTAGTTGAAAATTTAACTGTTTCGTTTAACATTTATCTGATTTGCTTAAAAATTAATTTTTTTCTACTGAATATTTCAGTATTATAGTTTTGGTTTAAAATTCTTTTCTTTAATTGAAAATTTATTTATTTTGTTATGAATTTGTCCTTTCTGGTAGAAAATTCAACTTTTGATTTAAAATTTCAACTAAATATTTGAAAATTCTTTTTTATTAATATATGAGTGAAAATGCCTTTTGTTGGTTGAAAATTAAACTATTTTGTTCAAAATTCGTTTTTTCAGTTAAAAATTAAATTTTAACTAAATTTTTGCTTGAAAACTGTTTTTTTATTTAAAAATTAATTTATTCTGATGATTCAAAATTTAATTCAATTGTATGACATGACCTTAAATAATAAATATGCTATGTTACATGTAATTATTTTTAAACACTATAAATTTGATTTCAGTCCCCCGAAGACGCTGTTGATCAGTGGTTTTCCGGCGAAAGGAAACGCAGACTTTCCTCCAGAAGCTGTGCAGAAGTTCCACGAGAAGCCTTTACCTACTCACGATGCTCCTCGCCACACAAACCATTCCAGATCCGTCGTCATTCAGCAACCAAGAAAGTAGATCTTTTATATTCTACTCTCAGGGTGGAATGGATAGGAGGTTATGATAAAAGAGTACAGTCATAAAAAGAAATATATATGAACAAAAGAATTGCTTCCAGATTAGATATCCACTTGAAACTTTCCTCCGATCGAAGTCCCTTAGATCGCTCAAAGTAATTAAAATTTTCAAATTACGTTCCACCCTTGGCTTGGCCTCGTTTCAATTTAATTTAGATCATGTTTATTCAAACAAACAAAAAAGCACAGAGACGTACTAATTTATATCAAAGATAATCCTCAACTTGAAAAGTATATAATTGTTGCATAAAATGGCGATTATATTTTATCATTATTGTGTCAGATGTAAGCTTTCGAGTGATAAGTTAAGAATTGGAAAAAACTTTATTACTCAGTTTGTATTCTGTCAATTTTATAGTCTTTTTCTAGCATTTAAATTGAATACTACTATTTAGTTATAAGAAAGTATACATGCACTTTGTTTCAAACTAAATATTTGGCGGGACCATTGTGATGCATTTTAATAATTGGAAAGGCATTTCAGTATTCCATTGGTTTGTACTTCAAAGCCAAGTGCATTGTTGCTACATGTAATATTGGATTACGGTTGCGGAAATTATTTTTTAAGAAATATCAGAAACTCAGGCGCAAATAATCGAGTTGCCTTGGGCGGAAAGTTTGTCAGAATTATCAATTCGTTGTCAAAATCACATCATAGATGAGTATAATTAGCGCAATAATTAAAGCTTCTTGCGTGTGATTGTACTCTGAAGAAATGGCGAATAAACAAACTTAAAGAGAAATTTTTCTAAATATGCGAGTTCTTCATTTTTTTTCATTAAATTATAAGTTAGAAAGTAGAATTTTAGATTAGAACTGTTATAGAGTAATGTAATTTCAGAATGGTGACTGCGCTGGAAAATAGGCTGCAAATGCATAATTTTGGTTGAAAATTCAATTACTTGGTGAAACAATAATCTATTTTGTGGTAAATTTAAGTATATTATTGAAATTTTTTTTTTTAATTGGTAGGAAATTTTTGGTAGATAATTTATCTTGTACAGTTCGAAATCCAAATATTAGGTTCAAAATTCATATATTTTGTTACAAATTCGTCTTTTTTGGTAGGAAATTAATCTTGCTTCTTCAAAATTTATATTTTTTGTTGAAAATTGAACTATTTTGTTGAAAAATTTAACCGTTTAGAATTCGTTTTCTTTTGGTAGAAAACTAATTATTTTAACCGAAAATTTTACCACTTCATTTTTATTGTAATTTTTTTTTTAATGAAAATTCAACTATTCAGTTGAAAATTAATGTATTTTGTCAAGAATTTGTATTTCTTGTTAGAAGATTCATTTTTTTTAGTTGAAAATTCAACTACTTGGTTGAAAGTCTAACTGATATGTTGAAAATTCATTTTTTGTCTGAAGATGCGTTTTAGGTGAACAGTCATCTCCTTGGTTCAAATTTTAACTATTTTGTTTAAAAAAAAAACTTTTTTTGTTTGAAAATTATTTTCTGTGACTGAAGTTTTTACTATTTTATTTTTGATTGTAAATTAATCTTTTTTAGATGCAAATTCAACTGCTCGATGAAAAATTAATGTATTTTGTTAAAAATTCGTCTTTTTTGGTAGAAGAATAAATTTTTTAGTTGAAAATTAATTTTTTTAGGTTGAAAATTCAACTACTTGGTTGAAAGTCGAATTATTTTGTTAAAAATTCATTTTTTGACTAAAGGTGCATCTTTCTAGTTGAAAATTCATCTTCTTAGTCGAAACTTAATTATTTGGTTGAAATTTAGATCTTTTGTTGTTGTAAAAACTCAAATTTATTTCATGAAAAATATAATTATTCAATTTGTGGTTGAAAGATGAACTTTTTTAGCTGAAATTTAACTATTTGGTTGAAAATTTATCTTTTTTAGTTGAAAATTGAACTATTTCGTTGAAAATTCATGTAGTTTATTAGAAACTTCGTTTTCTCCTGTAAAATTATATTCTTTTTTCAAAATTTATGTTTCTGGATGATTAGTTTTTTTAACTGAAAATTTAATTTCACTTTCCATTTGATAATTTTTTTTTTAGTTGATGATTCAACTCTTTGGTTAATAATATATCCTAGTTTGTTTAAATTTGTCTCTTTTAGTAGAAAATTAATCTTAATTGAAAATTCTTTTTTTTCTTTTTGTGTTTCGGTTGAGAATTTAACTATTTTGTTGAAAATTAATTTCTTTGTAGTATATTCAACAATTTTGTTAAAAACTTGTTTTTTGGTTTGTGTTTCATCATTTTAGTTAAAAGTTCATCTTTTTGGTTGAAAATTGTACTATTTTGTGAAAAAATTATTTTTTGTTGTTGAAAATTGATCTTTAAATTGAAAATTTAATTATTTCAGTTAAAAGTTCATTATTTTAATTAAAAGTTCATCACTTAGTGTGCCTTTTATTTAATTTCCTGAATTTTCAACTGGATATCTGATTTTGTGTCAACTTGAAAACTTTCAAAATTCTTTAGAAACTTCTATGAACTTTTTGGTAGAAATTCTCAGCTATATACATTTTGTTTGCATAACCTAGTCCAAAACTCTCTAAAAACCGGGGAAATAGGGTGATTTTTCAGTGAAATGGGGCAATGGCAGGGGCGTAAATTTTTTTGAATAAAATTAATGTAAGAACCGTTTATTGAATTCAATATGGAACACATGTAATTCCTAAGATATCAAGTCGAAATATATTGCTTTTTCAACGAAGGAATTGAATTTTCAACCAAAAAAGATTTTCTAATAAAATAGGTGAATTCTTAAACCCAAAAACTCGAATTTTGAACCACAACAAAGTTAATTTGAAACCTAACACTTGTATTAACAATCAAATAGTTGAACTTTTAAGCAAAAAAGAGCTTTTTCAACCGAGAAAGATAAATTTTCAACCAAGAAAGATGACTTTTCTACCATAAAGGGTGAATTTTCAATCCAAAAGGACAACATTTCAACAAAACAGTTGAATTTTCTACAAAAAAAGATTACTTTATTGAAATAGTTTAATATTTAACCTACATCAATTTTTTATCAAAAGACAAATTTAAAAAGAAAAACTATTTGAATCTTCTACCACATAGACGAAGTTTCAATAAAGAAGGGTACATTTTAAACAAAATAGTTGAATTTTTAAGTAATTATGAGAAAAAAAAATAAGACTTTTTAAACCAATATTTCAATTTTCTACCAAATTGTTGAATTTGCAAGCCAAACAGACGCATCTTCTACAAAACAGCTCAATTTCCAACTAAAATGATGAATTAATTGTAGCAATTTTTTAAATAGTTGTTAAACTTCAAACCAAGTAGTTGGTTTTTCCACCGAAAAATACGAATTTTCAACAAAACAGTTGAATCTTCAACCAAAAAAGATGAATTTACCACCAAGAAGGATGACTTTTCTACCGCATGAAGGATGAAATTGCAATCCGAAAGGACAGAATTTTAACAAAACAGCTGAATTTTCTACCAAAAAATGTGACTTTATTAAAATAGTTTAATATTTAACATACATAAATTTTCTACCAAAAAACGAATTTAAACAAAAAATTTAAATCGTCTACCAAATAGATTAAGTTTCAATCAAGAAGGATAAATTTTAAAGAAAATATTTGAATTTTTAACTAAATTTTTTCTAAACCAAAAATTGAATTTTTTAAATTTACAGTTTAGAACTAATTTTTAACCTGTTCAATTAATCAAAAAAAAAATACGAATTTTCAAACAAATATTTCAATTTTCTACCAAATTGTTGAATTTGCAAGCCAAACAGACGCATCTTCTACGAAACAGCTCAATTTCCAACTGAAATGATGAATAAATTGTAGCAATTTTTTAAATAGTTGTTAAATTTCAAACCAAGTATTTGTTTTTTCAACCGAAAAATACGAATTTTCAACAAAACAGTTGAATCCTCAACCAAAACAGATGAATTTGCTACCAACAAAGATGACTTTTCTACCATAAAGGATGAATTTTCAATCCAGAAGGACAACATTTCAACAAAACAGCTTAATCTTCAAACAAAAAATATTACTTTATCAAAATAGTTTAATATTTAACCTACAACGGTGCATTTTTAAGCACATTGTCGAAATTTTAAAACAAAATGTATAAAAATTCAACCAAAACCAGTTGAATTTTCAACATCAACAAACAAGATCATTTTCAATTCAGAAAAACGATCATTTCTATCATAAATGATGAATTTTCTTATAAAAGACGAATTTGTTCAGAAAATATTTGAATCTTCTGAAAAATAGATGAAGTTTCAATCAAGAAAGATAAATTTTAAACCAAATAGTTGAATTTCGAACATCAACAAAAAAGTTCATTTTCAATTAAGAAAAACGATCATTTCTATCATTTTCAATTCTTTCTACCAAAAGAGGAATTTGTTTTAAAAATATTTGAATCTTCTAAAAAATAGATGAAGTTTCAATGAAGAAAGATACATTTTAAATCAAATAGTCGAATTTTCAACTAAAATTTTGTTTTCTCAACAAAAATGTAATTTTTTTTAAATTTTCAGCTAAAAGAGAATTTTCAATCTGTTGAATTATTCCAAAAAGACAAGTTTTTGACCAAATAGTTTAATTTTCTACAAAATTGTTGAATTTTCAAGTCAAACAGTTGGATTTTCTACAATATAGATTAATTTTCAACTAAAATGATGAATCAATTGTAGCAATGTTTCAAATAATAGTTAAACTTCAAACTAAGTAGTTTATTTTTCAACCGAACATTTGAATTTTCAACCAAAAGGGATGAATTTACAACCAAGAAAGATGAGCTTTCTGCCAAAAAAAGTTAAATTTACAATTCAAAAGGACGAATTTGTAACAAACCAGTTGAATTTTTCATCCAAAACAGATGACTAGCGAAATTGTTGAATTTTCAACCTACAAGTTCACATTAAATTGTCCAAATTTTCAAACAAA
Source organism: Andricus quercusramuli (assembly GCA_932178445.1). Classification (NCBI taxonomy): domain Eukaryota; kingdom Metazoa; phylum Arthropoda; class Insecta; order Hymenoptera; family Cynipidae; genus Andricus; species Andricus quercusramuli. The sequence goes on along the minus strand of CAKNXH010001860.1, from coordinate 2,424 downwards.
GAAGATTAAAATTCAAACAAAATCAGTTGAATTTTCAAGCCAAAAAGACGTTTTTTTAGGAGGCAGTCGAATTTTCAACCTGAAAAGTTGATTTTTCAACAAAAAAGATAATTTTCAACCCAGAAAGATGACTTTTCTACCAAAAAAAAATTGTTTTAATAAAATAGTTGAATCTCCATACATACATAAGAATTTTCAATCAAGAGAGATTAATTTAAACCAAATATTTTAATAATTTTCAACTAGAAAAGATTTTTTTGAACCAAAAATGGAATTTTAATTTAGGTTTTCATAGAAAATTGTGTGATACAGTTGACCTGGTTTGACTCACACCATTTTCATTTGCAAAAAAAAACAAGAACATTTTCCGGAAAAAGCTCTCTGTCCGAACCGATATTAATGGCATTAGATTATGTGGTAAAAATATTGCGTTCAACAATTCATCCTTTTGGACGTATAGTGATCAAGCGAAATCGAGACTCGTTTGAAGCGCCTTAGGGATTAAATTTCTAGAAAGAAAAAAAAAAATGTCAACGAAATGCACGAATTTTCAATCAATTTGTTGAATTTTCAACTAGAAGGGATGAATTTTTAATTAGAAATATCATTCCAGAACAAAAAAATGGAATAGTTACATTTTTAGTTTTACAAATTAATTCTTAATAAGGAACAACACTTAAATTACGTAACAGCTCAAGGGGGAGGGAGAGGTCGAAAGATTTTGTTACGTTAGGGGGGGGGGGGGTCCTTCATTTATGTAAGTAATTTTCGGAAATTAACAAATGAAACAAGTAACTCGCAGAAATTGTACAGAAATTTAATATGAATTTAACTTTACGCGCCAACGAAACCTGGTGAGTGAAAAACGAACCTAGCAAACAACAATTTTTAAAAGTCAGGAATTTAGAAAAAAAATCTTGCGAAAGTCAGTCAATGAAAAATTGGTCAGGGAAAAATTAGGGAATTTTTAAAATGAAGTTTTGCGGTGACCCTTATATAAAATTCTTGTGAGTAATTTATTTGCCTTGTATTAATTGTATTTCGTAGAAAATTTACCCCTTGAGAAAAATTTATGTTATGGTGTTGAAAAATCGACTGAAATCTTTTTTGGATGAAAATTCGACTAATTTTTATGAATATTTTTTCTTTAAAAATTCATTTGAGTAGAAATTTCATCTTTCTTGAATATGAATACAACTGTTTGTTTGAAAATTTAATAATTTCGTTGAAAAGTCATCCTTCTTGGTTCAAAAATCTACTGTTCTGTTAAAAATTCAACTATTTTGTAGAAAATGTACTTTTGAGAAAAATTCACATTTTATGTTGATAAATCAATTTAAATATTTTTTGGATAAAAATTAAACTATTTTCTAACGATTTGTCTTTTTAATTCGAGTACCTCCGTAGAAAATTTACCTTTTTATTTAAAACTCCATTACTGATGCTGAAAAGCCAAACTGAAATCTTTTTCAGATACAAATTCAAATATTTTTTTGTTTGTTGAAAATTTGTCTTTTTGATTTAAAAATTCATCTGTTTTAGTAGAAATTTCATCGTTTTTGGATACAGATGCAACTGTTTGGTTGAAAATTAATCTTCTTTGTTTGATGGATCAACTATTTTGTTTGAAAATTTTGTTTGAACCACTTTGTTAAGAAATTATTTTTTTGTTGAAGATTCATATTTTTAGTTGAAAATGATCTCTTTGGTTAAAGTTGTACTATTTTGTTGGAAAATGATCTTTTTTAATTGAAAATTCAACTGCGTGGGTGAAATTTGAACTATTCTGTTGAATTTTTTTTTTTAATGGAGCTTTATCTCTTCGGTTGTAAATTTAACTAATTTGTTGTAAATTAATTTTTTTGATGAAAATTCTTATTTTCTGGTTGAAAATTCTTATTTTCTGGTTGAAAATTCTTATTTTCTGGCTTTAAGATTTAACAATTTAGGTGAACTTCTTTTTCTTTCATGGTTGAAAAATCTTTATCTGTTGAAAATTCGTCTTTTTGATTTTGAAATCAACCACATATTACACTTTTTTGTTGAGAATTTATCTTCTAAGGTTTAAAATTCAGTTATTTAGTTCAAAATTAAATTTTTATTTAAAAAATTTAATTATTTTGTAGAAAATTTAAGTATTGTCTTGCTAAGTCATCTTTATAAATAAATAAATTTGAATATTTTAAAATTGTATATAAAATATTGTTTCATTTTGTTTATTAAAGATCCTATGTTAACAATATGACAAGATTAAAATGCTGGTATTTGAATGTTAATGGGCAGGAAAAATAAAAAATTGGTCCAGGAAGAATCACAGAATTTTGAAAATGAAGTTTTCACGTTGTAAAGCATGTATTATCTTGAATACAACAAATTTCTATTAGTCTTAAGTCCCATATCTTATTATTTCTGGAAACCATAAAT
>CAKNXH010001859.1:260301-292306 GCA_932178445.1 Andricus quercusramuli | reverse complement strand
AATAAAAAATTATGCTTATTAAGAGGACAACATCATCCAAAGAAGAATACAAAATTGGGGATTCTTTCATACAAATTTTCATAACTGAAGCAAATTTCTCGTAGAAAATTTTTATTTTATAATGATCATTCTAACGAATTATTGTCACAAAAAAGTGTATTTAATAATAAAATGCAGTTTCTATTAATTACTGATAATATATGTATAAACAATCTACTCAAGCTTTTAAATTAAAATATAATTATAGTGCCATATTTATCCTCGAGCGATTTTTCCATATCTTAAATTATAATTTACCTTCTAAAATTAGTCTCTTTTTAATTAATGAAATAATGATCCAAAGCAGTAACTGGGATAATTAGAGGATATAGAATCCATAACCAATTGACTCATTTGAATAAATAATTAGAAAGAGATTTTACCACTGCTGAAAATTGAGTTCATTACATAATATCAACGTATAAATAGCTATAGATATTTAAAAAAAAATCTGTTCTCTCTAATGAAATAACACTCTGGTATAACGGAAGTGCACCAGTTATTGATCGTTGCTGGTTTTCGCATCTTCTGCAGTTCAGTTAACACGTTTTCTAGCCTTTGAAAATTAATTATCTCCATGTAATCACGTTGAAAGCTTATTTATAATTAGTACCAATAAAAGTAAAAAATGTTAACTCATAATGGCTACTACCCATGTATACTGATTACAACGAGATCATGATATTTAATTGTCGGAAATCAGCATTTAATTAGTTTCTAGAACGAGGTACTGGAACGATAATTCTAGTCCAGGGAAAAAGAGACTTTCTTAGTTTAAGAATCTCAAAAGGCTAATGTAGGTCTTGCACTTAACTTCTCACATATGATGCTTTTCCTTGGTTTCAGAAGGTTTATTAAAATGGGAATGAAATTCAGAATTATTTTAACATTTCATCCTTGTTTGATTACATTGTTTATGTTTTAACTTTCATAACTTAATAATCGTTTTTCTTCCTTTAATAATTATAGTGGTTTCTTTTACAAAACTGTTTGTACAATTATATTGGGAAGTGGATATCAGGATGGTATTATTAACAGTAAATTAATTTTCTTTAATTCATAGTTTTAAAATGTATATGTGATAATGTTGCTGGTGCGACAATGCTAATGGTAATGCTCACATGCTGAATATTGATTAAAACATCTTCAATATAATTCTAATGCTAATTAAACAGATTCATGTTACCGATAATTACAGATACTTCGAGCAATCAAGAGTTCATGTCGGTGCTGAATTAACAAAATTATAGATTCAGCATGGACATAAACCCACGATTACTCGAGATTTCAGTAAATGTCGGTAACAACAATCTTCAGAAATGTTGTAAAATCAAACGTTGATGCTACCATGCTTCTGTTATTTTCAATCCATTAATGCTGATATTACCATTCTGTAATTTGCGGATATTTTTGTAAAAGGATATATTGAATGTAAATTCGGATTTTAGGAATTAAATAAGTGGCTCTCGATCGCGAGGATAAAGTCTGTCTAAAGTTTAATTTCGTCTCCTCGGAAGAGACCTCGATGGTTTAAGATTTCAAGGATCGTCCAAGGATTTATGATGGGATTGGTAAGATTAAGATTTTCTTGCCACGAGGGTGCGAAATATAAATTAGTGCTGGTAAATTGTCGATGAAATTTTCTACTGGTGCGGAAAAGATGATTCTATCTCACTGAGATTGCGATTTGTAGATGATTCGTGCTGTCGATTTATACCCGAAGGAAAGGCCCTTCGAATATTTCTTTAGATTTTTTCAGTTGCCATTCAAGCCACGTAGACAGCACCTAAATCCTATGGCTAACAGGCACAGATACGGAAATGCAGTTCGAAGAGAATCGTGCAAAAATCAAACACTAGAAATCTTTCCAAGAAACATTTCCTTTTCTTTATATTTAAAAAAAAAGAATTAGAAATTCAAGTAATGAAGAATGAAAAAGATCTCTCTGCGTTTGATTTTCATACGATTTTTGAAATTTGAAATGATAGTAGCATATTAGCCACAAAGTCACCTAATATTACTTTCGTTCTCGATAAAATTGATTAATATTTGATACATATAATAAGCCAAGAAACTTATGAGATGTTTTTTAAAGAAAATATCGCTTTATGGTATAGGTATTCAAAGTATTGAAACTGTATCCGAAGATCCGAGCTTATACGATGGCGAACCTAATTTCCGGTTCAACTGAATTATGGAGTCGGGACTGAGTTTCGGAAGTAGCTTCAGTGTTGCCTGACTCGTTGTTGGCAATAACTTTTCGATTATGTAGATCAATTTCTACCCTGATCGATACACAAAGGGTGAAATGCCAGGGAATGAAAGTATCAGGTCTATCAAGTGACTTTGTGGCCAAGAGCCTATTCGCCAGAAGAAAAGACTTGAGAAGCTTTGTTTGAAAGGTATCACATTTTTTCCGAGAAGACTCTTCAAGTTTTCTAATATATAATTCATGTATGATGAGTCTATTTTTAATGTAAATGTCGACACTGTTCATCAATTAAATACTATTGTATGTAACCTTTTAGTAGAGAAATAATTTCTATAACGTATTTTTATGCTTGTTTTCAGAACTATTCTACAACAAATATTAAAATTGGTTAGAACCGATTTATAAAAATAAGGTTTAGGCTTTGTTCTAATTCAATTTAGAAAATGAAAAAAATCTGGAATTGGAATATATTTTTCGAGGAGATTTACCTATAATGGTGAGCAATTCAAAAAATTTCAGTTGTTGTAGATCAGTTAATGAGCAGGAATCCCTTATTGAGGACTAGCGAAACTTAAATAGGATCATTTCATAGAATTTGTAACGTAATATAGTTTAAAGCAATTTTTGATGACGATTTAATACAAAATATCAATAACTGGGCACTCTGGAAAACAATGAACGCCTAGGCTGCTATTTGAGGAAAGAAGTTTCCTTATTTACAGAATGGAATAATCTTTATGATACATTGCTTTCCGGTGCAAAATGGTGAATTGTTCATATTTCGATGAACAATAATTGAGAATTTGTCAATTTTCAAGAGATAAACTTTAATTTTTCATCTTCATTATCTATTAATAATAATTCTCTAATAATCACCCTCAATGATAATGTATCAGCAGGTAAAAACTTTGTATTTAATAAATCATTTTATGAAAAAATTTTCTTTAATATTCAGTGAACAATTCGTCAGAAAACAAACGATTAACCAATTAATTAAGACTTTCATTAGACTAAGGGCTAAACATTTATCAATTGCAACACTAATTTCTTGAATTCAAATAATTCTAATCCAACAATATTTAACAATAACAAAATCTTTTGATTAACATTTATTTCAATATGTAACGTTTCTTCTTATATATTGTTTCGTTCTAAAATTTGATACAAAATATTTTATAACAAATTTTTTTTTCAGACAAATACAAATGTTTCAGTAAAAAAATGTATAAAAGTGAGTATAAAGTGATTATAATTCCGCGAAAAAACCGAAATATTGCAAAAAATCAGATATGGACAAAATTGTTCAATAATTTTTGTACTTTTTGCAAAAAATTACAAATATTTTCTGAATTTTCCTGCATTGATACATTCCTCTTGGAATATAAAGAATGTTTTGCGAAATGTTCAAGACCATATATTAGAAGTCATCAAAGTACACAATGACTTTCGATTTGGTCACATTCCATGATCCCTCTACTTCTATTTGAGGAGGACCGACCTCAACCTTCAAATAATTAGATTTTGTTCAAATTTTGAAAATGAAGAGGTATTGCCAATCGAAAAGTACTCTCCAAATTTTGTAATGGTTTGAAGAAAATATATAAATTAAGATGTAACCTTATTGAGATAGAGTTAATCGGGGGCAACGAATTATCAGAATATAGTGAAATTGAAAAGTCTTACTCTTGAGGGTTTTAGGAACATGTTCTTTAAATTTAATATCGATTACGAGCATCGTATTCATGAAAAATGTTGTTCTACACAAAAATATTTGAAGATCACAATGAAATTGTGAATAAAAATACTAAATTAATTAAATTTTAATACTAATAACAAAGCTTTGTTACTTTGATATCAATTTATATCAATCTTAAACTTTTTGAAAGTCACATCAGTTCACACTGATTAAAAAAAATATCCGCTTTTCTATTTCGTGTTTTACTTTCTTAGGTTGGTAGGTACTAACTGCAAAATGTTTATCTTAGAAATAAGTTAATGGCCTTTTCAAAGACTTCCAAATTATGTCAGAGTCACATACTTTTGGATCCGCCTATATGGGTCATTCATCCTTAAGAGAGACAATCATATGTTCATTTGAAAATGCTTCTCAAATCTTCAATTCTGAGTGCAATGCTATGGGGTGCTTTTCGTCTAGCACTACAGTTCATGTTAAGAAGTGATGAAGATGAAGATGGTGGTGCCAGGGACATCAATTGTGCGGAAAAGTGGGAACAAGCCGAGTGATCAGGAGCCACAGTTACAGTGCAAGTAGTAACAACAGTGATGATAGACGCGTGTGATCGCATGTAATGAGTGTGTAAATCGTAAAACTCGAAAGAGTTAAATTACGTATGTATGATGTACATTAGGTACTACCATTTCGAGATCTTACCGTTCCTTTCGTAAATCTCAGAAAGGCGCAGGCACATCTCCCATAATTCCCAATCAGGAATCCAGACGTGACTACTGGGGCCGTACCAAATGTTGAGGATGGATTTTATTGAAAATCGCTTTCCCCTGAGCTTACAATGGCTTCGAGGATCGTGAAAGTGCGATTGAAATTGTACCATATTACATCCAATGTCAACACTCATTCCGCACTCTTTGATCTCCAGAAATTCTTTCTGTTATTTTCTTTTTTTTTTTGTAAAGTAGACCAAGAGTGAAAAATGTGCTTCAAAGCTCGGTTGAATTTACAATGAAAATTGTAGATTGATTAAATTACTCTTTCTCTTTTTGCAATTGCTCACTTACTTCTGGACTGAAAACTAGAAAATTTATCCATTGTTTTCTGGATCATACTTAATCCAAAAAGGATACAATGGTAAGTATTAAATTTATATTTGTTTCTTGTTTTGGATTTCATTACTATGGGTAATGGTTTTCAATCGCACTTTGTAAAAAATGGATATCCTTTGATGAAATAAATGAGAATGCGAATGGCGATGAATAGTAACGCTATTGTGACGAGCGTGAACGCTTGGTAAAAAAAAGTAAGCCACGCAGCGAAGATCTACTAGCAAGCAGCTACGTACAGTAATATGATTCACGAATCGAGGGAATCGCGACTGATAGTGATATATAGTTAGAATTCTTAAAGACCTGCTTCTGGGCCATGGACTGCATCTGCTGGAACATGATCCTCTCTTCCTCTTTTCCTGCAACAGTCGAGAATAATCGAGATTTATTACCGTACACTCAGAAAACGATTTGGTTAAACCAACATAAATATTGACAAAAAAGTATTTAGATGCCCCACTAAATTTTGTAGTTGTTTTAACAAAATCTTGGTAAATGGAGTATTTGGCTACAAACCTGAAAAACGTTGATAATTTTTTTAAGATCATTTGGACAAACTACAAACATGTATGTGTACCCTGTTAAAAATTCTAACGTCTTAAACTACTTCTTTAGACGTATAAAGATTGAAAAAGATAGAAGTGGGGGGATAGGAGAAAATAGAACTATTCTATCTCTTTCAATTGGTCACTTTCCATTCCTAAAACGCTATCTTTTCCTATCCCTAATCTCAATACTTTTCTATCTCTTTCTCTAACTTTCGTGACCAAGGACTCTTATCATTTTCTATCCCTGTGTCTATCTATTAGGAATTTCAACTTCTTAAATATAAATTCAAATCTTTGCCTATCTCTTCTTCTATATTCCACGATTGAGTACTTTCATCATTTTCTATCTCTTAGAATTCGGAAATCCACTGAAAAGTCAGGGAAATTATTTAAAAAATTAATTTTATGTTGACTACGTAGCAGAAAGACAACGTGACGTCCATGCTTACATACCTACACACTTAAAATTTCTTTGCATACCTCAGTCGACAACTGTGTCGACCTTGGCAAAACAGTTTTACAGACATCTGCTACTTACAGGCCCGAAGACTGACTTTGTTGGTTACTTTTACCGTCAGCCATCTAGTGGCTAACCTTCAAGTTGACGTGAATAGATAAAGGATAGGATGGGATAGAGAAGAGAGGATTAAAAAGATAGACGTAAATTTGTATTCGAATAAGTAGAAAACGATAGACGTAGATAGATGTATGATACTATGAGGTAGGGAAGAGAAGATTGAAAAAGATAGACGGAAATTTACATTAACTAAAAGATAGAAAAATATCGACGTGGATACATAATGGATAGGATGAGATAGAAAAGTAGGTATTGGCAAAGATTGACGTGAAGTTCGATTGATGAATAGATAGAAAAAGATAAACACTGATAGATATATGCGATGAGATAGGAAACAGGATATTGAAAAAGATACACGAGAATTTTAATTGATAAAGAGATAGAAAAAGAAAGATGTTGATAGATGTAGGATACGATCAGATAGAGAAGACGAGATTGAAAAAGATAGACTTGAATTGAGAATTGACAGAGAAATAGTAAAATATTGACATGGTAGATAAAGGGTAGGATAAGATAGGAAAAAGGAGATTGAAAAGGATAAACGAAAATTTAGATTGAAAGAGAGATAGTGATATATTGACGTGAATAGATAAAGAATAGGATAAGATAGTGAAGAGGGGATTGGAAAAGACAGACGTGAAGTTAAATTAACAAAGAGATAGAAAAGACGGTATTCAAAAAGATAAACGTGAGCTTAGATTGACAAAAAGATTGAATCGAATACATTTTTTCTATCTCTTTCTATTATAAAATTTCAAAATTATTCATAAAAATAGGATCTCTATTTACTGCCAGCGGAGACGTAGAAAACTACGACGTTTAAGTACTGCCTCTTTTGTTCAAAGAAATGTTGGTAATTTGTTCTTTGATTTGAAAAATGCCAATTTAATAAGTGACAATCTGATAAGTGAAATTGTTTATAAAAATGGCCTATCACAATGGCAAATATTGTCTATAAATTTCATTTTCAGATGCAAAGATATGATTCCGCAGAAAAGGAAAAATTCCATTTTCGGAAGCGTTAAATCTTTTGCAACTAAGCATTAATCTTACACATTTTAGTAACAAAACATAATTATGTAAGAAATGAATTTAAATTCCGAAAATACAGCACTTAACAGTTATATTCATTAATTTGTTTATAATAATTTAAGAAATCCAAGAATTTCATCTGGAATTAAACTTTTGACTCAACTAAAATAAATGTACGAATTTTATATCTTTTCAAGAAAATATCAATAAAGGGGGCTAAGTAGAAAGCGCAAATATAACAAAATGCATTTTTCAAGTTGAATAACAAAATTACAAAAATGTCTTGAAAGAAAATAAGCAGTGCTTAATAGAAGAAGAATTCTCGTGTTGCATATTTAAACAAAACATTCGTTCCACAATGCTGCGACCCAGATCGCCGATTAATCTCTCTAGCAATCACCCCAGGCGAAGAGTTTCATCAAATTAATTAGACCGTTCGAATAGTGATTGGGTTGCATTTTCTATTTGTAACTATTCCTGCTTTAAAACAGAATATTAATTATTTCTTTTTCTGCACACTATATTTGAAAAATTATTTTCGCAAAAGAAAAATGTTGAAGTGGAATCAGAATAAAGTAATAACAATATTTCACTCATGAACATTAAGCCATAGAGAGTTTGCCGAAGAGGCTTTGAATATAAACGATCCGTTGTTGGAATAATAAAAAATGTGTCACAGACAGATTCAATAGAAAATAAACGCAAAATGAAGCTTTGAAAGCCACATGCGGCGGCTTGACTATCTCGACACACATTAATGACGATGTTTGCTCTTTTCAAACTAAAAGCAAGTCTGTTTCTGATTTTAGTTCGAAAGTCATCGAGAATGTTGAATCAAGGATTATTATTATTATTAACAATAGTATAAAAAATTATTATTTATTAGGTCTTTGATTTTATGCGATCTGCGAAGAGGAAATGGGTCAGAACTAACAAAAAAAAATTAAAACACAAGGTCGACCTAAAGCTTTTAATTTCAGGACAAATATTTCAGCTAAAAAAATATTCCCTTCATTCAGGATTAAATATTCATGACTGATTTGATTAAACTGATTTGAATTCAGGGTCAAAAATATTATGTAGAAATTAAGTGAACTCAACTAAATTCAAAGGAATTTATGTAAATTAAATTAAACTTGAAATGAATTCAGTTACATTTTTAACAAATTACTTTCACTGAATTCAGTTGAATGAGAAGTGAAGTTAAAGCCAATTAAAATTAGTCTAACTGAATTTGAATTTAATTTTGGCAATGTAAATTGAATTTTTGCAAGTGAATGAAATGTGCAATTGTGCACTCTATTCAACGAAAATTATAATCTATTGTTCGAGAAGAATTCTACTTAAATCAAATCGAATTTTTGAAATTCAACTGAATTGACAAAAATAAAAATGAATTTAATAAATTCAGGCTGAACTCAAACTTAATAAATCAGTTGCAACAATAATGGGCCACCCTTCGAAATCAAGCACACCTATTATTTTCATCAATAATAAATAATAATAATACAATAATAAATAAGCAAACAAATGGGACTTATTCATTGCATTAAACTTCTTGATATTATAGAGTTAGATATATGATAAAAAAATTATAGTTAATAGTAAAAATCATGCTTCTGCTCATGGTTCTGGAAATTTATTTTGCATTTTTTGCTATTTGTCAGCATTTAAACTTTGTTTTTTTAACGTAATCAACTGTTTATAACAAATTCAACTTTTTTTGGACACTCAGATAATGAACCGCTATTCATAATAATAATAATAATTCAATAAACATAGTTTTCAACAACATATAATATAAAATTTCGATAATTTATATCGTTTTTTGAAAAAATCATCAATTGTTATGAACTGTTTGCAAGGAATTATTGATAAGTAAATTTTAGTACATACCGAATGCAATTTTTGGTTGACAAGTACATTAGATGAAAAAATTGGTTTATATCATTATTAATAACAATAACAATAGTGGATCGTAATCAAAGTGAATGCAAAAATTTAATTTGTTCCTAACAGTTGATTACGTTCAAAAAACAAAGTTTAAATGCTGAAAAATAGCCAAATAATACATTTGTTAATTAAGTTCGTTTGACCCAGTATCGTATATTATTGAGCTATAGCAAGAAATGTCCTAAAATTTAAGAGTTAGATATCTACGGTTGATTCCGTTGAACGAATTTTCATTAATTTAACTGGTTCAAGCAAGGTAGTAGACAGCTGATTATTTCAAATTGAGGTGAACTTTTCGTGGTTACAGGCCTGTGACGTGTTGCCTCTAGCGGAGTCCACAGAATTTATCTGCGATTCACCGCGGAAAGTTTGCCTTAGTTGGGAGTAACCACCTCGCGCTTACCCTGCTTGGCCGATTAATTGCAACATTTCGTACGCTTAGTTTTCTTTTATTACATCTGTTATCAACAAAGTTATATATTATTGCAAAAGGACTGTTCGAAGAATCGGGCCCGTGTGGATAGAGATGTACAAACAACGTGGCTCGAAAAAGCGTGTAGAAGGCTTCTGAGAGAACCAGCTATTGATAGGATTGTTTGCAAAGACGCAGCAACCCATTAGCGCGTCCTCTCAATTGTCTGGATTGACTACCTGAAAGCTTTCGATTCAACCTCTCATAGACTCATCATCTGTCTGTTGGAAAGCTTGAAGATTCATTTACACATAGTGAGATGCATAGAGAGATGGATTCCCCTTCGGAAATAGTATATTGCGTGACGAGGGTCGAAAGGCAACGATTTCACGAGTGTGAAGTTAGCTGCCCGAGCGAAGCGAGGGCTGATATCACACGAGTGAAAGCGTTGCCTCGGCCCGAGTCATGCATACAATTTTTCATCATATCGATAATCGAAAAGTCGACTTGAGATGACTGTGGAGCGGGTCGACAATCGAATTTTCAACCCTAGGGAAGAAAGTGACAGATCAATGCAAATGGCGACGCCATTTGCATTTATCTGTCACTTTCTTCCCTAGGGTTGAAAATTCGATTTTCGACCCGCTCCACAGGCTTCGAAAGTCGAATTTTCGATTGAGGTATGATGAAAAAGAGATTTACCGTCTCATCTGGAAATTAGAGTGCAACAACGAACAGCGTAACCTTCCAGGCGGGCGTCTTTCAGGGATGTACCATGCGCCCTCTGCTCTTTTGCATCACATTTCTGCCTCTTTCTCTCGCACTACGCCATTCTCCTGGATACATCTGCGGCGATACTAAATATCGCGAACATAAGGTCATTCATGTATTTTATATGGATGACCTGAAGGCCTATGCTTCTGGTGCAAGCAAACTTCAACTTGCTTTAAATATCGTCAATAAGTAGACAGGAGAGATTGGTATGGACTTTGAATGGGACAAGTGTATCAAAATTCATCTGAAGAATGGAAATATTATTGGCGTTCCCAAAGAGCCCGAGTTGGTGGATATAAGTGTTCTGAGGCATCTTGACACTGAAGAGACCTATACATACCTGGGCGTTCCTCAAAACTGCATTCAGGATATAACATCAGTGAAGGAGTCTCTCCAAATAAGATACAAGCATATTCTTCGACAGATTTGGTCTTCAAATCTGTCAGCGTTGAACAAGGTATTTGCGACCAAAATAGTTGCCGTCCCGGTTCTACTCTATTCGTTTAGGGTGGTTCAATGGACGAAGAACGAGCTCACGACCCTTAATATCGCCACGCGTAAGATCATGCATATGCATCAGAGCTTGCATATCAATTCGTATGTTCTGCGATTATACATCTCACGCCGTCAAGGCGGACGCGGACTTCTGAAGCTCCGATATCTTCATAACAGAATCATTCTGAGCACAGCTTATATCGTTGCAAATGACAAAGATCCTCTCCTAGAAATGGTCAGGAAACCCAAGATCAGAAGTGAGGAAAGTGCATAACTCCATCTAGATGCCTTACTTCTCAATGCCGAAGTAAAGAGAGCAGAGGCTGAAAAAGTCCGCCAACAAATACTCGACGAAAAAAAAACACGGAAGATTTGACAGAAATCTAGAACATCAGTCCTTGTCGAAGAAGCATATTTTTTCTTTCCTCAGATTATCAGGACCTGATTCAGGTACAGAGGGGTTTATTTTTGCATGTCAGGATGGTGTCATATCCACCTTAGTATACCGTGACCGCATTCTACGTCCAGAGATTCCCAGCGATAGGTGCTGAGCGTGTAATGCACACGCGCTGAGTACCTAGAACACACACTATCTAAGTATCTTGTTCACGCGTAAACGATGTACCTCTACAGACATAATGAGGTCCTAAGAGTGACTAATTACCATATTTGTCGCTCCTATGGTGTTTTCGGATAGCAGTCTTCATTGCACACTAAAAGCCTGACATCGTTCTCCATGTCTTCGGAAAACGAACTATATTCGTGATCGAATTCTCTGCTCCGACCAATTACATCACTGCCAAGGAGAAGGAAAATAGGAGCTACAACGACTGTACCCAAAATATTTGGTTGAAGATGATATAACGCTGACAGAATGGTAGACCAAATCTGTCGAAGAAGATGCTTGTATCTTATTTGAAGAGACTCCTTCACTGATGTTACATCCTGAATGCGGCTTTGAGTAAAGCCCAGGTATGTATAGGTCTCTTAAGTGCCAAGATGTCTAATAACACTTATATCATTTGTCCTTGTGATCGGTGTTCTTAGAGGTGCAAAACTATCACGGTTTCGTAAGCTGAAAGCCATACCGGCGTACCAAAAATATGCCGAAGCACTTGCGAGATGGCTTTCATCCTTGGGTCGCTTCGTGTCCTTAAGACACACGATGGTTTCGCCAGCCTGTTGTTGTTATTTCCTCGTGCCCTGTGGCCACCCATCTCGCGGTCGTGACACATGGCCATAGGTGTGATATACTGCAATTCTACTGGGAGCCGGTTTCATTTTTGATGGTAGTTGCTCCCAGTGGGACCCTGTGGTGGTTTACCTGTTTTTTTTTTCAAATCATACATCATTCAATTTTTCGCAGGGTAAAATATTATGAATTTTGAAAAATTCATGTGACATTTTTATAATGAATGGATAGCATACGCGAATTTTTTTTCTGTATCGAAGTAACATGTGACGATTAATTTATTCTTTTTAAGGAAAAACACAATTTTAAACGATGTGTTTTCGAGGTTGGATGCAACAATCTATTTCAATATCATTGAGTTAACTTCTTTTGCTATATTGTGCAGTATGGGAGAGTGGGGTATGGTGAAACGCTTCGACTTAAATGCCCTATAAATTATTATTGAAATATGATTTTAATGTGCGTATTTTTTATGTGAAGCTCACATTATGAGAAAACATATGTTATTATTCAAAACCGTTTTTTAACTACGACATTATTTGACACTCAATCAATTGATGGATTTTGCATTTCGAGCGGTGTGTCCCATACACTTGGGAGGGAAGGGAGGTCGATCAATAAAAATTGTTAGTCGAATTTTTACAAGCATAAATTTGAACCACCCTCGTGCATGGAAAAATATAAGCTACTTTTTTAAAATTTATAAAATTCTTGAATTTTTTATAAACCATTGGAAAAATGTAAATTTTTACAACAATTGTTCAAACAATTTTGTATGATTTTATGCACATATTTATAAATGAAATTCCGCTTCTTCATAGAATTAACAGCCAATTAATGAGCAATGACTTGAGCAATTACTTCTTCCTATTAAAGCTTCAAAGAAGTTTTAATGAGAGAAGGTATTTTTTTCCGATGAATGCTCATTCACGCCATTTGTGTATACTATTTATTATTGACCTCAATAGTTGATGAATATTCGTTAAAAATTTGACTTACAATATCCATGGTGAGGTAATATAAAACAAAGTAAAAAAAAGCACATATTCAAGTGAAAAACATTTACATTTGCGTATTTATTCAATGAATTGCTCATAACAATTTTTTATTTAATTATTAGCTAAAAATCTCAATCAAGTATCAGCATTAACTAGCTTCCGACAGAATTTTTTGCAACAAACGAAAATTTCCAGGAATAAACGTTCCTTTTGTTTCTTTGATTATATTTTTTAAAAATAATGAAATGTATTCCCTGTTGAAAATTACAAACCTAATACAAAATATAAGGCTCTTTCAATAAACAATAAATGTTTCCAACATTTGCGCACTATACTTAAGTATTTGTTTATATAATGAGTTTATAATAATTTACTTGTAAATAAAATTAATTATTAATGTTTTTTTAGCCCTTGTGTGTAAGCTCAACTTTATCCACGTTGTTACACAACCGGGATACCCGGATGCCCACCACCCTTTTTTCAATTTTTTAAATAACCATGCAATGAAAATCGTTTCCTTGTCGTTTATTCTAATAAATAAATATAAAAAGTGAGTGCTAAAGGCACTGAACACTTTAAAATACACAAAAGACGAGAACAATTCACCTGCTTTCCCCAACGGACTTTACGAACGGAACGCTTAAGCTGCAACACGATGCACAATATGGCACTTCGGGTTGCCGCACATAGAATCTAATTATAAATTAATAATTAATCCACTCAAAGTTGCTTTTTTTATCTCAGGTACCCAGATACCCTGGGTGTGTCCGTGACGTATGTATACTTTAAAGCTTAGAATTGAGCTAAATAACGACGTTTTGATGGCCCCTAGCGAAATTTTAATGTTCAACCCACTTACTTGCAAAAATGTACTCTAGCGGGCACTCGGGAATCCGGGTATAAATACAGGGGTTGATTATGTGCATATAAAAGAATTCTGATCATAAGCGAGTTTGTTCAAGCAATTCTATTTTAGAAAAAAATCATATTTTTTAAATTAAATTTTTTTAATTTCAATGCGGAGAATCGAGAATGGTGAAAATGCAAGAAAAATACAGAGTAAACAACAATGTTACTGGCTACTGCACGATTATTACGCGATACTACGAATTCTTACGTATTATTACGCATTATTACGCAACTATGGCTCGTTATGGCACGACTATTACTCATTATTACGCGACTATTACCCTCTGTCACGCGATTATTACTACTTATTACGTGACTATCACTCATTATTGCGCGACTGTTACTCATTAATACGCGAATATGAACATACTTTGTACAGATATGCCAAACTTTTCATTTTTCATATAAAAAAAGAAATAGAATATTTACTTGTTAGAAAAAAAGTAAGATATGATTCTATCTTGAACCACGTATTTCCTAGTGAGTTCATAAAAGCAAAAACGTGAGCAATTAGAAGCACTGTAATGTCTTCAGGCGTAAGTTAAACAGAGAAGTTTCTACGGTTAACTAGGGCATCTGAGTAATTCCAGAAGGTATTCCATACTCTAAAAAGTTAAAGTGGACGACTTCTCTCATTATTTTTTTTCGGACTGTGGTAGCACATAAAAGATCAACTTTTCAGACTTTTTGCTCTAAGGTAGCAGGAAATTCGTTAAAATGAGAACTCCATTTTCATCTTGGTTAATACCTTATAGCAATTCGAAACCAAAATCTTATTTTTTTTTCTAACAGAGAAATGTTGATCTATTCGAATTTGTTCTTAATTCATTTAAGTTGCCAATATATACAGTATTTAATTAATATAAAAACAATTATTGTATGTTAAAACGTCAGAATTAATGTTTAAATTAATTAATTCAAGATAAAAGTATGTTCAAAGCATGTATTTTATATTTAAATCGTAGAAAAAAATTTTTGTTACTAGTAATTCAAACGCGAAAACTTTATAACGAAGCACAGAATAATTACGAAGAATCAAATGCAAGAGTAATTAAAATTTAATAACTGCGCTTAAAATAAATTAGTTTTATTTCTTTAGTTGATAAGGGAATATCCATTAATTACTTAAGGATAATTTTCGAAATTTCAGGCACTTATTATAGAGATTCGTAAGATTTGTATACCCCCCCCCCCCCCATTTCATGCAATACAGAAGTATTTTCAATAATTATGAAGGATTTCATGGTGTTTAAAAATATTTGCAAGAATTTCAAACGATTCTAAGGGATTTAATCAAGGACTTCCTATCATTCTAAGTAATTTCTAGAAATTTTAAGGGGGTTCAAAAGATTTTAATGGATTTTATTATATTTTAAAGGATTTCAAGAAATTTCGAAAGATTCTTATGGATTTTAATTTTATCAATCAATTTTGAATATTTCACGAAATTACCAAGATTTTATCCGATTTTTAGAAAATTTAAGGTATTCTCATGGATTTTATAGGATTATAAGGGATTTTTATGGATTTTTGAAGATTATGTTCGATGTCCATGGAATTCAAATGATTTCAATGAATTTCCACAATATTTGAAACATTTTCGGGGAATTATCCAGGGATTTCACAGAATAATGTGCATATAACAGTACAAAATGTCACCGTAATACCCAAAACCGGTGTCAATTAGCAAATTAAAAAAAAAATAGAAAGAGGACACCTGCATAATTAATGCTTTGGACCCCCCCCCCTCCGGGCCTTGTTAGGATTAGAAAGAAATTTTTTTCTCTGAAAAGTCGAAATTTCATTCTGAAAGCTTACAAAAAAGTTTTATCCGTCTAGTATATGTGGAATCCACTTAAAATCAACACATAAAGTTTCAAAAAGATTTAAAATACAAATTTCAAGAGTCGAAATTTTCTTGCTGATAATAGAGGAATTTTATACCAGAAACACTACAAGAAAGTTTAATACCTCTAGCACGTGCTGAACCCACCCTAAATCAACCCCCTGGAGTTATAAGAGTTCCGCTGATAATAGCAAGATTTTATGTCAAAAATATGCCAAAAAGTTATTTTCCCTAAAGCGTATTCTAAAAACACCCTAAATTAACCATAAAGGTTTCAAAAATACTGTAAAAAGAAACTAATTTGAAAATTCGAAATATTTTTATTGAGAATAGAAGAAATTTCATGTCAAAAGCATGCAAAAAGCTTTTTTGGGGATCTTATGAAATGCAAATCTGTCACTATCAGCGAAAAAAGTTCAACTTTTCAAATTAGCGTCTTTATAGAATCTTTAGAACTTTAGAATTTAATTTAAAGTTTGTTCCACATTAGAGTGGTTCAAAAATGTATTCGAAAAGTTGTCTTCGGGCTGGAGGACAACGATCCCCCCACTTTGGTTACAAATACGAAAAAAGAAATTGTTCTTGAAATAAATTCTGTGGGTTTAATAAAATGTTACGAGAAAATTATATTACTTGTAGAGGACTTTCCAACGAAGAATTCTATGTATCAATCATATGGGGTTTCCACTCCTGAAAGAACACCATGGTGCCCCGAAAAGTAACCCAAATCCAAAAATATCAATTTAGAACAGGAAATCTACATCTTTCAGCACTTTATAATCTTCGTTTCGCAAGAATTTATTATTGTTGGTTAGTGAAATAATTATAAATATTTTTAAGTCATTTTCAATTAGAGTTTAATATTGAACTCATGTTTAAATGATCGTTATTTTATCAAACTGTCGGCTAATATTTATAGCAGAAAAGGGACGACTGAAAAATCCCGAAAAAATCCCCGACACTGTAAAATTCCCGAATTAGAAAATTCCCCAATAATAAAATTCCCGAAATTAGAAAATTACCGAAATATAAAATGTCTGAATTGGAAAATATCTGAACTAGATAATTCCCAAATTTAAATACTCAAAAAAATTGTTTTGTTTTTTCGACGAATATTATTTATTTATTAAAAATACAATAAGATATTTTTGTAAAAGAAATATTTTTTAGTGTTTGAAGTTTTTTTTTAATTACTGTTTGAATTTAAGCAAACAATGATCTCATGAAAATTGTATGAAAAAATAAATTTTAAAACACATGCACCTCGAACAAATAAAAATTCCTCCCTGAATTTTGTCCTTACCTAATAACATTTTTCAAGCAAACTGTGCAGAATTTAATTTAGCACTGATTTATCTCGAAAGCTCTTTTTACTTATTTTTAATTTGAAAATTCGATTTTTGAAACCTTTTTTGCGATTTTAAAAATATTAAGCATATTTTCAAACAAAAATTTTCATCCAGAAGTATATTTTTTCAGTTCCATATAACGACATACTTTACACCTATATACCTATCCCACTACTTTCCAACCGAGCAAGTCACACCTACCCCGAAAGGGAAATGGCTTAATGGTATAATTATTATTATTATTATTATTATACCATTAAGCCATTTCCCTTTCGGGGTAGGCGTGACTTGCTCGGTTGGAATAATAATAATAATAATAATTGTTACTTTAAATTAAAACAATGATTTTATAAAAATTAAAACAACGAAACATTTTTTCCTTGGCAACAGTGTTTGATTAATGTGAATTTCAAGTGCAGGCGGCACTTTTTAAAATCAAGCTTTCGAAAAAACAAAAATACACACTTTTTTCGAATTTGGAACCGAATAAGAGGAATCGTTTCTCTCAATAAAGAAACGATTTTCAACCACTATATTTCACATGCCTTAGAGGGATTATACTTTTTCCGATACTTGTAATACGAAATGCTATCAATATCAGCGAAAACATTTTGACTCTTCAAATTAGTGTGTTTTTACAGAAATCTTGAAACTGTAGGGGTTGATTAAGAGTGGGTTCTACTAGCCTTATTGGGATGATAACTTATCAGGTGCTTTCGGCATCAAACTCTCCCACTATTAACGAAAACATTCCGACAATTAAAAAAAAAATCTGGTGTATTTCGTGAATGTTGCAAGCTTCAGACTCATCTCAGAATCTACTTTGAGGTAATCTTTCCAACTGAGTAATTTGAATCACACATTAGTGTATGCAGATCACATAATACAAACAGATTGATATAATGAATTTAACGAGCTGACTTTCATTCGATTACTTTGAAGCTCCGCTGTTGAACAATAGGCTTATAATGATGCATAAGAGTATATAAATGCTACATGAGTGGAAACAATTTACATTGTCGGAAATTCATTCTTCTATAGAGAACTATTTGATCAAGATATATCCTTCATTTTGCATACATTTTAAACGTAACTGAAAGAAAAATGTAATAATTCACTTGCTTCAGAGTAGTGTCATGATTATTTAAATGAATATAATTATTCCAAGTGTTCGTTTAGAGAACAAAGAACTCTTCGCAGAGTCCGGAGAGGATTTCAAGCACCCAATGTTTAAACAGGATTTTTAAAAACTGCACTTGGTATAATATTTTATATTCAGCAATCAGTTAAAGTTGAATAAAAAATGGAGACTCACCCATCCCCTTGTTTTGAAGCATTTCCAGGAGCTTCTTGATGCTTTCGTCCCGAGCTTGCAGCGTTTGCTTTTGCGTCTCTATCCTCAGTTCTAGCTCCTGCAAGCCAAAAGATTCATTTTAGAGTGCACTCAAGGCTTCCTCGTTTTAGGTCGTTTTACAGCAATAGATTTTCACTTTGAAGTATATTTTTATATTGAAAGGTGTAGAATAGTACTGAACACAACGTTTCTAACCTCCCTTCCCCAGCTCTCACTTCCCCTACCCTACCCACCCTTATTTCTAATAATTGACCATACTTTTACTGACGTACACCTACACCTACTTTTCCCTCTTCCCCTCCCTAACTTCCTCTACATCACCACCCCTCATTACCCCTTACTTCACCCAGTTCCCTGCCATCACTTCTCCTACTCCCTTTTCCCCAAATTCCCATCATTTTCCCTACTTCACCTACTTCATCTACTTCACCTACTTTCTCGTTCCCTCGTTTCTCCTCACTACCCCTATTTCGTCCCCGCACACTGCCCCTTTTCTCATTTTCTCTACTTTTCCTTTCCTAATTTTCACTAATTTTCACTAATTTTCTCTACTCCCCCTCCTCTCATTTCTATTTACTTCCTCCACTTTTCCTCTCCTCATTTGTTTTCTCTCTTTTTACCTTCCCCCCTCAATTTTCCTCACTTTCTCCGCTACCCCTCCCCTTATTACCACTCACTTTTCCTTGTTTTCCTCTCAACACTTTCCTTACTTTCCCTCCACCGTTTTCCCATCAATTACTCTACTTCAACTTCTTCCCTTCCCCTCATTTCCTTTCGTTAACTCTATTTCCCCTTCCATCACTGCCCTTGCTTCTCCTCACCTAATTTCACCAAACTTTTCCTACTTTTGCGCCTAATAATTCTTCTACTTTACCTGCCCTCATTTCCCCTACTACCCCTCCCTTATTTCCTGTAACTTCCCCCAGATTTTCCTCTCATCATTTCCTCTCACTTCTCCTCACTTCAATTGCCCAATTCGAATCGCTATTTTAAAAATAAGTTTATACTTTTTTAATGTTTGAAAAGTATACTTCTTGAATTTTTTTTAGAGAGAAATGAGTCATCGTTCTTAGGCTGTAGAACCAGAAGCATCGCCCATTCAAGGTCACAAAGTTTTTTGAATAAAGTTTTCCATAAACAAACAAACCACAAAGTCTCCGAAATGAAGTATTAAAGCAAAATTTCAAATTTACTACAATTTTGAGAATTTTATTCAGTACTGAAGAAATATATTATTTAAAAATGATGTAACTACTTTATCAATTTGATGTTCAAACTTCTTTCCTTGTCAAAAAATGTCAATAAATACTGAATTTAATTACTTAGGGAAAGTTTTTGAAATAAATTAAAATTTTTGTAATGTTTATAAACTATACTTTTTGAATTTTTTGCGGAGAAATGAGGAAATGTAGATTGACTGTAAAACCGGAAGTAGTGCCCAGCTCAGGTCACAAAATTGTTTGAATAAGTAACTTCAAAATATTACAAGGAATTATTTGAAATCACATAACATTACATGGGATTACATGGCAAAGTGTAAACTAGATTACAATAGTTCTAGATAAAAAAAAACGACATAAAAACTATTTATTAATTAACTTTAATTTATGCAAAAATAATAAGTGTTTCGCAAGATTAACAACTAATAGTTTTAGATGCTATAGAAAAAAACTTGACCCAATTACACCAAATATCCTACCCCTAAATGTAAAAATGATATTTTAAATCCAATAAATGGTGGTCTTTGAAGATTAGGGGTAATTGCGATTAGGTCAAATTATATATCATTATTAAATCAGCCTATTCCATTCATTTGAGTTGGCTTTTTTATTAGGTGAAGCCTTTTTAAATCAAAAAAAGATTTGTGTGTTTAGATTATTGATAATAAATTTGCTTAATTTTTTATCTAGCAAAAAAGTTGACATTTTTTTTTACTTCTCAGGAACACAATTTTTTTTAAGATTCTTAGATTGATCAAAGTAGGGATAATATATATCCTATAACTATCCATAAAATTGGCAATTCTTCAAACAATTTTTATAAACAAAGTCACAGTTTGAATATTTTGCAAGCAATTTGCTCATTTTTTTACAGAATAAACTAAGAATATCGTTCAAATAACTCTTAGGTGTGATACTTTCCAAATTCACAAGCATTATTAATTAACTAAACAATTTTCACAAATAAATGCAGAGTCTGGCTAGTTTTCAACGAATAAGCTTAATCTTTTCCGCGGAATCAACGAACAATGCCTTCACAATGACTATTTGCTATTATACTTTTTAAATAAACATTATATTTCTATTTTAATATCAATTATTCAAAACCTCCAATTAATTAAACAATAAATGAATTAGTTATTCAATAATTCAATTAATGAAGTATTTAAACAATATTCATTAAAAAATTCAGAGTTTAGCTATGTATGTACGACAACTATCAATTTTTGTTTACGGAATTGCCTAAGAATGTCTTCCGATGACTCTTTGCCATGAGACTTTTGTTGTTTATAAAAATTGTTCAAATAATTAATGATTTTTATACATTTGGACAGTATCATAGCAAAGATTTATCGAAAAGACATTATTATTTTATTCCGCAAACAAATAATGAGCAAATACGTATACGTATTTATTGAAAAAAAAGCCAAACTCTGCATTTTTTAAATAAATATTATTTAAGTAATCAACAATTGTTCTCGAGTTCAAAGGCTTTATACCGAAAAGTTATCACAAAAATATTCTTAGTTGATTCCGAACAAAAAATTGAGTTTATCCGTTGAAAAATATATAAACTGTAAATTTGGTTATAAATATTATGTAAATAGTGGCTAGTTATCTATTTTCAATTAATCGAAATGGAACATTCGTTCCTGCCATATTTCATTCAAAAAAATTTGGATTTCAATGAGCTAAATATTGCCAATCCCGAAAAACAACTTTTGTTCTTTAATTTCTTTATAATGTCACAAACAATTGTTTTAATTATTCTCACACACTGGAAATTATTTCAAGATAGTTTTCCACAGAAATGAGACCTTGTTTGACCAATCTGAAAAGCTTTACAAAATGGTTCTTTTGAAAAATTCAAAGAAGTGGATTTTGTTATTAAATAAAAAATTAATCAAATTATTCCTGAAAAATCGAAACACACAGATATTTTCGAAATTTAGATATATTTCATTTCAAAAAACGTCCGAGGCCTGCGTTTAAAATTTTTTTTTATAGTAAAACAAAAATATGGATTTATTTATAGTTTTTCAGGAGACCATCATGAAGATTTCAGAACAATTCCATGCCCTGACAAAGAATGTTGTGAATTGTTCATGCTAAGGAATTGAAAATTGTGGAAAATAACAACTGTGTCATCATAAGAAAGAATTTTTCACTTGATTGTTTTTAGAAATGAAAAAGGGGGTTTTATGATACTCATATATTATTTATTCATCAAAAAGGAAATTTCTACAGCTATAAAGCATTTGAGAGAGAACAATGTTGCAATGTTTGATCTCTCCCAGGAGCAGCCTGCTGAGTTAAATATACAATACGAAGGATTTAATAGCTCTGACGCTTGGAGCTTCGCCGAACGAAGTCAGGGGCCTCTTTGACGACGATAACGTAATTAGACTGGAACTAGATGCCCTCTGGAAATTTTCCCTTCCTTTTCCACCAATGAAATCGAGTTTCTTTTCACATTTTCCGCGCTCGCTTAATAATAGATTCAACTATCTATCTGATGGCAATATAAAGAAAAATTAGATTAACTCTTTAATTATACATAAACAAGTCTACACAATATTTTGGAATACTGACTTGAATTTTATTATAATGAAGCTTAACAATTAGAGTACCAGCGAACGAAGTAAATTCGGACGTGTGGGGTAAATTCGGACACTATCAATTTCAGAGTGTCCAAATTTACCCCACATGTCGGAAATCACCCCGTTTGACGATATTATAATATTAGACCAAATTCATTTTAAGTCGTATGCAACTTTTGAATCACGAAATCATATGCCTCTTAAATATATGTTTTTTCTTCAATACGATACGTATTTTCTCGTTTCAAGGAAAAACATTATTTTATGGAAAACCTCATTTCTTAATTTCATCCCATTTTTTTCATCAAGATATTATATAAGGGTAAGGAAACGTCCAACAATTATGTCAGGATGTTTTTTGAAAATTTAAACATTCTCCCGCCTGTTGTAAGAAATCGTAGGATTTTAGTGATCCCTGCTCCACTTTTTACCAAAGATTTTTTTTTATGAATCAATTATTTTCACTGTAAACAAGATTTCAAAAGATTGAAAAGGATTTCAACAAATTTCGAATGATTTTGAAGGTATTACAAAAGAACTGCAAAGTCTGTCAAAAACTTTCAGATTTCAAGAGTTTGAAGAAATTACATAGTACAATTTCAGGGAAAATCCCAATTTTTCAAGGAATTCCAGAAGATTTTACGATGTTTTAAGATAAACGGAAGGATTTCGATGACATTCTAGGGATTTTGAAAGGTTTTGACGATTCAAGAACGATTTTCGCAAATTACAAAGGATTTTAAGGGATTTCTAGGGATATTAAGATATTTTAAGGGATTTTAAAAGAACTTCAAACGACACCAAAGTATTTTACCAAATTTTAAAGGATGACAGAGAATTTTAATGAGATTTTGCAGATTTTCAGAAATTAGATAAGATTTCAAAATATTTCACAGGATTTCAAAACATTTGCAAAGAACTTGAAAGATTTTAAATAATTTTTACTGATTTTAAGATATTGTAA
This sequence comes from Andricus quercusramuli, assembly GCA_932178445.1. Lineage (NCBI taxonomy): Eukaryota > Metazoa > Arthropoda > Insecta > Hymenoptera > Cynipidae > Andricus > Andricus quercusramuli. Next base: position 269,033 of record CAKNXH010001859.1, on the reverse strand, counting down.
GGAATTTTAAGGGATTTCAAGAGATTTCGAGGCACTTCGGGGGATTTTAAGAGATGTATCTATAGGATGTATGTATAAGAAGCGTTTGGAGAAAATTAAATCATACTCAGTTAATAATAAAATAACGTACTCGAATTAGAAAAAAATGTTTAGTAGTTCCATATCATATTTGCATTTCTTTGTCAATTCCTCCTAAAGTTACGTGAAACACTAGTAAAATGTATATATTCTCTAAAAATAAACGTCTGTTATTTCACCTAGATACTAGATTTTCATGAAAATTTGTTTCTATTTTATTTTCTTACAAACAAGATAATTCGGAATTAAAGTGAGAGTTAAAACAATTAAAAGTGATAACAATAAAAAGTTTGTTAAAAAATCTGTCTACGAAAGAAGACAGTGGCCGCAAGTAGAAAAGGTGGGTTTCTGTCAGACGTGGATACGTAAGATTAGTAGTTTCGAGGTAAAGCTAGAACCATTTTTTTAGACTACAACATATTATTGAAAATATTTTCACCCTACTAACTACTGTGTGTATCGTATTGTTAATAATATTTTACACTATTAAAGAAAATTATTAAGAAAGTGCTCCCTAAATCTAAATTATTAAAAATTTAACTAATTAAATTAGGTCTAAATATTTCCACTGATAAATCAATTTTTTTGATTTCACTGTTTGAAATAGAGAAACACATTTTTAACAGTCTTAGTGACGCTGGACCGGAACTGCAGGAAGTGACAGGAAATATTTTGAAACTGAAAAATGAGAATGAATTTATGCTATTACCAAGAATTTGTTTAATTCTTGGTAAAAAAAGCTTTTCAATCGAATCGAATATGTCTTCTAGGAACTTTTCATTTTCACTGTTAATTTTTAATCGTTCATTTTGAAAATAAAAAAATGTTTAAATACAGTTTAAGAGGCTCGAGTAATTAGAAATTAAAAGTATTTGAAAACAATGTTGATAGTAACACATTCGACTTACGCTATAATACTTCAAATTTAATGATAATAATTGACTTCGGCAAAGTTTGAGAATAAACAATTCTGAATCTGTTCAGAATTGCACGATTTTTTAATAACAAAGTTTGACATGTTTTAAAACGAAAGCCTTGGTAATATAAAGCAATTGTGAATTTCAGATTTAAGGTCAATCAATTAATTTTAATTTTCAAATAGTTCGAAATAATTTCAAATGCGTAGATTCATAATTTAGAAGACACTGACAAATTGAAATCGTTTAAAAATGTACAATTTTCAATAAAATGCTTCAAAAAATTAAATTTTCAAAGTTGAAAAATATTTGACTTCGTTTAGAATGGAACATTTTAAACGATGTTTTTAAAACCAAATATTATAAAATCAAAGCTTCGAAAATGATATGGTACGTCATTAGTTAAAATTGAACCATTACAAATTAAAGGTACAATTAATTGATGATTTATTTAATACAATTGTGAATTATAAAAATTCCCCATTGCTAAATTTACAATTTTTAATTTTACTATCTCAATTATTCCATTTCTTGAATTTTTAATTTTGCACTCTAATTGTTGCAATTTGAAAAATATAAATCATAATATGACAAATATGAATTAAAAACGAGTTGAAGTAAAATAATTCAGCTTCAAAGGAGTCCATTATAACAAAAGTTTTAACTTCACAATTCTAATTTAAAATATTTTTAATTTTGAATCGTTCATTTCGAAGTTTTCTTATATTAAAAATTTTATTACGAGCGTTTTTTAAAAATCAGAATTAGTTAAATTAGTAAGGTTTACAATTTACAATTCTTCAATATTTACTGAGTTCCAAGGGAAGAAATTTTGGTTTTTCTTTTTTTTATGAATGGAAAGAGGGAGTCTTTTATTTTCAGTTTTATTTTGCTAACCAGGAAAAACCGGAAATATAACATTAATATCAACATAAAATTATTGTAATTCGTAGTATATATTATCTCAAATAATAGAAAAGGAAAGACAATATTTTTTACAATTAATGGAAATTTATGTCTTAACTTCAGAATAATTTTTTTTTTTTGCTATATAAGAAGAAGAAAAATATGAACAAAGAGAAACACTTCCGTGTGAAAAGAGTTAATATAACAAATCTTGTTCAAAATATAATGATGTTTATACAATATTTATAAATGCTAATTTTTTGTGTGAAATGCTAAGATAACCTAAAATTGTTCAAAATTTTGTATCTTCTATAAAATCTGATTTTTTAAATGTAAAATTCCGATTTATGAAAAAAGACATAAGAATAATAAGATATTGTTAAAAGATTCTAAATCATGTTCAAAGTATTATGATTTCTATTTTAAAATAATCCTACCTGTGTAGAGCGCTACCATGGCCTAGAATTATTTAAAAATTATGAATCTTCAAAACTTAATGATTTTTGATAAAAAAAAAAAGATATCTGGTGTGGAACGATTAGTAATACGATACTAATTTTTAGTTTAAAACGCTAACATAACCTAAAATTTTGGAAAGTTATACATCTTTTTTAAAACCTATTTTTCAAAAATAAAAATACCTAATCAAACAGTAATGATGTTTTTATACAATACAAATTTTATTGTGAAACGCTATGATGTAACATAAAAATTTAAAAAATTATGAAATTATGAAAAATCTAATGATTTTTGTTTAAAACCCCATTTCCAGGTGAAAAACGTTTCTATAAATTTAAACTGTTTGCAAATTATGAATTTTGTTAGAACTATAATGATTTTTTTCCAAAAAAATGTCTTGTGTAAAACACTTGCATAACCTAAACTTGTTAAAAGTTGTGGATCTCCTTTTAAATCTGTTTTTTCTTTTTAATTAATAATACAAATTTGCGACGAAAAACACTCAAATAATGTAAAATTGTTAAAATATTCTAAATATTGTTCAAATTATGATGCTTTTTATTTTAAAACACCGATTTTGTGTGCATTGCGCAAGCATAATCTAAAATGGCTTAATTTGTGGATACTTATTGAAATAATTTGTTTATTATAAAAAATAACAATTTCCAAAAAAAACTATTATAATGCAAAATTGTTAAAAGATTCTATTTCTTCATTAAATTATAATGATTTGTGTTTAAAAATACCAATTTCAGGTGTAAAACGCGAACATAACCTGAAATTGTTGAAAATGGGGAATCTTGATTATGAATTGTGTTTGAAAATGCTCGTTTCGAATGTAAAAAACGAAGACGACCTAACATGCAATAAAAAACCAATTCAGTTTTTAAAAACGATGTTTGCGAAATTTTCAAAATATATCGCCACACCACTCTTTTTCAGAAAGGATCCTACATCCACGTTTGGATAGTGCGCAAGCGTGTAGCAATAATTACTAAACAAATTAGTATATTTTTACCAATTCACCGAGAATTCTTATGATAGAAATTTGATGTTTTCTGGATTGCAATTAAATTCGACAATATGTGAAAAAAATAGAAGATTGAGTGTCAATGGTCGGAAGTAATAAACGATTTGTTAATGAACGATGCAACGAGAAAGTACCTGCATAATCTGGCGTCAGGCCAAAGGCGACCAGTTGCTTCTCATACGTTATATGCTGACCTGGCTAAGGCGTAAACGACCTTTTCGGTAGATTAATACGGAATTTACTTCCTCAAACATTAATGATACCAAATTCATCCAAAGAGTGAAATGAGCAAATACAAGTCTGAAATTTAAAAAAAATGTAATTTTATTTCGGAAAAATTAGAATTGAACAAATTGATCCTTCAAAGTTAGAATTTTTATGATCGTACCTTTCATGAGGGTCTGTTCATAAATCACGTAAAGTTTTTTTCTTCTGAAATTTGGAACCACGTACCCCCCGTTTTCAACCGAGGAGTTGAATTTTCCACCAAAAAATATGGATTCTCAACAAAAAATTAATACAAGATTTTTTAACCAAGCAATTATTCTAATTTTGAATTGAAAACAATTGAATTTAACCATAAAAACGAATTTTCAGCAAAATAGTTGAATCTTCAGCCTAACCAGATTCACTTTCAACTAAGCTGAGGTTCTATCCAAAAAGATGAATTAATTTAAGTTCTAACCGAATAATTTAACTTTCAGTAGAAAAAAATAATTTTTTAACACAGAAAAAAACGAATTTTCAACCGAGTAGTTCGAGTTTCAACCAATGAAATAAATTTGTAACTGAAATAATTATGGATCTTCAATCAAAAAATGAATTTTTAAAAAAGTTCCTCAATCAAGAAGTGGAATTTTCAACTAAAAAAGAATCATTTTCTACCAAAAATGGTACGATTAAACTTTCAGTTGAAAAAAATAGTTTTCAATTGAAAAGATAAATATTAAACGAAAGGCTAATAGTTGATATTTCAACCAAAAATATGTTATTTTTAGATTAGAAAAGATAATTTCAATTAAAAAAAAAGAGTTCTCAACTAAAGACATCTATTTAATAACTAAATATATAAATTTGCAACCAAGATTATATATTTTCTACCAAAAGGAGACGAATTTTCAACAAAATATACAAATTTACAACCAAACAGTTGAATTTTTCATTACAAAAGATGAATTTCCAACCAAAAATGGAACAGTTAAATTCTCAGTTGAGAAACTTGATCGACAACAAGAATAAACTTGTAACTAAAATGATGAACCTTTAAATAAAAAGATAAATTTTGAATAAAATAGTTGTCTTTCGACCAAATAGTTAAATTTTCTATACCAAATTGTTCAATTTCCATGAAATTGTTCATTTCACTTTCGACCATAATTAAATGTTCTGCCAAATTTTTGAATTTTCTACAAAACAGTTGAATTTTGAACCGGAAAATGTAAATTTTCAACAAAAAAAGAATATCTTCAACTAAACTGTGGATTTTCAATGAAATAATTAAACTTGCTACCAAAAGGATTCATTTTTTACTAAAACGGCGAATTCTTAACAAAATAGTTAAAATTTTAAACAAATAAATAAACTTGTAACTAAAATTATGAATTTTTAAATAAAAAAATTAATTTTTAGTAAAATAATGTATCTTTCAACGAAATAGTTGAATTTTGTCCCAAATAATTGAATTTTCTCTCAAACTGTTGAATTTTTAGCCAAAAATACGAATTGGCTTTCGCAACAAAAAAGTTTACTTTCAACCAAAAAATATGACTTCTTAACAAAATTGTTGAGTTTTCTACAAAATTGTTGACTTTTCAACAAAATAGTTAAATCTTCAACCAAATAAATGAATTTGTAACTAAAATCATGAATCTTAAACTAAAAACTGAATTTTCAACGAAATGGTTTGAATGTCGGCCAAATAGTTGAATTTTCTATGGAATTTTTTAATTTTCGACAAAACAGTTGAATTTTAAATTTCAAAATGTGAATTTTTAACGAAAAAGTTCATCTCCAACCTAAAAAGATGGTTTTTTAGCCAAATTGTTGAATTTTCAGAAAAGACTGGAAATTTTTCTAAGAAAATGAAGTGAATATTCTATTGAATTCAATTTTCTAAAACTAATTTCTGTTCGAAAAGTTCAGAAATACAACTTACGTAATTTTTGGATGAACTCATATTTCATTTGTGATGTTAAAAAATCGTTGACCTTCACTTCTACCCAAAAGACTACGTAATTTATGCAGCGTCGCTAAGTGGTATTTCAATTTTTCTTTTGCAGTATAGCGAATGAGGATATATATTGTTTAAAAAGATAAAAATAAAATAAAATTTATGATAGCAGAATCTCAGAAGATTCCTCATTTGAAACACAATAAATCAAAAATAACTTTCCAGCTTGCGATTTGCAGTATTGACGTCATCTTCGAAGAAAATGTTCCTCAAATAATTTCTGCCGTGAAGCAGAGAATGTAATTTGTATTCTACAACATAAAAAATTGAACATTTTCACAATTGTTTTCGATCGGATTCAATATCTATTGACCAGCGATATATAAGTCAGTTCATAAAATAATGTAAACACATTTATTTCTTGACATAAATATCTTATCGAATGTGACAACTCGAAAAATTCTGAATAGAATTCGACCAAAGATCTGGAAACTAAACTAATAAAAAATGTACTGAGGGATTATTTTCTGCACAGATAACGCTAATAAAAAAGTCAAATAAATGGTGTAGTCACGATTGGAAATGATAATTTATCTTGCAGAGAATAGTGCTGTACTTTGAGTAGACATTTGGACATGTCCTTTCAAGTGAGACAGATCGTGATCTTTTCTGGTCTATTTCCCGAAATGTTTCCTATTCACGTGGCACAAGCAACGTGCCAAGATTTCGAGAAGTCAGATCTTATTGGCGGTGAATTTTGCCGGTCATTTACCCCCGGGGTTAAATGCAGGTCAAATTAAAGAAAGAAATTTAAGTTCATTTTGATTTTTACAAGCTGAAAATTAAATATGAATCGAATTTTTCTTTCGTTTAAGACCTATTTTATAATTAGCTCTTTTGCCTACCAAAAAGCGTAAATTTCGTAAACATTCTGTATTTTTTTCAAATATTGATTCCGACAAATAAATAAATGTTCTTCTGTCCAGTAACTGAGTACTTTATGATAGTGGAGCTTTACTAGAGAGAAACCTAATGCTGATTCAATTAACAAGTTGAAACCTGTTTACAAGAAAATAAATCCATATGCCAGAACATCCGCGGTTGTAAAAATAGCTTGGATAATTACGCTACTTTAAACGAAAATTGCAGGTCCCGAAAGTCTCTGAAAATTATGCCTGGAGTGTTTTAAAAACCTCAATTACTAATTCACTTAGTAAAATTGTCACTAATTCAGATTCAGATAGTGAAAACGGAAATCTGGTTGATGAGTAAAATCCTTTACTAATTTTAAATCATCAAGACTAATTTTCTACCAAAAGTGAAGAATTTTCAACAGAATACATGAATTTTCAATCATCAAGATTAATTTCCTACCATAAGTGACGAATTTGCAATGAAGTACATGAATTTTTCACTAGAAAGATGCGTTTTCATCCAAACACCGAATATTTAGATTTTTAATTATAAAATAAATTTTCAAAAAAATTGTTCCATCCTTAACAAAATAAATTAGGTATCTACTTTAAAGATACATTTTAACCGACTAGATTAATTTTCTGCAAAAAATGAGGATTTCTTAACTCAATAAATGAAATCTGCAAGTAAAACAATTAATTTTCAACCAGAAAGGTACGTTTTTAATCACGAAAATAAACGTAATACGATTTGGAGGAGGAAGAGTTAAAAAATCTGACTTAAAAATAATTCTTTCTGATAAACGAAAGACCATAAGAAATTCGATCTGTTTAAGTAAAAGTACTGCATTTTTAACGAAATAAATCAATTTTTAACCAAACAGTTGATTTTTCAGTCAAAAAAATTAATTTTCAACCAAGATGATTAATTTTCTACCAAAAAAGACTAATTTGCAACAAAATACATAAATTTACAACAAAATTGTAACATTTTTAATGGAAGAAATTAAATTTGAACGAAAATAACAAATCTTCAACTAAGAGGATTAATTTTCTACCCAAAAAGTCGAATTTAAAAAAAAGAGAATTTTCAATCAACAAGATTAATTGTCTCCCAAAAGTGACAAATTTTCAACAAAATGTAGGAATTTTTCATTAAAAAGTATTTGTTTTTAACTAAATATAAAATACTTCAATTTTCGCTTGAAAACAAATATTTTTCAACAAAAAAACCAAGAAATTTCAATATAATACATGAATTTGCAATCAAAAAGATTCATTTTCCATCAGAAGTGACCAATTTTCAACGAAACATGAATTTTCCACTAAAAAAAAAAAACGAGTTTTAATCTGAGAATGGAATATTGCAATTTTTAGTTAAAAATGAATTTTCAAAAAAATAGTTCCGTTTTTAGCAAAATAAATTCAATCCCAACCAAGAAGATGCATTTTCAAACAACAAGATTCGTTTTCTACCAAAAATGACGAATTTTCAACAAAACACATGAATTTACAAAAAAATAGTAACAATTTTAACGAAAGAAATTAAGTTTAAAGAAAAATTACAAATATTCAACTAAGAGGATTAATTTTCTACTAAAAAAGTCGAATTTAAAAAAAAAGAGAATTTTCAATCAACAAGATTAATTTTCTAACAAAAGTGACAAATTTTTAACAAAATGCATGCATTTTCTACTAAAAAAGATGTGTTTCCATCAAAAAATGGAATATTGAAATTTCTAGTTAAAATTTAATTTAAAAAAAAAACTGTTCCATTTTTAGTAAAAAAAATTAAATTCTTATCAAAAAGATACGATTCCAAACAACAAGATCAGTTTTATTTTACCAAAGATGATAAAAATAGAATATATGAATTTTGAGTAGAAAAAATTAATTTTTAACAGAGCAAACTAATTTTCAATAAAATAGTTGATTGTTTACACTAGACATTCATTTGTAACTAAAAAGATGTAATTTCAATCAAGAAAATTAACTTACTATAAAAACGACGCCACAAAAGAAAAATTTACAACAAAATTATTACATTTTTTACCAAAGAAATGATTTTTCAACTGAATAAGAAATTATTTGCAACAAAAAATTACATTTTGAGTCAAATAAGTGGATTTTCAAGAAAAATGATCATTCGCAACGAAGAAGATGAATTTTCTACCCTAAAAATAAAATTTTCAACAAAATATATGAATTTTTTCAATCGCCAAGAATTATTTTCTACCAAAAATGACAAATTATTCAAA
>CAKNXH010001859.1:238489-259901 GCA_932178445.1 Andricus quercusramuli | reverse complement strand
TTTGAATAAAGATGACAATTGCAGAATTGCGTTCTTTTGACCGAATTTATTTTAAATTTGCCCCTCAAATATATGGACTTTTACTTTTCGATTTTAATAAAATTTCTCGACCTATTTCAAAATCCATTGGCAAATTTCTGAAGAAATCAAAATTGACAAAATAACGGCAGTTTTTCTGAGAATATTTGAAGTCAATTTACTGAAAAATTATTCCATGATAGTTTGCCCTGTGGCCGAGCTTTCGGAAGAAGAGAGAATTTTTTGTTTTAAAAATGAATGTTGAGATTTTTTGGCAAAATAACACAAAATGCAAATAAGTAGAAGAAATGAAAACGATTTTCTTTCATTGTGCTTTATTTTTGAGCTTTCGCAAAAATATGTCAATGACAGAAAAATATATCATCAAAAGCAAAGAGGAACATAATTTAACAGTTTCAATAACTTTTAAATCAAACTTTTCCTTTCAAGTCCAGTTTTTTAAAATGTAAAAAACTGTTAAACGAAGTCCTTTTTTATTTGTCATTTATTTACAAGTTTCGCAATATTCCAATTCCAGTGTTTTAATAAAGATGATAATTTTATATACATGCGTTCTGTTATAAAACTTTTCTATTTGTTACGTCTCCCATTTTTATAATCTTTTTTTGAGTAATGTATAAAGTTCTAAATAAATTAATATATATTCTCATAAGGATTTTTCCACTATCGTATTAGTGAATATTTCTACTAATTGAATAAGTAATTTTCTACTAATCTTCAGTGGTTCTATTTCCTATAACACCCCACAAAAAAGGGAGTTTTGGCAGACCAGACTAGTTAAATCATATGTGTTTTGGGTCGCTGATTCCGAATCCGAAGTTAGCTCTTGTTTTCTTCCTAACGTTAACATTTTAAAATTTAAACAAATACTTTTTTCATACATTTGCTGCGATTAGGAAGAAAACAAAAGCTAACTTCGGAATTCCAGCTCCGATTTCGGATTCAGCGACCCAAAATACGTAAGAATTGACTAGTCTGTACGTCGGAACTCCTTCTTTTTCGTAGGTGAAATGTAGGAAAAATGTGTTTTTTTTGAGGTCACGAAAGTATGGGGTTAAGAAGAAGAACAAGAGCTAACTTCGGAATTTCAACTTCGGTTTCGGATTCAGCGACCAAAAATATGCAATAATTGACTAGTTTGGTCCATCGAAACTCCTACTTTTTTGTGGGGTTCTGAAATCTACGAAAAAAGTGTTTTTTAAGGTTGGGATGAAAACAAGAGTTAACTTCGGCATTCCGACTTCGGATTCGGATTCAGCGACCCTAAATACGTATGAATTGACTAGTCTGATCCGTCGAAACCCCTACTTCTTTGTGGGGCTGTATTATTAATTATTGTTTCACTTTGAAAAACTCAATATTTAAAAATTTGTTTAATAATCGATTTTTTCATGGTTATTGTTATTGGAAAATAATAAGGTTGTAAATAAATGAATGAACTAACCTTTATCGTGTCGCGAAGTATGGCAATTTCGCGAGTCAGGTGCTCGTTTTCGTTGTATATAACTTCCATCTGCTGCTGCATTTCAATGCTCGGGCCTCGCATCCGCAGCCTCAGCTCCTCCTCCAATTGTCGAACCATCATGCTTTGTTTCTGTAATCAAAACAGAAAGCTATCTTTAAAATTAGAAATATAGTAAAAGTAGGTCTCTGTACAGGAAATCCAAGCAAAATAAAAAAGTTTTATATAAAAAGTACCTATATCAGTCCCTTTCAATCTCATAAAGCAGATCATTAAAAGAAGGAAAAGTATAAGATGCTGTCCACTTTTGACTCAATTGTGTTTTCTTCAAAGATCATACTTTCTCACATTTTTACACCTAATTCAGTGAAAAAATCAAGGTTTAAACATTTTTTATTTCAAATTTATTATCTAGATGCATTCAAATATTTTCAAATCCAAAAGGATTCAAACTAAATGCAGTGTACCTTAAAAAATGTTTTACTAGTACTATAAATGTGTCTTTTATGTTGTTAAATAGTAATATGTGTTCATCAAATCAATAAAAGTATGCATACAATATGACTTTTTCAACAATTAATATACTTATTTTTAAATAATTATTTTAAAATAATTCTTGTGCCAGGTCTTCCGCCATTTCCATCACAAACTTTCAACTAAATAGTTGAGTTTTCAAGCCGATAACACAACATTTTCAACAGACAGATGAATTATCATCCTGAAAATTTCAATTGAAAAAAAAAATAATAATTTGCAACCAAAACGAAGATTTTTATCCAAACAGTGGAACTTTTCATCAAAGGAGATGAATTTTCTAGTTACAGTCGAATTTTCCACAAAAAAGTCAATTTTCAATTCATTAAGAAAGACGAATCTTCAACCAAAAAGTTGAATGTTGGTTTGAATTTTCAAGTCAAAAAGGATTACTTTTTTATTAAATAGTTGAACTTTCAACAAAATGATTAAATTTCTAACTAAATATTAGAATTTCTAACCAAAAAGAATTAAATTTCATCCAAAATCGGTTGGTCACCAAATAGTGGCATTTTTATCCAAATAACTGAATTTTAAATCAAAACATACAAATTCTCTAGTTGCATTTAAGTTTTTAACAAACTAAGTTGATTTTCAATTGAGACAGGTTTAAGTAAAAGTTAACATTTCGACCGAAAAAGATTACTTAAACAAAATAACAGAATTTCGGATCAAATAGCTGAATTTTCAACTGACAAAATAAATTTTCAGCCGAGTGCTTGAACTTTCAAACTAAAAAGATTATACTTCAGATAAAAACAGTTGCATTTTCAAACAATTAGTTAAATTTTTAGGACAAAACGAATTATTTTTCAAATAAAATAGTTGAATTTACAACAAAATAATTTAATTCTCAATTAAATAGTAGAATTTTTAACTAAAAAGGATGAAATTTTAACCAAAATTAGTTGTTTAAGAAAATAGATGAATTTTCAACAAAATCATTGAATTTTGAAAATAAAAATAAAAATTTTCAAGTTGCATTAGCATTTTCATAAAAGAAAGTTAATTTTCAATTAAGAAAGATGAATCTTCAACAAAAAATGTTGAATTTTTGACTTAAAAAGGTGAAACTTTAACAAGATTATAGAATTTTTAACCGAATAGTTGAATTTTCAAACTGACAAAAATAAATGTTCAACCAAGTGGTCGAATTTTCAAAGTAAAAATATTAAACATCAATTTTGAAAAATGTTTAATTTTCAACCAATTAGTTGAATTTTCAAGCCAAAAAGGATAACCTTTTCATAAAATAGTTGAATTTTAAACAAAATAATTATTAAATTTTCCACTGCATAGTAGAATTTCTCACCAAAAATTATTAATTTTTAAACAGGATTAGATGGCTTTTATAATGACATAGATGAACTTTCAATCAAAAGAGATGAATTTTCAACAAACTATTTGCATTTTCAACCAAATAGTGTAATTTTTAACAAATTGGTTAATTTTTCAACAAAAGAATTCAATTTTACAGTAAATAATTAAAATTCTGAGCAAAATAATCAGAATTTAACGAAAATTAGTTGGTTTTTACAATGAGATAGATGAACTTTTAATAAAAAGAGATGACTTTTCAACAAACTAGTTGAATTTTCGAACTAATAATTGAATTTTTATATCAAGGAGATGAATTTTTTAGAAGAAAGGGTCAATAATACTCTTTTCATAATGATTTGAAAAGAAGTTGAGATATGTTCATGAAATATGGAGGGATTTTAGTCCCAAATAATGTTTTCTAAATTAATTTTAGTGCCGGGTCAGATAAGAATGATCTTCTCTTTCGATTTTATGTTTTTCTCAAAAATCGTTTTTGATCTAAATTGTTTGAGTTTTTCGATTATATACAAAGGGGGAAAAATTGAATATATACATTTTAATGAAATACATCCTTTCTTAAGAAAAAAATTCATTAAATATCGTGAAAATATATGAAATGGAGCAACATAATGAGTATAAAATTTGTTTATTATGAGCAGATGAATCAATCGAAGTATTCAAAAACACTCTTCGACCGAATGAAGTCATAATATGTACATATATGTAAATTTTTCTAATGTTTGTATAAGAGAAAAACATTCTTAATTGTGGTAATTATCAACATTGTAAGTGTTGTTATCCGCTTTGATGAGATTCAATTTATGAGATATGGTAAATCTAACAGACATGTATGTATGAACAAATGAAATTATGATATCCACAAATTTTGTAATCTGTTTAACGTTTATGAGATAAAATTTTCCATTTTTGCAGTACACCAATATTTAAATTATCAAATTGATTTGTTTTGATGAAATTCATCTATTGAACCATATAAAAACCTTATAGATCAATCAACAATAAACCATATATAATAAGAAATAATAAATAATTAATAAATGATAACAAGACGCAGGTGAAATCATCTTCTTAATCCCCTCAAACTCTTTTCACAATCCTAAATCCTCATTTCCATCAATACACTTTTTAAAGAATCAATTATCCGGGAATGATCTGGAACTTAAAAACTATTGTGAAATCTTTGAAATCAATAAATACATTCAAATAAAAAATTAAATTGTGCAATTGTTCTTGGTGGAGTAGTTTTGGTTTAGGGTCCAAAATAATTGAATTTAATTCGTAAATAAATTAACTAAATGTAATTTGTCATATTCGCTAATAAGCCGAAGACTTACCAAATTATAACTTTCATTACCAATATAGATTTTATAAATAAACAAATATTGAATCGATTATCACTTTCAGGTATTGCGTTCTCACTCAATTTCACAGTTTATCAAAATCATTTTTTCAATGATCATAGAAAATAGCTCAGCCCGATTTTTGTCAAAGACATACATTTTTCAATATTATATATTTTATCTTTGTTAAATTGAGAAATGCTTACTGAAGACAAACACTTTTAAACTCAAGCATTGCATCCTTGAAAGATATTCTTATTTTCTTTTCATAAAAACCCTGCAAATGTAGAGCATTTCTCAAATAGTATAACACCCCTTATATCAAAACCATCCACTATGAGTGGTGACACAGACATTATCCTTGATAAGGGTTCTTTTGCCGCAGGTTGAAAGGATTACTTGGTCTTGTTTGCTGTGAGAAATATCTCACAAGGATGAATTTTAAAGCGAAACATTCATGCCAAGAAAAAGAAGACGAGGGAAAATAGCGTAAAGAATATATCTTCATTATGATGAAGAAAATCAGATCAGCATACGAGTATAATGAGAATGTTTTGTAGCATGTCAAAAATAGCATAAATATATGAGGCATTGTTCTACACATTATTTCTCATGCTCATTTGTTATTATTCAAATTTTTCATTTTTTTATAGTGCTATCTTCCCCACTCGATCTTCTTCTCGTGTTGTGGTAAGTGACAACTCGGATGAGATCTTTTTTATTTTATTTTATGGGTCTGTTGTGGGTAGAAAGTTAATCTCTTCTGGTTGAAGATTTAGCAATTTTGTTGCAAATTCGTCTTTTTTGGTTAAATTCAACTGTTATTGATTTCAAATTTAATTATTTTTCAGTTGGAATAATATCAAATATTATATTTTTCCTCAAGAATTCTGTTTGGTTGGAAAGTAACTTTTTTCTTGAAAATTCGTATTTTGGGTTTGAAAATGAAACTGTTTTGTAGAAAATTCGTCTTTCTGGTTTGAAAATTCATCAATTTAGTGGACATTTTTGTTCTTTCCTGGTTCAAAATTCGGCTTTTCTTTTGAAAATTATCTTTTCATATTTTTTTTGTTAAAAATGCAACTATTTTGGATGAAAATTAATCTAATTTGGTTGAGGATTCAGATATTTTGTTGGAAATTCGTCTCTTCCGGTTGAGCTAATAGTTTGTTGACAAGTCATCTCTTTTGATTAAAAGTTAATCTATTTCATTGTAAAAGCCAACTAATTTTGGTTAAAATTTAATTATTTTTTATCAGAAATTTTACTATTAAGTGGAAAATATAATTATTTTGTTGAAAATTAAAAAATGTTGTTGAAAATTCAACTATTCTATGAATAAGTTATCCTTTTTGGCTTGAAAATTCAAATGATTGATTGAAAATGCAACTTTCTTCAGTTAATATTTCATCATTTTACTTTAAAAATTCAAGCACTTGTTTGAAAATTTATTTCTGTGAGTTAAAAATTCAACTATTTGGTTGAAATTCTATCATTTTGTTAAATATTCTTCTTTTTTGATTGATGATTCAACTTTGTTATTGAAGACTCATCTTTTTTAATTAAAAATGTACTCTCTTTTGTGAAAATTCAAATTCAACTAGAAAATTTGTATTTTTTCCTCAAAATTCAATCATTCCATTGAAAATTCAATTATGTTGTTAACCAACTAATTTTGGTCGAAATTCCCGCTTGTCTTCATCGAAGATCAACTTTTATTGTTGAAAATTTGAGTGCAACTAGAGAATTCATATTTCTTAATTCAAAATTTAGTTATTTGGTTGGAAATTCTACTATTTGGTGACCAACTGAATTTGACTAAAATTTTATTCTTTTTTTGTGTTTGATTTCAAATTAAAATCTTTTTTGGTTGAAATAATATCATCCATTATATTTTTCGTTGAGAATTCATCTACTTTTATTGAAAATTAATGTATTTTTGAAAATTCAACTCTTCTGTTCAAAAGTGTTGTTCTTGGTTTGAAAATTCATCTCTTTTGGAAAAAAAATCTGTAGAGGGTTCAGCTATTTAATTGAAAATTCGTCTTTTCTGGTTGAAAATGTAACTACTTGATTGAATGTTAAGCTAGTTTATTAAAAATTCATTTTATTTTTTGTTAAAAATAATTTTTTCGGCTGATAATTCGACTTCTTCATAAAAAAAAAACTTATTTTCGCGGTAGAAAACTATCTATTTTGGTTGAAAAATTAACTATTACACTGAAAATGAACATTTTTGTTCAAATATCATATTTTCTGATTGGAAATACATATTTTTGGTTTAAAAATGCAGATACTTGGTTGAAGGTGGAACTACAGTTTGTGTTGAAAATTCAATTTTTTGGTTGAGGATTCATAATTTTAGGTTCAAATATTTTGGTAGAAAATTTAACTATTTGGTTGAAAATTCACTTTTTTGTTGGAAATTCAACTCTTTTGTTGAAAATCCATCTTTTTGGTTTGAAAATGGTAGAAAATTCAACTGCTTGGTTGGAAATGAACTTTTTTGTTGATAATTATTATTTTTGGTATGAAAATTCAATTATTCAGTTGACAATTCATGTATTTTGTTCAAGATTAAACTATTTAGGTAGAAAATCCAACTATTTGGTTGAAAAGTAACGTTTTTGTTGAAAATTCGTCCTTTTGGCTTGGCAATTCAACTCTTTTGTTCGAAAGTATTCTTTTTGCCTTAAAAATTCATTTCTTCCGGTAAGATTTTTTTATCTCTTCAGGTTGAAAATACAACTGTTTAGTTGGAAAATATGACTGAAAAATCTTTCTTGGTTGAAAATTCAACTATTTTGTTAGAAAGTCATCTATTTTGTTGAAAAAGCAATATTTTACTGGAAATTCATTTTTAAATTATAAAATTAAGAGAGTGAGGTGTGCGAATTAACTAGCGGGTTGAAAATCAGATTATGGTTAAATTCGATTAAAATAGATTACAATGAAAGTAAACTAGTAGAATCTCGACCATATCCAAAATAGCAGAAAGATATAAGGCATTATTCTTCACTTTATTCTTCATGCTTTTTTATTTTTTTTAATTTGAATCATTTTTTCGTAGGCTATCTTTAATTCGTTAACACAATTATTATAACAATGAAAGTATTCTATTTCTTAAGCATTAAATTTGTATACAAAATTTAAGAATTGATGCTTCAAAAATGTAGAACGGAAGTAAAGTCGATTTTATGAAAGTTATTCTTATCATAAGACAGTTTTGGGAAATGTTTGACTGCTGCGATTGACCCGATTAAACCTCGACAGTTGGAAGGGTATGACGTCACGTGAGTAAGCCACACCCCCACAAGGGGTGACATCCCCCGACCCCCCATAACGAAACCATCCCTTCCCTACTAACACGTCTGCAATCCGTAGCCGAAATCCCCTGTTACTCGTAGCCTAGTTTCAGAAAGTCCTACTATTCCATACAGCCTTTATAAAAACTAGGCAGAAAAGGAAAAAACAATCTTTTTATAAGAATTTATATAGTTTTTAAATAATGTTGAGTGGTTTTTTTTATGATTTTTGTGATTAAAAAACTCCTTTTTTTAGATTGGATATACTTAGGTCGTTAAAAATCCATTCACGGAAAAATAAAAAAACTCAAGAAAACATCAAATTTGTTGAATAAACAATTTCTATATGTTTCAATCTTTCTCATAATGAAGAATATTTCCTCTTCTGAAAATTCCTTCAATTATAATTAAAGCGTGATACTTCAAATATAATAAAATATTTCTGTCTAACACTTGTTATTTCATCCTTAATATAATTTTTATTTTAAATTTAAATTGGAAACAACACTATTTAATGCACTCAAAATGAAAATAGTTCAAGTTTGAAAGCCTAAAATATTTTACACTAACACGAAACGCACGCACACGAATTGCGTTTTTACGTCTTTGGATTTTTATTTTACAATAATAGAAACAAATTATTCAAAAATACATAATTACAATTCTTAAATATCAAGAGTTTTACAACTTTTTGGAACGGAATCTTTTGAAATTCTTTGGAAACTTTTCAAATCACTTGAAATCTTTAAAATCCTTTGAATTTTTTTTATTTCCTTCATACACATTGAAATTGTTGAAATCCTGTGAAATACCTTGAAATAAAATTTAATTTATTCCCTAAGGTTCTCTAAAAATGTTGTAAATGCCTTGAAATCGTAAAACTCCATTCAAATAAGTATGAATCATTTAAAATACCTTGAATATAAATTAAATTAAAAGTGATTAAAAATGCATAACAAAAAATTTGTCAGTATCAAGCGTTCTAGAATTTTTTTAATGGAATCTCTTGAAGTTCTTTGGAATTTTCTTAAATAACTAAAAATCTTGAAGATCCTTTGAAATTTTGGTATGTCCTTCAGATACCCTTAAATTGTAGAAATCATTTGAAATCCACTTGAGAGAAATTAAATTTCTTTAAAAAGCCGGCTGAATATCCCGCGCGCAATGCGTGCGTTCACGTACCTAGATTTTCATTTTCTATTATTTAAACAAAAAATATTTAAAAGTCCATAATATCGAATTACTTTATTATAGGTCATTTCAAAAATATTTAATTTGTATAGATTCAATTAAAAATATTTCACCTTTAAAGTTTTAGTCAAATCCTAAATAGTTTAGTTTTAAATTACATACTCAAATTTTGAATCGTAAAATTCATTATAATAGATAATTCTGTTGAAATAATGTGTTCTTTCTGAAAAACTGTTTCAGCGATTTCAGTCATAGAAAATTTTAAATTTTAAATTGGAAATATTAATGTTTCCAATTAAAAATTTGTAGTTGTAGTTTTAGAGAATGTTTTCCTCGAAAAAATAAGCAAACATTTATTAAAATTCAACCAATGTTCAAAAATTGGAAAGAATTAATAGTAAGAAAATGCAATTGGAAAAAATATTGTAAATACTATAAATGTTTGTTGCAAGTTTTAAATTTTTATCATTAAAATTTTTTTTATTTGAAATTTCATCATTAGTAATATAATGTTTTCGGACACTAGTAATTAATCGGAAATCTTGTCATTTTTGGTATCAAAAAATCTAATAAAAATTTATTTTCTCGTTTGTGTAAAAAAATATTCATTTGAGTGAAGCAGTGCGAATACAAAAAAATGTTTTTTTTATGTAATCTGAAGCTTTTATCTATAACATTTTGAATACATTTCTACAAAAAAAAGACGAATTTTCAACCAAGTTCATACATTTTGAACCATGTAATTGCATTTTCAACACAATACATGAATTTTCAATCAAATAGTTGAATTTGCAGCTAACAAAAATAAATGTTGTACCATAAATGTATTAGTTAAATTTTCATTTGAAAAAATAATTTTTTGAACAAAAATTAATTATTAACATAGTAGTCCCACTTTCTACTAAGCAGTTGAATTCTCAAACAAAACAGTTGAATTATTAACTAAAATTGTAATGGTTGGTATTTCAACCAAGAAGGATTTTTATTTTTAACTAATTTAACAGAGGAACTTTAAGTCTTTATCACAAAATTCCAAAAATATTAAAATTGTAGATTGATCTTGAAATTTTGAATTTTATTACACTACTTTTTTTGTTTAATAGTAAAATTTCCCATAAGGCTACAATTTAGCGAAGATAATTTGCATTCCAATATAATCAAGAATTTCCTACAAATCACTCAAGAGCATTAATTTACTACCAAAAAAAGATTAATTTTCTATCAAATAGTTGAACTCACAACTAAAAAAGATGAATTTTGTGCCAATAATGGAATAGTTGAATTTAAAAAAAAAAAAACAAGAATCAGAAAAAATCTCAGGATATCGTACACTTGAAAAGCTTGAAAATTTCCGAAAAATACATTACGTAATTTGTGGATGAACCCTCGTTTGTTTATTTATCACTATTATTTCGCAAATGCATGATTATTAAATGTAATGTTAGTACTAGTAGTGCTAGTTACATTGATTTTTTTATTGCTTTTCAGACCCCTATCCCACCCAAAATACTCATTGTAATTTATGCAGGGCCCCTTATTAATTCAAATAAATTTGTTTGTAACCTTTGAAAAGATATTATTTTCATATGACTATCAAAATTTTAAATTGTTTCATATTTTGTAGAATTAAAAGAAATAAAGGAAAAACTCGAGATATTGTGAATCTAACAATAAATCTCACTGTGAATTAGATAAATCCACGTTGATTCCTGTTGATCATGGATTCCCTAGTAGTGCTGATCAGTGCTAATCAGTGCTGATCATCGTTCGACTAGGTTAAAGGGAACGTGAAGGAAAAATAGAAGACTTCTGGATTACAAAAAGCGTGGAAATAAATTTTCTTTTATAGCCATATCCATTATTAAAAATAGAATATTTTTTGGAACTATATTAGGTAGAATCAGTTCAGATCTTTAGAAATCACAATTAAGTGAAGCAAAGCTATTTGAACTGAGGACTTTTATATAAAGCTGCGGCAGTAGCTGGGTGGTGATTTTCGACTCTTCAAAATCTTGAAAGTCAAGTACGGACGGGCGCGGTTTAGCGTTCGGATGGGTGACCGGTCGTGATTATTCTCGCTTAGTCGTGTTTTCACTGCGTCGAGCGGGAGGTTTGAAACCGAGCATGAATCAGGTCACTCGGTTCTATCGATTTTTTGCATCCAAACTCGTCTGTCGGTGACAGTACGTGCTAAGAAATTTTTGGTTATCTGCAGTTTTCCACTTCTCTCGCCAAAATGTTCAGGCGAATGCGAGCGCTCTTAATAAAAATTAACAAAAAAGGTTGGTTGAAAATTAATCTCTTTGTTTGATAATTCATCTTTTTGGTTCAAAATTAAGCTATTTGGGGTGAAAAATTGAACTATTTTGTTCAAAGTTCAACTATTTGGTTGAAAAATCATGTATTTTGTTGAAAGTTTATCTTCTCTGCTGAACACAATTTTTTTGTTTAAAATTTAGCTATTTGGTTGGAAATGAAATTTTTCTTCAAAAATTCGTCTTTTTTAGTAGAAAGGTAGTTTTCTTGCTTGTTTTTTTAGGGAGGAGGGGGGGGTGAAGAATTAATGTTCCAAATTAAAAATGTAAATATTCCATTCTTGCATGAAAATTTATTTTTTCAGTTGAAAATTCAACTATATGATTAAAACTTCATGTGTCTTGTTAAGAATTCATCTTTTTTGGTCTTTCGGAAATTTATTACTTTTGGTGAAAATTGAATTATTTTTGTAAGGAATTTAACCATTTTGTTCAATTTTTTTATTTAAATTAATTTTTTTGTAATGAAACTTTAACTATTCAACTTTTTATTGTGAAATTGTATTTTTAGTTAAAAATTCAACTATTTAGTTGAAAAATAACTTTTTGTTGAAAATTCGCATTTTTTGGTAAAAATATCAAGCTTCATGCTTGACAATTCATCCTCCCGGTTGATAATTCATGTTTTATTCATTGAAAATTTATCGTGCTAGTTTCAAATTTAGATACTTAGTTCAAAGTTGAACTACTTTGTTAACAATGCCTTTTTTGGTTATGGCAATGTGTTTCACTTAAAAAATTATCTCTTTGGCTGAACATTTAAATATTTTGTTGAAAAAACGTTGTCTTCTCATTAAAAATTTATTTTTTAACTGCAAATTTAACTATTCTATTTAATTAATTGGATTCATCGTTTGAGGTGAAATTTTTTTTCTTTGGTTGAAAATGCAACTACTTCGTTGAAAATTAGTATATTTTGTGGAAAAGTCATCTTTTTCGATATATAATTAATCTTCTAGGTTGATAATTCAGCTATTTGGTCAAAAGGTGATCTGTTTTTTTGATAATTCAACAATATTGTGATAAAGTAATTATGTGATCCAGAGTAATCTTATGAAATCTGGAATAATCTTAGGTAATCCAGAGTGATTCTGTATTTTGAGGTGATCCAGGGTAATAAAAAAAAATCCGCAGTAATCCACCTATGCTGAAACGCATTTTTAGGAGTTGTTTCCGTCTTTACATGGAATAAAAAATCTAGCATTATCACTTAAGAAGAGTCGCCGATGTTAAGCTATTTCGAGCGCGGATATCACTCGGATGGGTGAATGTATGCGATTTACGACTAGGTTCTGTATTCTCTGTGTTTAGCGAATGTCGAACGGTAGATATGTATCCGCTTAATCTACTTTCAAACTCGACATTCGGCCTATCGGCTGAACTCGGGAAGATGTTTTTCAGCAGTTTTCCTCTCCCCTGGCCAAACATCCAGGCCAATGTGACTACTGTTAATAAAGTTGGAACATTATCTACTGTAGAGCTTTTTCCCCTTTCAGATAAATGAAGCTACGGTATACTTGAGGTGAAATATACTTTTCAGGGAATTGTGAGAGATTCGATCTGACGATGAAGTTGATTTTAGATTGATGGTGTAGCCTATATAGGAAACATTTATATTGTGAGTTGATGGTATTAAATTATACGTATGCTATATAGTGGTTATGTACATAGTTGGCGCCAAAGCAACGGCTCGTCTGCATCAATACGTACGAAGTGGACTTGTGCAAAGCTCCTAAGTGCCCAGGATAGCATGTCATCTTTGCTCTTTGCATTACTAACACCTCTCGAGGGAAAAAAGCTCGCGATTGCAAACTTGTGATTAATCTTCTCAGAATTCAATGGGGATAAAAATTTCTCATGGGAAAAAAACACTTTCTGAAGAGTTGTGATTGAAAGTGCTTCAGATAAGTTACAAGCTTTTCAATCGATCTATTTTATTCAACTAATTTAATGAACGTAATTTGCTAAAAGTTTAATTATCATTGAGATAAAATCAAAATTATACGTTTTATGTAAGATAAATGGAAATGAAAAAAAGGTTATCAAATTATGTCGGCAATGAAGCACCTGCGTTTTCACTAGATTTACTCACATTAGCTTGATATTTTTTTCACTGAAAATTAATATTTGTTCATTTCCTTCCTATGGTATTCAAAACTGGAGTTAAATTACAGTCTAACTAAATCAACTCTGAATGTATTGGCGTTTAAAATTTATTCAAACATTTAAGATTCAACAATAACCAATTTGAAATAAGAAGCATTTTTAGTCAAATAATTCAAATTACAACTCCTGCAACATTAGAACATATGTTTTTAAAAATTGTACAATTAAAAGTTGAAAAATGTTTCAGCAATGTGTACAAAATTGTACATTTTCAAATTTCAAGGATTTTAAATTATACAGTAATTTGAAATGTCTATATTCTATTGTTTTTAAATTTCAAAGGAGCAAATAAAAAGATGATTAGCCCGAAATTTTGATTTTTGGTTAAAGATCCTTTATTTGAGTTGAAAATTCATATTTTTGTGTTTAAAATTAAACTGTTTTGTAGAAAATTGGACATTTTTGATAGAAAATTAAACTATGTGGTAAAGAATTGATTTTTTTGTTTTAAGAATCAAAGTTCCACTCTTTTGTGAATAATTTGTCATTTTTATTTGAAAAATCAACTAGTTGGTTAAAAATTAATGTATTTTGTAAAAAAATTCTCCTTGTTTGGTGAAATATCAATCTTCCTGGTATAAAGTTTCTTTTTTTTTGTTGAAAATTCATTTTTGTGTGTGTTAAAAATCGAGTGAAAAAATATATGTTTTGTCTGGCAATTATATTAATCCAGTTTTGGTTGAAAAATGATCTTTCATAAGTTGTCAGTTCAATTAGTTGGTGTAAAATTCATGTATTTTGTTACAAATTCGTATTTTCGGCTGGAAAAACAATGATGTTTGTTGAGAAATTCCTCTCCGTAGCTGATGATTTTACTTAAAATTTCGTATTTCTCGTATTCATCTCGTTAAAATTTTTTGTTGATGTTGAAAATTCGTCTTATTTAGTAGAAAATTCGACTTTTTTGCTTGAAAAATAAACAATTTTGTAGAAAAATTAAACTATTTGGTGAATAATTTTTTTTGAAACTTCAAGTATTTGATTGAAAATTTATACTTAGGGGTTGTAAATATTTTGGGATTGAAAATGCAACTACTTTGTTAAAAATGCAATATACTTTGAATTCTTCAAAAATTCGGCCATTCGGTTCGAAATGCATCTTTGTCGTCTGAAAATTGAACTATTTTGAAAAATTCACCTTTTTTTGTCAATAATTTAACTATTTTTTTCTAAATTCGACTAAAAATTAGAAAATTATTCTTTTTTGCTTGAAAATGATCTTTTTTGTTGAGAGTTCAACTGACTTCGAAAAAGTTTATGTGTCTGGCTGTTAATGCAAATGCTTGGTCGAAAATTAATTTTTCTTAGTTCAAAATTTGTTTGTTTAGGTTGAAAAATCATTTCTTTTGATAGAAAATCTTTTTTGATTGAAAATACAATCATTATATACAATCATTTTATTTGAAAGAATGATCTTGAATAATAAAATATTATATATAATATATTATATATAATATATTATATATAATATATTATATATAATATTAATCTGGTTCGGACATCTTGAAAGAATGAAAGATGAACGACTGACGAAGCAAGTGTATAAAGGTAAAGTAAATGGTAGAATGCCCAGAGGTAGACCGCCGAAAGAATGGTCAGAATCTGTGAATGAGACATTAATCCGAAGAGACGTAAGAAGCCATAGGAACAGAAGAGCTTGCGTGAAGAAATGCATGGACGTGAAGGAAGCTAGAGTAGTATGCCAGGACAGAAATGTGTGGCGACAAATAGTTTGTAAACAGAGTGACAATAGTGTGAATGGCGCCTGAAACAGAGACTTTGGATACTAATGGGCCCAAGTGGGGAACCATACATAACAATTTTGTGAGGTTCCTCACTTGGGGTGATCGCTAGAGAGATTGATCAGCAACCTGGGTCGGAGCAGTGTTGCGGAATGAACGTGTCATCTAAATAAATGACACGAGAATTCCAGATCGATCTAAAACACCTATCCCTAACACCTATAAAACTCCTATATACCTTATGCCCATATACCAACCTACTCTATACCTATTCACCTGTTTACTATTCCCCAACCGAGCAAGTCACGCCTACCCCGAAAGGGAAATGGCTTAATGGTATAATAATAATAATAATAATAATAATCAATCTTGAATAATTGAAGCATTTTTATTCATTCAAAGCTCTGAAATATATTTCTTTTCAAAAAATACCATATTATGGGAACGCCCATATATTTCTTACGAATATTCTTAATGGATGTATTGATTCACCTTACAGATCATATTTTTTAAACAAATTAATACATTGCTTGTTTGAGATTGCAATAAACATAGTGACATAGATTTTTCACTGATATCCGAATTTGGTTACACTAGTTTGATAAAGTAAATTGTTCCTGAAAATATTCAAATTTTATCAAATCAAGAGCAAATCTTACACTTTGTATCTGAATCACGGACATAAATAAGTATTACGTGATTTTTGAGTTATCATAAGAAATATTCACCTGTAGAATGAAATTACTGTGTAGATAAAAAACGACATTTTTTTTAACCAAGTTGTGTAAATTTTAATAATCCTTACGGTTGTACAGGTATGTTAGGCTCGTTATTTTCAGTATAAATAGCAGCGATTTTATTCCAAATGTGTCAGTCTCGCTTACTGAATCCTTTCATAGAAAACATGAAGATTGTCATTGGAACACTATTTCTTACAATCGCAGTTTTTCTGCTTAATTCTGTTGGTAAGTGCGAAAATATATCAAAGTATATAAAATTCAATAGCGCCATTTTCGATCAATATTTCGAAACTATTCAGTTTCTTTCAAAAGAAAGATTGCAACCTTCAGGACTTTCAGTTTCTTTCTTGGTTATCAATGTTGTCATGGTGACTTTCTTATGTGTTGTAAGAAAACAAAAACGAACGAAAAATTAGCCTCGCAAATGCATTCATAGAGAAATGATAATCTATTGATTAGTTTGAGAATAGTTTTATTTCAAAACTATTTTGTTGGGAAAGCCGTGCTCATGATTATATCAAACATAAATCAAATTCCTTAAAATAAAAAGTCTGATCAAATCCCTCATTACAGATATCTAACAAAAAATACTTTTTTATCTATTAATTCAATTGAAAAATCTGAAAATGATGTGATAAGTTTCTTTGAAAGCTTCAAAATAAAAAGGTTTTTAACTTATTTTAATGTATATGTTAATGTATATTTGTATACAAATAGGATTTTCATTCTATAATTGAAAACTTTGCTCCAGTCAGCCTCAAATAACGTAACCTAGAAGTTATTTGTGATTTTAGGACAAATTTATTTTACCCTGATTCCCAGATAATATAAATTGAGAAAAGATACTTTTACCCTTGAATTTTTGTTTTTATGTTTCCATTTCATTCACAATTTCACAGTTTCAAAATAAATTTTGGAAGCTCCATAAAAAAAGAGTGAAAGGTTTCATAAATGGAAATAGATCAAAACACTAAATCTCAAATTTATTTGAAATAGATAAAAACAAAGGTTACTTTATCATAAGAAGCATCTGCTGCATTTTCGGTGTTATAAATTTTTATAAAAGTCTGTACAAACAAATTAACTTATTTCGCGTTTTCCAACATAGATAATTTTTTCTGAGAATCATTTCTTTTCCTCTCAAAAATAATATCTTGACATGAGAAATTAACTTTAACAATACTTGTGATTGATATACACAATTATTATAAAAGAATTCACATTTTTAAACATACAACATTCTTCTTTTCTGCAAAGTTACTTTTTCCATCTCTAGAATTATATTATTAAAAAAAAATATTGTCATTTTATAACGTATAGTAATAATTATTACCATGGTACTTATAAATTCTTATGAATAAAATCCCTGCTCTTAGCATTTCTGAACTTATTTCATTTCTTCATTCAATTTTAAACTAATTTTAAACTGTGAATTTGTTTATGAGAATTTTTGAAAACCATTCTAATATTGTTGTTGAATGTCAATCCATTATGTTAGAATTTTATTCTTCAGATGAAAAGAAATCACCGGAAAAAATAAAAATTTTCTTGGTTCCAAACTGCGATATAAGTGTATTTCTTTATAGCAATTGTTGTCGAAAGACAATCTATTTTGACAATAACAACCGTTCGGAAGTTTACATAGCATTGAATCCGCTTATGTTGAAGTTACTTTTTTGAACGATTTAAAAAATATGTAGCTTCAAAGTTGGAGGTTTTTCCAGCAAAATTATCCGTTCGAAATATCACGTTCAACTCATCAGGAGCAAAATATACTCTTTAAATCTGAACAGAGGATACCAATAATTATTACGTTGTTTATGAGTGATCATAAAAAATTTCTACACGTGGAATGGAAATTTTGGCGAAGATAAAAATATGAGATTCGTCGTGTGAAGTAATGTCTTGTCATATAATTCATATAATTCAATTCTTTGAAGAAATAAACTTTGACATTCATAAATGAAGGCAAAACATAAATTATATATTTTTTCGAATGTCGACCTGTAGAAGACAATACTTTTATAAACACGCAATATTCAATGATCTTGGTCCAGATTCAAAGGCTAAGATCTGTACTGGATTTGATGTATTTTACAAATCATTTGAAATAATTTTTTTGATTAGCGATGAATTAAACGCGCAAGATTGTACAAATTATGACTAAAACGCGAAATTTTATAAACTTTTAAACGGTTGTTCTTTAAAAGTCGTAGATTCAGTAACTGCACAGATATTCACTTTTGAAGTGAAGCTTGCATCTTCAAACGGTCAATGAAATCGTTCCAAAACCCGTGTATCAATGATGACCTTGTCCTTTAGTTTTCAGTGATGATGAATTGGTATTTGAGCTAATTTTACATAAATTAATGATAAAATGAGTATAAAGAATGCATTCAAACACCGAAAATGAAAAAGATGCTAGGGTTATTTTATCAAGAAATGTGACGAAATCAAGATCAACTTTTTATCGACCGTTCTTTCATGTGCAGAGGTTTTGTTTAGAAAAAAAATTATATCGTCGTTCTATCTGTATGAACATATGAATTTTTTTCATCAACCCACATAGCACACTTCCCAAAAATACCAGGTCTGTCCCAGGTTTTTTTTTCGGGAAAAGCATAGGTCTAAACCTGGGACAGGTATGATAATTTTACACTCAAAAAAATGTTCCCCTTATGATAAAAGAATGTTTTTTGACGTCAATAGAATTTCCTCTTAAATTTAAGTCAGAGAGGAATTTTATTTGCCTCGAAAAGAATCCTTTTGCAGCAAAAATGTTCCTTCTGTAATAGTTGAATTTCCATTCAAGAGAATTAATTTCTGAATAAAAAAAACGAATTCTCTAGAAAACAGTTAAATTTTCAGTTAAGAAATCACTTTTCAATACAAAAATACGAATTTGCAACTGGCATTATGAATCTTCAATAAAAAAATGAATTTCTAAAAAAGGAGCTCAACTTTCAACCAAGGAGTTGAATCTTCAACCTAAAAAGATGATTTTTTAAAGAAACATGTAAAAGTTTATATTTCAATAAAAAAGTTGTAATTTGAAATGAACTATAGTTTGATTTTACCAACAAAAACAAAATTTCAATAAAATACTTAAATACTGAACTAAAATAGATTAATTTTCAACCAAAAAGTTGAATTTTCAACAAAATATATAAATTTTTAACAAAACAGTTAAATTTTTGACCAAATTGATGTATTTGAAGCCAAACATACGAATCTTCTACAAAAAAACTGAATTTATATCGAAAAAGTTAATTTCCATCCGAAACAGATTAATTGTTCACCAGACAGTTGTATTTTTAACCAAAAAAATGTTAAATTTCTACAGAAGGAGATGAATTTTCAAAGAAATTTGTAAGTCATGGAAGAAAGACAATGGCAACCAAATTCTTGAATTTTCAAGACAAAAAGACGAATTTTCAACAAAATATATACATTTTTAACAAAAAAGTTAAATTTTTGACCAAATTGATGCATTTAAAGCCAAGCATACGAATCTTCTACAAAACAATTGAATTTATATCGAAAAAGTTAATTTCCATCCGAAACAGATTAATTGTTAACCAGACAGTTGTATTTTTAACCAAAAAAATGTTAAATTTCTACAGAAAGAGATGAATTTTCAAATAAATTTGTGAGTCATGGAAGAGAAAAAATGTCAATCAAATTGTTGAATTTTCAAGCAAAAACGACGAGTTTTCAACAAAAGCGTGGAATCATCAACTAAGAAATGTGACTTTTGTACAAACTTGTTTAATTTTCGACAAGTGGATATACTTTCAAACGTCGGGAACAATCATGGACTTTTTCCATGCCCACCCCCCCAAAGTGTACGTTT
The DNA here is from genome assembly GCA_932178445.1 of Andricus quercusramuli. Lineage (NCBI taxonomy): Eukaryota > Metazoa > Arthropoda > Insecta > Hymenoptera > Cynipidae > Andricus > Andricus quercusramuli. The sequence goes on along the minus strand of CAKNXH010001859.1, from coordinate 239,873 downwards.
AGTGTATATATATTAGGGTGATTCTTATTTATACTTGGTGGATTTTTTTTCTCGAATTTCTCTGCTCTCACCCCCCGGTTTTGTTTGAATGCCCAAAAAAAAAAATCTCCAAATTTGAGCAAAATCGGTTAATATTTAGGGGTCGCGCAAAGACCATGAAGTTTCCCATTGATTTAACATGGGAAAAAGTAGCTTTTTGTAAATCTAATATTTAAACGCGATAATATGTTACGAATAATTCAGTTTTTTAATATATTGTTCAGAACTCATCAGAGAATAAGAATAAATAATGAATTTTGATGTTGAATAATTTTAAGCCACTCTTATGGGTCCCCAAAGAAAACCCCGTAAGTGACAAATGTGAATTTTACGTAATATTGCGGTTTATTGACGCTTTTAAAAGTTTTTTCAAAATAAATAATCATTGATCAGTAATTTAGGAATATTCAGTCATTTGTTAACTAATATTCAATTGTTTAAACAATTTTTAATTTGTGTGAATATTTTTTTTCAGTGAACTCACGAAATGAACGTATTTTCTAGACTTTATGAGTTATTTAATCGATAATAACAATGAAATAATTTGTTTAAATAATTTTAAAATTATTTAAATAATACGTATATGTTCAATAATGTGTGTGTGAGTGTTTGGGTAATTTAATATACAAAATTCAAATATATTCCGAAATATTGTTTCATATTCCCAAATATTCCCTCACATTGCTACTTATTCTCTCATATTCCTTTACGCTCCCAAATACTCCCATATTCTTAATATTCTTTATATTCCCAAATATTCCGGTATATTCTCTATATTCCCGAATATTCTTCAGGGAATATATTCCTGGTACACGGAAAATCAGAGTGGTCGACCCCTCGCTACAGCTCTTGAATTCAATGACTGGTAAAATTGTCTTCTATTTTCTTATCTCTTCCAGTTTAAGTCACGTCAAAGAGGTAGTATATTTTATTATTCGTGAAGCATTATTAGATATTTGAGCAACTAAGTAAATTGATAGCGAGTAGTATATATAGCACCGCATATATTTCAAATTTTTCGATCCTCGTTCTCGTTTACGAAATTCATACCTACATTGAAGAAATGAAGGTCGCTAGCTGCATTCTTATTTTCACCGTTGCGATTTATCTGGATTCTGTTAGTAAGTAATAAATACGGTGAGCATTATTATTATTTATTACGGAGTGTCTCGTCGCACAGTGGGCCAGGAGACCCGGTTTCGTGGCCATTCAAAAAGTCTACGAATGTAGCTGAAAATAGTTACTCGGGGGTTTTTGGGGTCGCTGATTACAAATCTGTAGTCAAAAATTCAAAATTAAAAATGGCGGACCCAATATGGCGGCGAAGATTTTGAAAAGTCAACGG
>CAKNXH010001859.1:216494-233489 GCA_932178445.1 Andricus quercusramuli | reverse complement strand
ATATATATTTATTTTTAAATTTGTAATAAAATAAATCCATGTTCAGAAAAAATGTTGTAACGTAGTGTACGGGCAACCCCTTAATACAGTTAGGGTTTATTACTCTACATATGAGTATTAGGAATCGATCATTCATAAAACATATGTAGAACTTTATATCTGTTGATTTCTATTGAATCTATTGAAATCTGATCTTAAGGGATATCAAAGTGCAAGTTAAAGGATTTGATGTGTGATATCAGGTGCAGGTCGAAGACGAAGGTCTAGAATTTAAACGAAGAGCCGCTTAAGGGGCTTCAAATGCATGGGAGGTTTCTTCCCGAGGGGTTCATTTCTCGGATTTTTGATGTAAATTAGATTGCGAGAGTGCATGGGATTATAAAATATTGCAAAATATTGCATGAGATTGCACAAGGTTTCATGGATTATAGGAAATTTATTATAGAATCATTATATAGAAAACAATCACAGGATAAGCAGCATTGGAATAAATGATAGAAAAATATCAAAGTACAGAGTGAAATTTGTAGTGAAACTACAACGGAATTATTTATTTTTGACCACTCATAATCTCATAGTAAAGTACACAAAAATATCGATTCTGATGCACAAATAAACTTAACACAGTAAAAATGTGTGAATTCCTTTTATATCTCTTGAACATTAATTAAAATCCATGAAGGAAACCTTTGGGAATGTCTTGAAATCCCTTGATGCGTTTGCAAATTTACATTTCAAATATAAAATTTAGATTTATATTAAAATTGGTGAAATACTCCACAATCTTTAAAATAATTGGAGCTCCTATAAATCCTAATCTTTTCTGCTTGGATTCTTGAAGACCGTCGAAGACCTTGAAAATAAAATTCAAGTTATTCCGTAAAGTTTGAATCTTTTGGAGACTCTTGAATATACTATTACTACTATACCATTAAGCCATTTCCCTTTCGGCGAGCCTCTAGGGGTAAGCGTGACACTACCCGATTCGGGTAGTGTTTCTAGGTGGATAGTTTCTTGTAGTAAATAACTACAAGTGTGGGCTCACCACACTCACGACCGCCAACAGCAACGCAGTAGTATCAGACAGTCACCCATCCAAGTACTAACCGCACCCAACACTGCTGAACTTCAGTGATCTAACGGGAACTGGTGCTTCCAGCATGGTATGGCCGTTGCCACTCTTGAATATAAATTGAATTAAACTTATTCATTGAAGATCTAAAGAAAAAAATTCTAAGTCCCCAAAAATCTACGAAAAATTTTTAAGTTGTGAAATTCCTTGAAATACCTTAAAATTCCTTGAACTCTGTGGAACCGCTAAAAATCCCTTGAAATTTCATGTATTCTTTAGAGCTCCTTAAAAACACCTTGAAATCATTGGAAAGCATACAAAATTCTTTGAAATCCCATGTGATTGCTTATATCTCTTGAAATATGTTATAATTTTTCAAAACCCATTGAAATTTTTGAAGAACGTTGAAATCATTTCAAAAAGTATACATCGTTTGGAAGCCCTCAATAATATTTCAAATTGAATTCATTCATTAAAGTTCTCTACAAAGAACTGCTGAAATCCCTACAAATCTTTGGAATCCCTTAAAATCCTTGGATATGTTATGTTATATGTTAATCTTTGGAATCGTTAAGAATGCTTTAAAATTTTATTTCAATTCATTCATTTCCTAAAGCTCGCTAGAAATCCCCTGAAAACTTTGGAAATGATACCAAATTCTTGGAAACCCCTCAACTCCTTCGAAAAACGTACAAATCCTCTGAAATCCCTTGAAATGCTTAGAAATTTGTTTGAATATGTGAAAAAATTTTTAATCTTTTGAAAACAGTTGAGATCCTTTTAAATCAGTTTAAATATTAAGAAATCCCATCAAATTCTTTTAAAAGTCTTAAATGTCGTAAAAATCCTTCGAAATTTGTTTAAATTCTTTGAAATCCCATAAAACCTCCTGGTATATTCGGAAATCTTCAAAATTCCGTGAAATTTTTATGAAATTAAAATTAATTTAAACTTATGCATTGAAGTCCTCCAAAAAACACCGTTTAATTTCTAATAAATCTCTGGAATCCTTTAATCTTGTGAAATTCTTTGAAATGCCTTAGAATCGATTGAAATCTTTGTAGTTGCTAAGAATCCCTTCAAGTTTAATTTAATTTATTTTCCCAAGCTCACTAGAAATATATTTAAATCTTTGAAAATCCTGAAAAAATTCGGTGACATCCCTTGAAATTTTTTTAATCTCTGGAAAGTCGTTGGAATTTATTAAAATCCCTAGAAAAATTTAAAAATCCTCTTAGCTTCCTGAAGGTGTTTCGAAATTTGTTCGTATCCGTGAAAATATTTGCAAGTCCCTTAAGAACCCTTTAAAGCATTTTAAAAGCATTGAAATCCGGGAAAAAATCCTCAATTCACCTGGAATTTTGATAAATTCCGTCGAATTGTGTTGAATTCTTTTGAATTCAAAAGAAAATTAGTCTCTATTTTACTTTTTCCAAGTAAATTAGGATATAGCAGACTTGTGACCTATCTTTCGAAATTAACTAAAAAAACCATTTTTATAGTTGCTGTTACTGAAAAAATGTAACTAGTTACCAATTCTTCACTTATTTACAAAAGTAACTTCGTTACCACAGTCGTTACCAAATTGGTAACTAGTTCGAGTAACTAGTTAAAAAAACTTGTTACTTCCCATAACTGGTTGAGGGACCACTAAAAATATATGAATTCTAGACAAAAAATTGAAAGAAAGTTTAACTTCTTCCAAAAGAGATCAACTTTCTGGAATATTTTAAGCTGACTCAAATAATTCCTAAAATTTTCTACAATCTTTAAAAAGGCTGCGTCTAGCCGTCCCGAAAATACGGGACGACTTGCCAAGCCTATGGAACATATATTTGACTACTCATCCTTGAAATCTTCTAAATTTCTCTCGACATTTCTAAAAATCTTTCAAGATTTTTTTTAAATTTATTTTTTTTAATCCGAAATCATTTGAAATTTTTTTACAGCAATCTCAAGAAAAGTTGTTTACTTTCGTGTAGGGTTTCAAATTTTGTGAAACAATTCGAAATATTTTTTTCTAAATAACCAAATATATAAATTTCGTTATAAATTCCTCGGAAATTAAAAAAAAAATTAAAATTGCTTTGAAATATCCCCAATCATTTTTTTTTTTTTCAATTTTGGAAATCTTTTCAAGAGGTTTAAAATCCTTTTCGCAGGAATCTTTCAAAATCTACATTGTTTGTTTATATTGTCGAAATCTTTTTAAGTTTAAAAGCATTTTTGTATCTTTCAAAAATTTTCACCTATCTTTTAAACTTACTGGAATTTTTTTTCAAACTTCGTAATCTTCTAAAAGGGAAAAAGTTTGCTTTAAAATCTTCTGTATTCTTTTTGGAAATTTTAGGAAACTATTAGAAATTTATTGAATTTTGCTAAATCATCAAAAACTGCATTTTATTTTCAACTTTTTCAAATCATCTCGAGATTAAGATGTTTCTTGAATCTTTTCAAAACTTCTTGTCATCTTTAAAACATGTGGTCAAAAAGTAATGAACATATCTGTTGACTTTATTATTCAAGAATACTTTCCAATTTAAATTTTTTGTTTGAGAAATAAGTTGTTAGAAGTGAAATTTAAAAGGTTAAAGAAAACTCGGGCCTTTCGGGTGACTGGTGATAATTAAATACAATCAATTACAATAAAGTACAACATTTGTAAAAATTGTAATTTTTCGTAAACATTTGTAATTCTGTATGGAATTTTCTAAAAGTGTCCCAAATCTAGCAAAAACTTGTAATTTCAAGTAAAATTCTTTTTGAAATTAAAAATTTTTTTTCAATCGTTAAAAATTGTACAAAGTTACAAGTTTCTGCTCAGATCCGAACATTATAACAAAAATTTTACAGGTAATTACAAACTTTTATGTAGAATTACAATTTTTCAAAATTTTGTGCTTTATTGTGATTTATTTTATATAATTCTCACCAGGAACATCTACGATGCAAGAAATTCCGCAAAGTAAGAAGTCATAAGTAGAATCAACATGTAAGTTGACTAAAACTGCAATAATTGGAATCAAATTTTGTCAAATAATTCTGAAATGTATTTGAATATTGAAGAGTATTTAATTGAGAAAAATGACAGGAACTTTGTGAGTGTATTGAAAGACTAAAAAACATAAAACTCATCGAGATCAGTCTTATTTAAAAAAAGATTGAATAAGATATATTTTAGATCTACTTGGCAAAATTTGATGTTAATGACTTCAATTTCAATTTTCCATTGAATTTTTCAATTTCAGTTTTTCATTAAATTTCTCAATTTCATTAAAATTTTTTTCAATTTCAATTTCTGATAGCATTTCACCTCTTTTTTGATAAAACTTTTATTAAATAAAATAATCGCTTTGAACTAATGAAAATATTTATTACTCAACACAATATAATGCATATCATTTGTTAAAAATCGATTCAAAGTATAACATATTCCACTGGTTACACTAGTTCTTCATTATGTGTACGAATTATTTCAATTGTTTTTAAATTGTGATAGCCAAAGATATGAAAAATTACTAATTTTCGAACATTAAAAACAGGTCTAACATCCCTATTTTGCGTCAGTTTTTTTTTACTTTTTTTGTTAACTGTTTTTTACTTTCAAAAAGAACAAAAAAATATTTTTGAAAAAATGCTTACGCCGAGTGCAAAAGTTGTGCAGATCATTGAAATATGAGATACGCTGTTGCGGTGGATAATTACTAGAAAGAAAACTGATAAACCAAAATTTCCTGTAAAAACTATCGAGAATTTCGTCAAACATAATTAATAAAAAATTCTCGAAAAACGAATGAAAAATCCTATCCAACAGACTTATCTTGAAGTGTACCAATCGTTTGAATAGTGTAGGCTATAGGTGTGTGTCCTTACTAAAAGTGATCCATTTTTTTCTGAATCCGCTAAATTCGGTTTATTCATTTCGTTTTATTGACCCCTTTTCTGGGACTTGGAATCATAACTTTTTCCCGGATTTTTGAACCCACCACCCCCATGAGCATGGTGGCTACAAATGTGTTTTATGGTTTTTATTTCTTTGTGACACATTTGTGGAATAGAAAAATCTGAAGAAAATTAGTAAAAAACAAATAATTAGAATACACCTGAAAAAAAGGTTTTCAGTGTTTTGGCGGGAAATTAAAATTTTTGAGAGAAATTCAAATTTTCGAACATTTTTTTGGTCAAAAATTTTTGAGTACTGTTTTAAATTACCCATTAAGTGAAAGGTCATCTCATGTCCTAACTTTCAGAATTATTTCAGATTTTTAATCAATGTGGACATTTTCAGCCACCATGACTAATTGGGTGGTGATGGGGGTTCAAAAATCCGGAAAAAAAGTTATGATTCCAATTCCTAGAAAAGGGCTCATTGAAAATCTGGTTCCAGCAAAGGGCATTTTTGAATTTATTAACGGGCTAGGCCTTTTTCAGTACACTTAGCCACAGCCTTATATCTAATATGTCATGGAAGAAACCGCCCATGCATTTGAAGCCCCTTAGGACAAGATCCTATTAACGATCGCGTAAATCCCGAACGCCGAGTTTCTCCTACGCCATAAAAACATGAGAAAGCTCACAACGCCTCTTGTTGCCTCTTCCACAATTGCCTTTAAGACCTGGCTGATCAAATATAAAATCTTCTTGGATAAGGGCGAGCATAAAATAATTTTATATGTTTTGCAGAATTTCGCACATACTATTTTGTCTGGTAAGAACTACATTAACAATCTAGATGTTAATGTTTACATTAGTTATAAAAAAAAAAAAAATAAAAAAAATTTATAAGTTTATGGAACTAATTCAAGAGCCGTGGATATAAGCGTTAACTGAACAGAGTTTTATATAACTTTCAAACATTCAGGATAAAATGTAGAATTATTCAGGCCTAATTGTAGAAAAAAATCCGTCATTTTTAAAATGCATCTGGAATAAAAAAGTATGATAATTAATGTTGAATAATTAAATAAAAAGTATTAGAAAGATTGATAGGAATTAAACTGGAGATGAAGGCTTCATGTGGTTTCATCCATGTTGAGAGTATGTCTTATTACTATCTTCATTATTTTGGAAAGTATCAGATTTAAAAACAGTTGCATTCAGAACTAAATAGTTAAGTTTTCAAGCAAGAGGGTTCAATTTTTGACCGGATGGCTGACTTTTTAATAAAAAAAATTAATTTTTAACCAAATAGTCAAATTCTTAACGAAAAAAGATTAAACTCCTGCCTGAAACGGTTGCATTTTCAACCAAACAGTTGAATTTTCAAGTTAAAGACGATTTTTCAAAAGACAGTAGTATTTTCAAACAAGAAACAAAGAATTTTTATTGCAAGTAAAAAACAGTTGAGTTGACAAAATTTGAAGAACATATTTGAATTATCTTGCAAGGCAGAAATATTTTTAACCACGTTTGCACTCGGAAAAAAAAATTAATTTCTACTGGAAGAGATGAATTCAACCAAGAAAGATTTTGCATTCAAGAGATAAAAAAAATGTCAACAAAATTGTTGAAATCTAAAGCCAGAAATGCGAAGTCTTTAAAAAAAAGATGAATCTCCTCCCAAAAAATTAATTTCCAACCAAACAGTTGATTTTGAAACTATAAACCATACATTTTCACCCAAAAATTGTCAGTTCAAAACATTTATTTTTAAATAGAAGAAAGAATATTCAATAATCTGGTTAAAGTTTCAACCAAAGATATGGATCTTCAGCTGATAAAATGAATTTTTACCGAAGTAGTTCGACCTTCAACAACGTAGTTGAATTTTCACTTAAAAAAGATCTGTTTTCAACTAAAAATGAAATACTTACATTTTCAGTCAAAATAATTAATTTCGAAGAAAAAAAACGAATCTTCAACAATATGCGCAAATCTTCAACCAATAAAAGTAATGCTTAACAAATAAGTTCAACTTTTAGCGAAGTAGTTGAATTTTCAACCAAATGGATGAATTTCACATGAAAAATTTAACCGTTGAATTTTCGATTAAAAAAGATCAGTTTTTCAAAAAATTTTGATTAGTTATAATTTCAGTTGAAAAAATCAATTCTCAACGAGAAAACGATTTTCTAACAGAATAGCTAAATTGTCAACCGAAAAGTGAATGTTTAAAACCAAGTAGTTCGAGTTTCAACCAAGTAGTAATTTCAGTGAAGAAGATTAATTTGCAGATAATGAAAGAATTTCCAACAGAATAGTGGAATTTTCAATCAAACAGTAGAGTTTTCATCTACAGAAATGTCAAATGAACCAAAAATATAATAGTAGATTTTCAAATTAAAAAGAATTAACTTTCAACAGAAAATAAATGGATTTTCTTATTGGTTTCTATTAATTCAATTGACATTTAAGTAGAAACAAGAAAAAAGGAAGATTTATTTTTTTTTTTAATGAAAAAAAAACGAATTCTTTCATTATTATTATCCCTCACGATTTAAATTCCAACCTTGAATTAGGATAATTACATTTTTTAATTAAGTCTTCTTTTATTTTCAAATTTTCAGCTTGAGAAATAGAAATTTCCTGATATTAAACCCCAATATGAAATTAACCTTTATTATATATACCCAGTATTTGGGTATATGTTATATTATTAATTATTAGCTGATAATTACTATTCAATATGACATACCTCAATCAGAAAATCTATAAAAAAATAGGGTATTAATCATTTAATGAATTATTAAGTATTAACAGAGAATTTTGATTTTATAATGGATTATTTCATATGCCAACTAGTGATTATTTTTTGAGCTCAAGAGTTGATTACACGTTCGCCGCGAATAATTTATCCTTCAATGAAAAACACTGTTAATAAACGGTGTTTTTTTGTCATGGAGTAATGGACTGGAGTAACGATATTTGTCAAGGGCATTTAATTTATCTGAATACCCTGAATTCCCTAAAATGCACATATCCAAACGCGAATACGACAATAAATTAAACCTGATTAAAAATGTCGAGCATAACTTATTTCACTGATGAAACTATAAATATTAAGTGGGCTGATCCAAAAAAGCATTGACATTTTTGTTGAATTTATAAATAAATTAGTTATAAAATAAAATGGAATTATTTATTTCATTTATTAATTTTTATTTAAACAATAAATTGGTTCGAATCCAGAAAAAATCTAGTTTTTGTAAATTGTATTCAAAATCGTCAATATTAGGTGGCTACAAAATACGAATGAATAATGACTCTTTAATTATTACGCCCATAAGTCTGTTTGAGAGTGTCCCAAAAAAACCCCATAAGTAAAAAATTGGGTTTTCCGAGTTTTTAGGGCTAATTATGATTTTTCTGCGGTTTTTTCAAATAGAAGTTGTTTTTAGTACATGAAATACTATTTTTTACTGATACTGAGATGTTCAAATAAATTGTTTTAACAGCTTATTATTATTTTTCAATAATATTCTCTTTAAATAATTCTAGAAAGTTGTGTTTTTTCTGAAATATTGAACTTTTTGCCAACCTTTCAATTAGACCAAGGTAAAAATTATTGAAATTTAACGAACATGATTGTTCAAACAAATTGTTATTTTTCATAAATATCTTCTCTTACAGTAATGCTAGATAGTGGCGATTTTTTCCTGAAATTTTCTACTTTTTGTCACCTTTTTAATCAGTGTAGCTAACAATTCATTCAGAGAAACAAACATAATTGTAAAGTAATTCACTATTGTTTATAACTATCTCCTCTCAGATAATTGCTAGAAAATGACGCTTTTTCTGAAATTTTTATCTTTTCTTTGATTAGTTACTGAGATCCTTCTTGTTTAAATTAATATCAATAGTTACTATTTGCTCCTCACTTACATTAATTATAATCTCTCTAAGTAAAAAGTAGACAAGAATTTAAAAATTTCGAGAACAACCGAAACTATCTGGCATTAATAACAATTATAACAATTAATAACAATAATGATTCGTTAAAACTATTACTATTGTTAAATTTTATTCATTTTTAGCTCGCTCTATGTGAAGAATGGATGACAAGTTCTTATTTAAAGAAAGAACAGGAACTTTTTAGCATTATTCAAAGATAACATTCATAAAAATAGTAATGAATCGTTGAAAAAATTATGTTTATCAACTTTAATTAAGCATTGCCTTATTCAAATTGAAAAGTAGACAATAAGGGGAAAATATTAGAAAAAACCGCAACTTTCTAGCATTATTCTACGAGAATATTATTCTAAATAATAATAAATTGTTTGAACAATTATTTATGCTGAATTTTATCGATTATTGTCTCGCACTAACCAAAAAGTTGAAAATAGATTTGAAAATTCTGAAAAATCTCGTCCTTTTAGCTCTATTCTGAGAGAAAATTGCTCAAAACAATAATGAATTGTTTGAACGGTGTATAGTAAACTACATATAATTATCAGTATGAAGAAGTTTTCTATGTATTATAGTAAACTAGTATTAAATGAACCGCAGAAAACTCATAATTAGCGTCAAAAACTCGCAAAACCCAGTTTTTCACTTATGGGGTTTTTGGGACCCTATAAAACAATTTAAAACAACTTATGGAAATGATATCAAAAAATCAATGACTTATTTGTATTTTTATCATTAAAAATACAAAAACTTTGAGAATCCATTATTGAAAAAAATTTCTAATATTACCCTGATGGAAAAAAATGTACAGGAAAGTACAACATTTCTACAGCTGTGATTTTTTGTTGCAACTCGTACGAAAATTTATGAAATTTTAGATCAAAATACAATTGAAGACAAATAGATAAATTAATCTCGTATTTTTTGCAGAAAAGTAAAACAAAAATCAATGAAGTACAAATTCTTGCACTTTAAAAATTTGTATAATTTTTTATTAATAATAATTGTTTCACTTTGTTTTATAAACCCACAAGGCGTCACAGAAAATTCCATAATTTTACATTTTTTAAGTTGGGCATTTCACGTCATGAAATTTTCACTAAAGTTGAAATATTAAAAAACTGTACTAAAGAATGATGTTGTAAATTCTTGCAGTTTATTGAAGAAGTGTGCAAATAAGAAAATCTATATATGGCATGTTTGCCAAGAAATTTGTTATGTATTTTTTCGAAATGTTATACTTTTGAAATTATTTAGTAATTTCTGAAGCCGAAGAGTTTGTTTTCCCGGAGTTCAATTGTTAATAACTTCAAGAAAAAGAATTTTTAGGCCTATTTAGATGGCTGCCATTTTGTTATTTTCAAAAATTTTGAGTTTTTGACTATATTATAAATATATTTTAAGCATCCCATGCACATTTTCGTTTTCGAAGATACAATAATTCCAATAAAAATTGAAAAAGTTATGCAGATTTCACGTTTTCGCGTGTTTTCTCCCATGTAAAATCCATGGGAAATTTCAAAGCCCATTTTTGGTGGGTAAATAGTAACCTATTCGGCTGAAATTTTGTGTTCTTTTCTTCTTTTTTTCATGTGTTACTTTTCAACAGAATGCTGTTTTAGATTTATTAAATTTTGGACGGTTGTGCCTTTTTGAGTTTCCTTGGAAAATTCAAATTTCACAGCCACACAGAGAAAAGAAGTGTTGTAATCTGGAGACGCAACATATGCTTTCCTATTGTTTTTGACCTGCTGAATGCGAATCCGATGTCAGAATTTGCCCTACTCGTCAGCGTTTCACCCTAACTTTAAAAAACTTGAAAAAATTAGCATTTTCTGTTCTGGAGATGAGGCATATCAATTCTTATGTTTTTCGATGCACTGAATGCGAATTAGCTGTCAGAATTGATCTCATACGTTGTTTACTAAAACTAAATTAGAAAAAACTCAATTAAATTATATAAAATTGTAATATACCGCCTTGAAGGCTCATTTTTTTTGAAAGCCTATATCAGCGGACTCTTATTCTTACAATTGAAGTGACCTAACTTCAACTCACCTAAGCTAACCTGAACTCACACAAGCAAACCTAACCTGGCCTTATATAACCTTTATCTTCCATCGCGATTACGGTAGTTTTGTCGAATAAAATGCTATGTCCTGTTTCGATATGATGCTCAGCTAGCGCTGATTGCGTAAAATGAGGCTCAACTTCAATCTCATGTTTCTTTACAAGTTGGCTCACCGCTCTCCCGGCGTATCCAATACAGACTTTTCCACAAGCACAAGGGATTTTATATACTCCCTGACCCGACGCCGATACTGGGGTTCCTAATCCCTGCATCGTAAAAAACTTTCTCTTTGTGCCTGCCATGACGGCATGAACGCCGTTTACCCAGGGACGGTGGGCAACGGATCCATACGGGATGAGTCCCTGGGTAAACAGTGTTCATGCCGTCATAGCAGGCACAAGAAGATAGTGTTTTACGGTGCAGGGATTAGGAACCCCAGTATCGGCGTCGGGTCAGGGAGTATATGAAATCCTTTGTTCTTGTGGAAAAGTCCATAACGGAGAAGCCGGGAGGGCGGTGAGCCAACGGAAATAGAATTTTATTTGATAAAACTACTATCATCACGATGGAAGATAAGGGTTATGTAAAACCAGGTTAGGTTAGGTTAGGCATTATATTACAATTTTATATCATTTTATTGAGTTGTTTTTCAGGTTAGCGTTAAAGGGCAACGTGTTGGATCAATTCTGACAGCTCATTCACATTCAGAGTATCGAAAAAGATAAGAATTGATATGCCTCATCCCCAGAACAGGAAATACTAATTTTTTCAAGTTTTTAAAGGTTAGGGTGAAACGCTGACGTGTAGGGGAAATTCTGACATCAGATTCGGATTCAGCACGTCAAAATCCATAGGTGAACATATGTCGCGTCCCTAGATCATGACACTTTTTTTTTGTGTGGCTGTGTTATTGAAGGGAGCGTGGATTTATAGAAAATATATTGTTTAAAAAGGTGTGCATAAATAATTGCTTGTCGTACGGGAAAATGTCACTAGAGTAAAAAGTTGTATCTTGTGTCGAAGATTAGTAAGCTTTCAAAAAATAAACCAATTCTGTTCATTGAGGGGTTTCTTGTTTATAACAGTTGTTATGAAAAATCAGGCAAGAGAGTTTATGATGTGTGAAAAATGTTTTTAATGGTAGGTATTGGTTTTGCAACAGATTCAGGGGAAATTACGACATTGGTTGGCCTGGATGATTTTTTATGTACAAATGAAAAGTCTAGATGATTTTCTACTAAAAATAACAATTTTTTAACAACAATTTACCGAAAGAGAGCAAAGGATTCTGAGCTACAATTGTGCAGATATGTTAATTTTGTTAAAAAATAATGTGATCATAACGCTGTAGAAGAAAGTGGGGTATGGTGTCAGTGCGGGGCACGGTGACTCTTGCTCATAATGCTCGTATTTCTTGAGTTTCATATTAGTTTTTTTTTACATAAAATAGCTTTCTTGAGTAACAAAGAAAGCTATGTTGCATGAACAAATTAATATGAAAATGAACAAAACACGAGCATTATTTGCGAGAGTCGCCATGCCCCGCACTGACACCATGCCCCACTTCCCCCTAAGTTATAAACGGGTTATCCTACGGAAAAAGTGCAGAAGGCAAAAAAGTTTCATTTTTTTCTCAGAGATGCTAAAAATGGTTTCATATCTTCTATAAATAAATACTGAAATTGTTGAAAAAAATTGTTTATACAAAAACTAACCAGGATTTCGAAAAAACAACCAACAAATTGGTAATCAAGGGATTGTTTTCGATCTCTTAAGCAAAAGATATCTCGGGGACCTCTTGCTGCATGCAGAATTGTTTGTGGCGGCTGGATTAGTACATTTGACCAGAGATTTTTTCAAAGGTAGTTCCTTCTTTCAGGATTTCTCTTTTATTTTTCGATAGAGCTAAGTGATAGCTCGAAAGTACTTTTTATTCTCAAGTAAACAGATTAAACGTATTTAGGTTAGGCCGTTTTTTGTTTCTCCTGTAAAATTGACGGGAACAAAATTTAAAAAATTAACTTGATAGAAAAAGTCGCAAGACAAAAAACACCCGAAAAGCAACCGGAAAAATTGGACCTTCGATATGATTATCATATTATTATAATAAATAATAACTATAATGATTGAGGTTTAATATATTCCATAATATGAATTTTTCAAAATGTATGATCTTTGCTACCTTCATTCACAGCCTATGTAGGCAAAAGTGAGGCTTGCATTTCTCTTGTCAATAATCAAATAAATCAGAAGCAATTTATGCTGAAACCGAGTCGCTATTGTATTCAGTGAGAGAGGAGTGTTACTCAAGTTTGCTTATAGTTCGTTTATATTCAGAAGCTATTGTGTTCTCAATAAAAATCCGAGACAAAGTTATTCATATTTTCATATAAAGAATTTTTGTATATAAAATGAAGAAAAATGTTGTTTGTAAAACAGTCTATCCTTTCTCGTTTTTAGTACCCTGGAAAAAGAAAATACTCATGAATATTCTGTATCGTTGCATACTTTGTATATATGTTTTGCCTGTATAGGAATCTGATAATTACAAAAAGTCGTGAGCAAAAAATACGATGTTGGAATAAGTTCCATAAAATGTGTAAAGAATCGGTTATGAACTGAAATATAGAGACACTTCTGAAATAGTATACAAAATTATGAAATTTGTGGAATTCTCTTTCCAGGCAAAAAATGATATCAAATAAAATTCCATAAGCACATTCGATAAAATTCTTATCTAATTTAATCCAATGAATTCCTCGAGTTAAAATCCATTAACACATTTGATAGACCTTTTTTTATCAAATTCTATTCCTTGAGAAATCCTATACATTGCTATCCAAAGATTTTCTTCAAATCTTTGTGAAATCTTTTTCACACAAAACTGGTATCAAGTCCTGTATTCTACAATCTTGGAAATTTTTATCAAATTTTATCCATCGAAAAATCGTATACTTTTCTCCCAAAAGATTCTCTTTCCTGTTACAATTTTCTTATTGCATAAGATTTGATAGAAATTCAATGGAAAAATGTCTACATAAAAGTGTAAGATTTCTCGACTTTTCACAGATTTGATTTGATTTCTATAAAAAGGCGTGTTAAAATGGATAGAAATTTAGGACAGCATATCTGGTAAGACGGAATTGAATTTGTATCAAAAATATCCGTCGAGGAATCTTATACATTCTTATCAAAAATTGCTTATTGTATAAGATTTGATAGATTTTCAACAACAGCATTTTGGTAGAAAAGTACGAGATTTTTCGAAAAGTAGAATTCAGTAAAAATCTTTCAATTTCTGGAAAATAGGATTTTATATGAGTCTGGTGCGCGATCAAGATTTGATAGACTTCCAATAAAAGACTGTAAATAGAGAAAGTTCAAGATTTTACAAACGGATCGAATCTGATAGAAATTTTGGAGATTTAGATATAAGATTAGATACAATTCTGGTGGGGGATAAGATTAGATAGAGTTTTATTGGGAAAATGTTGATAGAAAAGTATAAGATTTCTTGACAGACAGAGTTAGATTAGAACTTCCGATACTGAATCGGATTCTTATCAAAAAAGCATATTGAAATGGATAGGACTTTAGGATAGATAGCATATTTGATAGGACTAGATTGGATTTGTATAAGAAAAATGTATAGGAATGCCTAAGAATACAGGAATATATAGGGAATATAGGAGCACTAGTCTACTTCGATTTGATAGAAATCAATAGCAATTCTATTTAAACATTTGATAGAAATTGATTGCCTTTGTAGTGGGAGACCTTAAGAAACTTTCGATAAACGTGATTAATTAACGACATTTAACATTTAATGAGCGACATTTTTCATTATGCCCATGACAAACAATTTTTTCGAAGAAGTTTTGGAAAAAATTGTATACAACACAGAAAAACTACAACATCTTTAAAAATTTTGAAGCCATTTAAAACTTTCGAAGTTTTAGCCCTAAGATAACAATAATTGCAATTATCTTGACGCATGGCGCGTTGGTTGATAGTTAGGAAGCCGTAACGTCGTATACGGAACACCAATCAAGGCAAGTAATTTAGTTAGGTACAATTTAGCGCTTTAATAATATCCGGTGTAGGGCCTCTCGTTCCATTTAACACACTCAGCAGAGTCTAGACATCATTTTCTTAATTTATTCAATGAAACGTTAAACAAACCAAAATTCATTATAGATATATGTGGTCAAATCAAGATATCTTGTGCGAAGGTTTCTTTACGGATTTCAAATTGATGGTTAAAGTTGATAATTTTAATTTAAAAATCGATCAAACATAGTGGAGGAGAAACCTCCCTATAGTGAATGATGCAACCTACAATGGATAATCATTAATTAAAACTACTAATATATGTAAAATGATGAGTTTAATTCAATTAATAGTTGAGACACTATACGTGTTCATGAACTGAATTAAAAAATTATTATTTCATTTTCATTCGAGCTCTTGATTAACGATTATCCACTGTAGGTTGCATTATCCACTGTAGGGACGTTTCCCCTACTGTATTAATCATGCAGTCTTGTTACAAATTGAAACAGGAATGTTTTTCCATTCTGTCAGATAATTTATTACAAAATCCCAAAGATATTAAAGTCCTTTGTTAAGAGACATCTCATGTAAAAAAGCTTTTGCATTATCAATATTTTTATTTATTTTTTTATAATTTATAAAGCTGAAATAATTTTTCATACTATTTTACATATTATATTAATATTTGTTTTATTTTTTTGTAATATTGCCTACTACGTAAATCTAATCAATATAGAGTCTAGAAGTTAAACTATTCTTGAAATTTGTGTAATCAAATCTCGTGGAGTATCTGGAAATCTCTGAAATTCTGCGAGTTCTTTCGAAAATTTTGTGGAACACTTCACATTTTGTTAATCATGTGATAATTATTCTAACTCCTTTAACTTTGATGAATTTCTGTTTTGTTTTAAAAAAATTGTACTCACTTGTAAATCCTTTAAAACGATTGAGCTTGCTAAAAATCTAATGAAACCCGTAAAGAACTAAAAATCCTTAAAATCGCTTAAAATGTTAAAAATCCTTGAAATTCATTAAAATATTTTGAAATCTCACAAAATCCTTTAAAATCTTTGAAATCCCCTTTAAATTCACTGAAATCTTCTGAATCTTCTGATGATGTTCGGAATTCCCTTAGAATTCCGTTAAATCTTTTGAAATCTTATGAAATTCTCTAAAATCCATGGATCTGTTTCAATTTCTTCAAATCTTTGGCGTGCCTTTAAAATTTCTTGAAATCTGATTAAACCCTTTGAACTCCCTCAACATCTTGTAAGATCCCTTGAATAAAATTGAGATTCTCTCTGAGATTTCTCAAGATAATTTCTTCAAACCCTTGAAATCTTTTGAAATCATTTAAAAAAGTACCCTAAGAGTTTTGGAATCCCTTGGAATCTTTTGAAATTCCTTGAGATACCATAAAATCCCTAACTCTTTCCCCCTTTTTCAAAGAATTCTTAGTTTTCCCCAATAAGAAAATTCAACAATTCTTTGTTAAAAGTTAATTCTTCTTATTCATAAGTCTACCATTATATTTTCAGTTTGAAATTTATCTCGTCTGGTAAAAAAATCTACCATTTAGTTAATTTGATTATTTTGTTAAAAATAAAATTTTTTTGTTTAAAAGTCATCCTTTTTGGTCAAAAATTGAAATATTTAGTCGAAATTTGAATTACTTTGTTTAAAAATTAACATTTTGGTTGATCTTTCAGTTTATCTCTTTGGTTTAAAATTTAACTATTTTGCTAAAAGTTCGTTCTTTTTCGTAGAAAATCAATCCTCTTGGTGAAAATTAGTCTTTTTTGGTGAAATTCAACTGTTTTTAATTCAAAATTAAAATCTCTTTTTGTTGAAAGATTAACTTTTACAAGTTTTATTGACAATTTATTTGTTTGTTTGATAATTTAGAAATTTGGTTGGAAATTCAACTATTTAGTTGTAAGTTAACCTTCTT
>CAKNXH010001859.1:191030-216484 GCA_932178445.1 Andricus quercusramuli | reverse complement strand
TTTCAGAAAGAAAAATTCAATTTAAACAAAAAAAAACGAATTATCAACAAAATAGTCCAATTTTCAACCATTGAGATGAATTTTCAACTAAAATGATAGTTTTCCAACCAAAAATTTGGATTTTCAACAAATAATGGTTTTTCAAACAAGAAAAAAAGTTCATCCAAACTGGTGAACTTTCAAGCCAAAAGACAAATTTTCTGTAAAACAATTTAATTTTAAACCGAAAATAATGATTTTCAACAAAACAGTTGCGTTTCTAATAAAAAAGAGGAAGTTTTGAACCAATCAGATTAGCTTCCTATCAAAAAAGACGAATTTGCAACTAACAAGGAACAATTTTCAACAGAAAAATAGGAAAGTTGCATTTGCAGTTAAAAAATTTAATTTTAAACAAAAAATGGAATAGTAACATTTTTAGTTGAAAATTCAATTTTTAACAAAGAAAGGATTTTCAACGATGTAGGTAACCTTTTAGCAAAAAAATGGAATTTTCAACCAAAGAAGATGAGTTTTTAACAAAACTAGTGAATTACAAGAATGTTACATTATTATGATAAATTAAAATTAAAAATTTTTTAAAGCTTTTTCGGGTTTAAATCATGTGCGAAACCCGAAAAAGCTTTAAAATTGAAAATTTTAATTTATTATAATGAATAATCGTGAAAGTATTAAATGTATTATAATGTTACATCATGAAGGTCTATAGAAACAGTATATACATTTTTATAAATGAATGATAATAATTTTGGACGATATCGTTCCGGATGGAAAGGTAAAAAATTGAGTGAAAAAAGTTTTAGCAAGTGGTTTTTTTTGTGTAGCAAATTAAGATTTTAAATTTCAGATCAAAATTGGATTGGTACTTTGATGATGAAAAAATGGTAACTGGTATTATTTAAAGGCGAAAAAAACATTTTCGGTAAGACAAACGTTTTTCTTTATTATAATTCTGTATTGCAGTCGATTAATCTTTTAAGTAATTTTTAATTATCATTACTAAACTTTATTCAAGTTTCATACTTAAAAACGTGATGAAAATATGATAATCCGGATTTTTTATAGCCGATTATATAAATATAGCAATTTTTCGCCACATAAAATTGTTTTAATTGATAACGTTACCTGGCACTAGTGGGTCACGCCTTTCAAACAAGTGTGTAATAGTTCCAGAATCATATTTCCTTTTGTTTGTTGTGGTTGTTGAAATTTGATGAAAAAATTATTACGGAAGAATGTTGTGGAATGAACACCTGTCGTTTTAAAAAGCTAGGATTTACAAATCCTACAAAAAATTTAAAAAATTTTGTTTTCAAAGACCCCACAAGTGATTTTCATCATGAGCTTAAAAAACTTCCACATCATCCTGTAGTAACATTCTGCAAAAAACCATGGAGTTTAAAGACTTTTAGGCTGAAACTGGTTGTACGTGAATGAAAGATATTGGAGCTGCTGGAAAAGGCTTTCCAACATCCCAAAATTCGGGACGACTAGAGAGAATTGAAAAGGTTTTTCTTCATCATCCCGATTTTCGGGACGAGGAGGCACTTCATTAAAACTTTACTCACGCGATTGGGGAGAACGAAATAAAGTGAGTTAAATCATCTCCAATATATCTCAATTATCTTAATTTTCAGCAGAGACATTATACATTGGAAAATTAATGAGCCAACATTAGTATCTGTAAGCCAAATGTTCAAAAATTCTTGCACAAAATTCTGATAAACATCTACATAAAATCAGAAATCACATTTTAATATTCTAAAATAATTGTAAATATCGCCTTGATTCGTCTCGTATTATTTCATAAAGAGTCAAGTAAAGAAGTTAAGATCTCAATTTCAAATATAAATCTGGAAAACCTTTTTACACAGCCATACTTGTGGGTTTTAGAGCACCCTTTGAGGAGTTTAAGGTGGAACATATATTTGAGACTAAAAATGTCTCATTTTTTGCATCTTTTATGACCTACTTTAACATTAGCGTATACGGTCGATGCTTCAAGTTCGCTAGAGGAGAGCAGAAATGTCTCTGTTGCCTCTATTTCATAAGATGGGTGAGCCTCATTCTTCAGGGTTTTAGCTCCAGTTTTCATGAGCAACTAGGTAATGGAAGTTTTACCGTGCTATTTTTAGAGCGTCTGTTGATCGCTTGTATACAAAATGTACAGAGTGCCCAATCAGTTCCTTACACGGTAATGACTTCCTAACTTCGTAAAGGCCTCTTTAAGCAACTATATTTAGTCAAGCTTATCATAATGAATAATGTAGTACTTTGTATTTCAGGAAACCAAGTCTAATAACCCGAATAATCGAAATCAAACGACCACTTCAGGAATAAGATTACACAAATTGGAATACAAACTTAAAGAAGGATTTTCAATGACCAATCATTCATGATGGTATCATCTGGGTTTGGTATCAATAGTGTTTGAATTTGAATGGATGATTTATTAATGTGAAAAATCCTTTACAAAAATGTTGTTGCATCTAAAATCTACTTCGATGATTTTGCGTGGTGATTTCAGATATGAAGCGAGCAATCAGGGAAGTTTATTCAAGGTCAAAAATAGCTACTGTTCACGATCACATGGTTATGTGTATTATTTTAATATATGAACAACGTGCACAGATGCATGGAGGCGTAATGAGCGAAACGACATGAAGAAAATGCGGGCAGTCTGCCAAGGAATCTGGCTCTTTCGAATTCTTCTTGTCTTAGGAGCAATGACTCATCCATCGTCAACGAACCTACTAATAATATTACAGTGTGTAGGTCACGCTGCATACATTCGCATACAGCATACCCCACATCGGCGGATAAATCATTCTGGACTCTAAACGACCATGTTGATTGGATTCCAACGCGCTGGGATTGCTATCGAATCCGCCTGGATGTAGTGCTTCAAGCATGCTTTTATGCTACGCTGCAATTTCACTCGATTAAAGATGGATTCTGTTCTTTCGCAATGTGGGAGTCAAAGAATTTAATTGCTGAGGTCTTTATGGGCTATATAAATTTCTAGCTGATATGCGACATTGTTTCTTGTAATCAAGAAATCGTTTTTCGATATTGAAATCTAGGTCAGTATTTAAACTATCGGTCGCATGGCACTGAGGGGATTAATTTAACTAATTGATGTGTTGATCAAGACTTATTCAAAAACAAGAGAAGGGGAAAATTATCTTCTCAACGGATTTTTCAAACTGCAATCATAATTTTGTTGGTACAATAAATTACACAGCTTGGAAATGTGTGTGTATGTCAAACTGTTACCACAGAAATAAAAAAGTTCCAGTGAACTTTTGTCATTTGGAATGATAGATGTATTTTTAACTATGATTACGACAGCATTGACGATTAAAATTGATGTATCAAAAGCCAAAGAATTTCACCCTCTTGCTATTGCCAGATCAGGAATATGAAGGAAGAGTTGAATCAATCAATCATGCGATAGCAACTAATCATTAGCCGTGAATAAAATATTCACTCGAATGTGGGAGGTTGGTTATATTTGAATCCTGAACGACCTGATTATCTGACCTCCGAAGGCGTATCCGTTTAAACGTTATTGAGCGAAAGGAAGGTACGTTTTCTCATGGCCCGCGCATCCAATTTTAGTCCCTTTTTCAAATTCAGGCACGTGGTAAAACCAACCATCGTAAAAGAAACAAAATCCTTGCCAATTGCAAAGCCGAACCGCCATTAAAAATAAAAGAACTGACCCATTGGACGACTGACCTGGTTTTCCGAGTTGAGAAGTTTGAGCTGCTCGTTAATGAGGCTGTACTTGGTGCTTTCCTCCTTTCTCAGCTGCCGCTCCTTTTTGAGCTCGGGGCTCCAAAATGTTTTTATACTGTGCATGGAACTCCCGAGTTTCTGATTCGTCAACTCAAGTTCTTTTTTGAGGTTTCCGAGCTCGCGCTGAAGGTCGTTGTTTTGGTGTTGCAGTTCGCCGATGTAATTTCCTCCATCGCGAAGCATGTGGGGATTGGGGCTTTGCCTGGCCGACCTTGAGCCATAGAGGTCATCCTCAAGATAGAGGCCTCGGTCTCTGCTGCGCTCCCGAGGATCTCTGATGGGGACGAATTCCCTGTCGTGATCCAGGATTCCCGCTGACGCCCTGTCAAGGCTGGTGTACCTGGCCGTGAGACCCGTTGAGCTGGACATGGCTGGCCTTGATGCACTCCTAGAACGGTGATGAACGCCAGCCCCAGTTGACATACTCCTGCCCCTCTCGTCGATCATCACAGGACTGCCTAGGTCTTCGTCGCGCGAATAGTAGGGGCTGCCCAGCGCATGATGATGGTAGCTTCCGTATCCAAGGTGTTCCGGAGAGTTGTTACCACTTCGGGTTCCCCGTTTTCGGCCCAGGGGACTTCCGCGACCACTTGCATAGCTTCTAGAGGGACTTCGGTCGACCGTTGGAAGTTCTCCAACTCTACGACCACTTCGGGGAGAACGTGTACCGCCTCCTGGACCGACCACGCCGCTTCCACTCGAGTAGGGGTCTCTGGACATTCTATCTCGAGCGCACTCTCTCTGTTAACCCCCCGCCCCTCCCCCAATTTCAACCTTCTCTCTCACCCACTCTCAATTTTCCTTCTCTGCTTCTCCCTCCTCCTCTGGCCCTCCCTCCCTCGCTATCGTTTCCGTGTTCGCCTCTTTGGCGAGCGCACGCTCAACCTCCCCGATCCTCGTTTCCGTTTTGCTCCGCACTTTTCGCACGCACCCCCACGAATTCTGCAGTTCCTTCCACGCTCGTCGTTTTCTTTTACGATTTCGTTGCCTGGCTACGTGATTCCCCTTTCACCCTAACAGATCAAAGTACCCTCTCTTTTTGTCGAAACCTTTTTGGCGAAATTTTTTTTCTAGTCTGCGTTCTTGGGGTAAGATCTGTACGCCAAAGTAGAGGCGGTAGAAACCTTGTGGTAATTTTAGAACTCTGGCGCGGTTCTGCGGACATCTACTTCAGCCTCAAGTGTTAGTATTCTTTCTCATTATCTTTCTACAATGTACTAGAGGAAGAACTAGACTCTCCTACGAACCGACGACTCGACCGAACTGGTCTTTACCTAGTTCTCTGTGGGTCATCGACGGCGACGGGTGCAACGTCTCCTCACCTCGTCGCGGTAGGAACGGCTCATCTCGATCATATTCCTTCACCTTGTCTTGCTCCAGGCCGCTTCCGGAAGGTGGCGATGATGTCGGCGAAAACCGGTGAATGTGTCACTGGTGTGCTTTCAAAATTCGACCTTTATGACTTGTCACGATCGATCTTTGACCTTCTTTCCATGGAAAATACATACCAAACCTACAACTTGTGTAAATCTATGCCACTGACATCGTAACAACCCTTAATCCTTTTTTTCTGTCACGTTTTGCACACGCGAAACACTTCCTCTTGACCGTTCTAAACTCACGAACCGGTGAAAATTCCCGTCTATAAGAAGTCACTGGGTTCTGTCGACTTTTCACAAAATCCACCAGGGTTCCTTATCGATCTCATTTTCTTGGTTTTCACGCGGCCCGCGAATCGTTTTTGACCACCACCACCGGCAGCAACGGCAAGGGCGGTGAGGAACCACGAAGGGGATAAAGGAAATTCACAGCACGACAGACCCGCGCGAACTGACTGCCAGTTTTACCCTTCTCTCGTCAGCGTGCAGCCACGGCACCACTACCACCCAGAACCGGCACTACACACGTATCTTTCCCGCTCGATTCTTGCCTCCTTGTTCGCCCCACCGTCCGGCGATGGCAGTCCTACGTCTCTCCACACCCTGCGCACCACCCGCCTTATTCGCGACCCCCTTCACCCCAACCCGTCTGACAGTCACAGGTCGCCTGACAGCATCGGATCGCAGCATGGTAAAAGGAAAATCCGGAAAACCTCCTGATGTGGATGAAAAAAATGTGAGGAAGAGGATTTTTCTCTGGAGGGTAATTTTTCTGAAACGAGAGGACATTTCTATGGAGGCAGGAGGAAAGATTAGAGACTAATAATTAAAAGGGAAGAATTCAGATAGACTAATTGTAATCCTTTCTTCCTTTTCTGAAAATAATCAACTATCGGCGAAACTGATTCAAAAGAAACACCCCTAGAAGAGGATTGTTCTCTAGAGTCTAGAGGAAAAGTTTCATCAAATGTGGACATTCCTTTTCCGACAAATGGACATCTAGATGCACGCATGTAATTTCGACCATCAAGAAAAATCCAGATGGGCCTTATGTTTATTCTTTCCATCCTTTTTTGTAAGAAATCAATGTCTGTCCCAGTTTTCGATAGGGCACAAAACGTCCATGAAAACCACTTTCCTGTATGCCTTTAAAGAAAAACATACAGCAAAGCAGAGGATTGCTCTCTAGAGAGTAATTCTCTTGAAAGAAGAGGACATTCCTTGAGAGACAGGTTTGATAATCTTACAACAATAGGGAACAAGATTTCCTTTTCCTCTAGAGAATCCTTCAATCTCAAAAGATAATTCTAACTTTGACGATTTCAAGCAAGATTTAGATCCAGGATTAGGACAAATCTTTCCTGTCATTATCTTATTTGGAACAAAAAATAATTTGATTCGGAAAAACTGAAGTACCTGCAGAGAACCAACAACCCTTAAACTCTTCCAGTAATCCAAACACTTAAGATATTATGATTGCAACTTATGTGTTTGATCTCTTATTAGTCTTGAACATAAAATCAGGTTTGAATGGTATAGAAACTCGAAGGGTTGTGCGGTTTGGTTTTCCTCTCGTGGCCCCGGCGAGTACGACGTCGCAATCAATGAAGCTACGTTTCACCTAACAGTGGTGTGACATCAGAGGGTGCGATTGGGTACCAAAGGGGTATCTAGGGTCTACTGAGAAAATACACACACGGCTTGCTGTTCAGTCAAGTTCAACGAACTCGAAAAATTTCTTTTGAAACAACAAAGGAATTTGATGTTCCTCTGTCGGTAGTAACGGCATGGAAATTTTTTCTGTTACTTTTCGATCAATGGGCTCGGGTACGCTTTGTGGATCGATAATTCCTCGTACTCCAGTCAGACTAGACCGACGCTGAGAGCGTATTCTGGTCGAGAGGGAATACGCAAACGCAAGCTCTACGTCATGAAAGCTCCTTCCCTTCGACTAGTGGAGAACGTTTTTTGCCTTGCATTTCCCACATCCCTCCTATACAAACTTCCCCTTCCTGGAGAGATAGCAAGTTCTGACACAAATATCACAGAAAAGGGTAGGTGCTGCTTTCTGTGGGGGAACGGAGGAAGCATCAGAGCTTAAGCGCCAGGTCATGACCCCGTGGAGGCGCGAATCTCAAAGCTGTCGTTTCTGATTTGCATTTTTGCAGGGACAAGGGGTCTCGGTGTCTGCCTCGACTTCTTCACCTCGACAAACGTTTCCATGGATAGGGTGTAACAGGTTTTAAGTGATACTTTTCATTCAGGTATCACTTTGTTTGAAAGTACATTTCTTAAACCAACATAAGGTTTAAAAAACCACATTGTGCAACAAAATTGAACAAAAAGGCTCAAAAAGAAATATGTTCCTCAAAAAACAGTTTAAAAAAAAAACAAATACTCAATAAAATCAATTTATTCAAAATAATGGCACAAAAAGAGATAAATAAGAGTAATATGTTTTTAAATATCATTGTAAAACGGCTCATTAGAGACAGATATATGACAATTGAAAAAAGAGGAAGAAAAAAGAAAGAGACATCCAAACCACATCTCTCTCATTTCTTTATTATTTATCCGTCTTTTTTGTACTACCAGGGTCCAACATGTTTCGAGGCCTTTCAGGCGTCCTCTTTAGGGAAATTTCAATAGGAAACTAAGAGGGAATATTTATAATTCATGTAACTCAAATATTCAGCTTTTATATGAAACGAAAAATAAAGAATGTACTTACCTACAATTTAAATCATGAATTTTGTAGCGCTTGATGCCAAATATTTGTAAAAAAAGTTTCATCCCCCTGGCTGCCGGGGAAAGCAGCCGTTTTCAACTCCTAACACGCCTCCTCAAAACTTTAGTTCCACTTAAAAAAGCAGGCTCAAGTTTGTACCCTACAAATTATGTTTTGAGGATGCCTCCTAGGTATTTTTACCAAAAACATGAAAAAAATAGCTAGGACCCCTTTTAAAATAACTCGATACTTTTTGTTTTTTGATCAGATCATGTATTTTTTTGAAAGGAACAAATACTAAGTGAAGTTTTCTCACATAAAAACTTCAAATTTTGCGGCAAAAAAAAATATCCACGTGAATTATAATAATTGACTTTTTCCTCCCTTTTTGAGTTTGAAAAGTGTTCGAAAGATGACATCAGTTTTGTTTTAATTCTACGTTTTTCGTTCATTTTACGTAAAACTTCTAAAAAGCAAGAAAAAAAGGTCATGAATTTTCGAAAAATTTACAAAAAAAAAAGAAGAATGTTCTAGCATAAATAGTTCTGAAGTTATGTCGTCTAAAAGAGATTTTTCAGTGAAAAAACGTTAAGTCTGTTTCTTTTTGAAGAATATCTTATCTCCTACAAATCCCACATGAAACGTGCATGAAAATGAATTAAAGCAGATTAACTTACGTTCAAAACTAAAAAGGAAATGATTCTAGCTCTTGCAGAACACTATTCATTTTTTACTTGAAACTTATATTTTGTATGTATTGCATCACTTCTTCTCACTATTTTCTTTAACACTTGTGCTTGGAATAGAAAATCATCAGAAGCCGAGGTTTAAAAATCATCATTTAGAGAATATGTATAGATCCTTTCTTGTTACATTATATATTTCTAATGTATTAATACAATAAATGAGTTTTTGCATGGCATTGGCGAATGAGAATTTCATCTGGTTCTTACAGTGAAACAAAACAGTTACAATATTTTGATTATTCAACTTGTAAAAAGAATTCCACAAATAACAGCCTGCTGTAAGAGACCATATCTGATGCTCACTAAGAGATAAAATAATTTTCTTTCAGTTTTAAAGATAATTTAATCTGCTTTAATTCATTTTCATATAACTTTCATGTAGGATGTATTGGGGACAAAATATTATTCAAAAAGAAGATTTCTTTCTTTTCAAATGTTTCGGAAATTTATGAACTTTTTTTTTTTTTGCTTTTCCGAAGTTTTACGTGAAATGAACCAAAAACGTAGAGTTAAAAAAATTGATGCCTTCTACAACTTTTTCAGAATCTAAAAGCGAGGGGGAAGTCAATTAATATTAATCACATAGGAACATTTTTTGGACGCGAAATTGAATGTTTTTATTAGAGATAATTTCTAGGGTACAAACTTTAACCTGCTCTTTCAAGTGAAACTGGGTTCTGAGGCCGCGTGCTAAGTCACAAAATCCATTCAAAACCACTTAAATGAGCAGGCTAAAGTTTGTACCTCCGAAATTATGTTTTGAGGATGCCTCCTGAGTAATAAGTAACGTTTTCTGCACTAAAAACCTTCAATTTTGCGCCCAAAATAAGTTTCTTTATGATTAATATTGATTGACTTTCCGATCCCTTTTATCCATTTGCCGTGAACATTCTAGAAACCAAAAATAAAGCTAAAAAATTTCCGAAGAATTTAGAAAAAAAAAAAGAATGTTCTAGCATGAATAGTTCAGAAGTTATGGCCTCTTAAAGTGATTTTTCAGCGAAAAAAACTTTAAAATTTTTTCTTTTTGCACAATATCATATCCACGGTACATCGTGCATGAAAGTTGTACAAAAATAAATTAAAGACAATTAAATTATCTTCTAAACTCAAATAAATAATTAATTCTATCTTTTATAGGACAGAAGTTATAATCTCTTATAGCACGCTGCTTTTTGTGGAACTTTATTTTGGATCGCATTTTTGATTTAAATTTATTTTGTATACATTGTATCAGCACTTTTCACTATTTTCTTTACCTCTTTAGTCTCTTAGAATTAAAATCAACTAGTTGTTTTATTGTGATTCCCGATTTCCCGTTTAAACATAGCATGTGCTTAGTCTTACCAAAACAGAGGAAGCACACCTTTTTTTCGATTTGCATCGTGAGTCACTAAGTCTCTCGGCATTTTAAACCGTAAATGAGTTTTCGCATGACATTAGTGAATGAGAAATGTATTGGGTTATCACGCTGAAACAAAACAGTTACCATAATTCGATTTTTCAATTTGTAAAAAGAATTCCACAAAAAGCAGCCCGCTATAAGAGACTATAACTTCTATTCTATGAAAGCCAGAATCAATTTTTTTAGTTTTAAAGATAATTTAATCTTCTTTAATCTGTTTCCACACAACTTCCATGTGGGATGTACAGAGGATGAGATATTGTGAAGAAAGGAAAAAATTTTAAGTTTTTTTCACTGAAAAATCACTTCAAAAGGTCATAACTTCTGAACTATTCATGCTAGAACATTTTTTTTTTAATTCTTCGGGAATTTTTGGACTTACTTTTTGCGTTTTAGAATTTTTACGAAAAATGGACCAGAATTATGGAATCTTGAAAAAACTGATGTCTTCCACATATTTTTCACAATCTAAAAGGGATCGGAAATTCAATCAATATTAATCACAAAGGAACTTATTTTGGGCGCAAAATTGAAGGTTTTTAGTACAGAAAACGTTACTTATTACTTATTCCTCTTAAAAAAAATCACATAAATTGTTTATAAAACAACAAATATCGAGTATCCCCAAAACATAATTCCTGAGGTACAAACTTTAGCCTGCTCATTTATGTGAAACTTGGTTCTGAAGAGGCGTGTAGGGGGATATAACTTCTTCTGCAATTATTTACCATCGAAATCTACAAAGCAAATTTCTCAGAGTTAAGGTATGAGGAACTGGGAAGACATTTCAGACATCCTTTTTTGATTTTTGAGCCTTAGAGGTTGAAAACGGCTGCTTTCCCCGGCAGCTTGAGGGGATGGAACATTTTTTGCAATTATTTTCCATAGAAATCTACAACATCCATTCCTGAAATATTAGGCAAGAAACTTGGAACTAGATTCATAATCGGTTTTCTCGTTCTTTGAGACTTGGAGTTTGGAAACTACTGCTTTTCTCGTCAGATAGGGGGATGAAACTTTTTTGCAATTATTTACCATCAAACTCTATGAAATTTATTCCTCAGATTTTAGGTTAGGATCTTAAACACATTTAGGATTCTTTTTGCGACTTTTGAGATTGAGGTTTGAAAATCGCTGCTTTTTCCGAGAGTTGGGTAATAACACTTTTTTGTAGTCATCTATTTTTAACATTCACAACATTCATTTTTCAGTTTTTCCGAGAAAAAAAAATGTTGAACACATTTAATTTTTTTAAATTTTTTATTTTTGAGACCTTGGATTTGAAATCGATTACTTTCCTCGGCAGCTAGGGTAAACAAACTTTTTTGAAATAATCAGCCATCAAAATCTAAAAATATTCAAGCATCAAATTTTAGGTAAAAAACTTGGAACACATTTGAGAGTTTTTTATTTTTGAAATTTAGGTTTCAAAAACTACTTCTTTCACCGGCAAATGAGGGGAAGTCACTTTTTTGCAATTATTTACCATAAAAATCTACAACATTCATTCCAGAGATATTAGGTAAGAAACTAGGAACACATTAAAAAAAAATCGGGATTTTTGAAATTATGTTTTGAAAACGACTGCTTTTTCCGGCAGTTAGGGTGATGAAAATTTTATTGTTAAGATTCATCATCAAAACTTACAGCATTCATTCATTGTCTTTTTGTAAGAAACTTGGAAATCAATTTTTTTTTTAATTTTGAGACTTAGGGGTTGGAAACAAATACTTTCCCGGGAAGCTGGGAGAATACAACTTTTTTTGCAATTATTTACCATCAAATTCTACAATATTCATGTGACAGATATAAGGTAAAAATTTTGGATCACATTTTAGAATTTGTTATCGATTTTTGAGACATAAGGTTTGAAAACTACTGCTTTCTCTGGCAGCTAGGGGGATACAACTTTTTTTTTAGTTATTTACCATCAAACTCTACAAGATTCATAAAAACTAGGATTCGATTTAGAACTTAATTTGGTATTAAAACAGTTCACGCAACAAAACAATTGCACCTCAGTTTGATCCACCAATCTAATAAAATAGGGTCGATGTGTGGATTGAAATAAGCTCGAAATGAGAATCATCTGTCAATAACTAAATCTGATAAAACAAATTCTAAACTGTCAAGTTTAGAAACCAAGGTAACCCATAGGGCTGAAGTTCGCGACGTCTGAGTATGACGGTTCAACACTAATTTTCACGAATTTTCAATTTTTCATATTTTTTCAAATATCAATATAGGATAATGTTTATAAAAAACATTGGGAATTTCGGTTTTTCGAATTTCGCCTGAAAAAAAGTGGGAACAAAGAGACCAATTTAAAAAAAAAACTAAATTTTCTACCGACCAGAAATAGTAGAAATAGTAATAGAAATAGTGTCCAATACGCATCCGGACTGGTCTAACAATGCACCCTCTGAACAACTTTAGTTCACTATCTCGGATCATTTATCAATCTGAAGTTAGCAAACTAAACAAGATAGAAATTGGTTCTAAAATAGACTATTTGTGAGATCATATTGGAACGCCCAAGAAAGGATCCCAGATAAAAATGAATGCCTAGTTTTTACTGGCATATATTAGCGTAAGAAATTTGAAACACATTTTAGAATTTTTTATCGTTTTTTGAGAACCAGGGGTTGAAAAAGACTGCATTCCGCAGAAACTAGGGAGTTGAAACTTGTTTTAAAAATTATTCACTATCAAAATCGGCAACATTTATTCCTTAGATTTTAGGTAAGAAACTTGGAAAACATTTCAGATTCTTTTTTCTTGATTTTTTTTAGACTCAGTGGCTTAAAACGTCTGCTTTTCCCGACAGGTTTTATTTTTCAGTATAAAAGTGTAAGTCTAATTTGGGCAAGTTTATATATTCAAAGTGGTATCGAAAAAAACCTAAAAAATATGCAAAGGTTGTCTTCGTAAATTCAGAAAAAAATACAAACATTTTTTCAATAAAATTTATTTTTAGAATATTTTTTAAAAAATTGTTCAGATTGTTTTTCTATGATAAAAGAAGCTTTCTAAAAAAATTTTTTCTATTTCTAGACGCAGAAGAAGGAGTTTTTGTGTCTTGAATGCGAATTTAAACCTTTAAACAGTGCATACAAGGAAGGCGTTCAGATTTGTTATTTTTCGGTTTTATCGTGTTACTATTCAGAGGAAATTTTTCTTCTAATAATCTCAACCTTGGGAGAGGTTTTTGCCCTGCCAGACTTCATAATTAAAAGACATTTTTTAAGAATTTTACCTCTTAATCTCAACTTCATAAAATAATGATTGCTGTTCATAACGAGCACGATTTTAGGACCACATGTCACACTGATTAGAAATTCCATGCATTGTATAAGCTGGGATAAAAACCTCCATTGCGAACTCTACATATATATGAAATATATCGAAATTAATCTACATGTATATTTTTGAATCTGGCACAAATAGAGGATCATTTTCTGAACGAAAGGGTGAAATTTTCGATTCAAGGTTTCAGAATAACTAAAAAAAAATTCGTAAGGCACCCTAGTGTTTAAGAGTCTCTTTCCCATTATACGGGTTCTTCACGAAAAAAGAACTCTTGAAATACAATACGTTTCTCACGCTTTTCTCTTACTCAAGTAGGTCATTTGTAATCAATATAACATTTTTTCTTTAACTGATATATATATATATATATATATATATATATATATATATATATATATAGTCATAAGCAATCATACCTCGGACTGTCTAAAACTTTAATATCATCTAAAAAATATCAATTTTTAACCCAATATTTAATTCGGTTTTCAGTTGAAAATTAATTTTCGATGAGGAAAACTAATTTTAAACAAAATAGGTCAATTTTCAGCCAAGAAAATGTATTTTCAACTTGAAATGACTTTAATAAACGAGTCCAACCAAGTCGTTAAATTTTAAGTTGAAAAAGATAAATGTTCAAACTAAATAGTTAAATATTCGAAAAAAAAAATTAATTTTTAACCAAAAATGTAATTATCCAATTTTCAGTTAAAAAATTAATTTTCAACCAATAAAAGCAAATTTTAAACAAAATAATGAAATATTCAACCAAAGAGATAAAATTTCAACTAATATGATAAATCTTCAACGAAATTCTCGACGAAATGTGTGATAGTTGAACTTTCAACCAAACAATATTTTTATTCAAAATAAAAAACAGTTAAATTCAAGCAAAAAAGACGAATTTTCAACCAAATATTTAAACATTCAACGAAAGAGATGAATTGTCAACGAAAGTTATAAATTTTGAATTTTTAGTAAAAGAGTTTAACTTTTACCAACTAGTTGAAGTTTCCACCAAGAGGATATATTCAAATAAGTTTTCGAATATTTAACTAAACTGATGAAATTTGAATTTAAAAAAAGTTTCAACCAAAAAGTTCAGTTTTCAACTAAAAAACATAAATTCAACAAAAAAGTTAAATTTTCTTCGAAATAAGCGAATTCTAAACTTATATGATGAATCTTCGAACAAAAATAATTTCTAACAAAGTTAAAATTTCAATCCACAAAGGGTTAATTTTCTATCAAACTTTTTACTTTTGAATCCGCAAATAGGCATTTTCACAAAAAAAGATGAATTATCATCTAAAAATATTTAGATTTTCAAAGAAAGATATAAATTCTAAACTAAAATGATCAAACTTCAACTGGAATAGTTAAATTTTCAGTCAAAAAAGGTAATTTACAACAACAGAAAATGAATATTCAACTGTGAATATAATTTTTTTATTTCTAAAAGTGTTTCTTTAGATGCAAAAAAAATTTAATTATCATTTTTCTGTATTGAGCTATAAATCTTCAAGGCTCTGAGAATTATATTTTTTCTTTTTATAAGTCTTTCTTTAGATCTGACTATTTGCGACCCCCAATTCAGGAAGATTTACAACTTCCTCTCTTTTGATACTTTTTTTTCTGAAGTATACTTACTAAAAAAAATTAATTTATCCAATCTAACCTATAAATAAATGAATAAATAAATATATATATATATATATATTTATATAATCGAACTTCAAAAATGAAACTCAAAAACAAATTTGACTTTTTTTGGAAAAAAGCCGCCTTTTCTTCATTTTTTCATCTCAAAAGAAAGCTTGAGTTTTCCCTTTAAGGTCTTTCAAGATAAAACGTGGGATTTTTATTTTTGATTTATGAAAATAAATGATAAATGATTTTTGAAAATATACATGTTTCAACCTATAATTTCAGGTCCTTTTCAAGGCATATTCTAATTATAGAAAGAAAAAAAACCCGCTGAAGACTATGTTGAGTTTTTGAGTATCTTTGACATTTTTTTAGTTTATCTCTCTTGTAAAATTGTTAATAGTTTAAAATGTGAAAATTGTAAAAAATTGATAACGTATCATTTACGGTATAACCTTAAAAAATCTCATAGGAAAAGCTATAACTATCATGAGTTTTTGACTCGACCAAAAATCGTCAACCGCAATTTATTGCAAAATGTAGTTTAATAATTACATAATCTCAAGGAACTTTTCCTATGAGATTTTTTAAGGTTATACCGTAAATGATAAGTTATCAATTTTTCACAATTTTCAAATTATAAATTTTTAACAATTTTACAAGAGAGATAAACTAAAAAATGTCAAAGATACTCAAAAACTTAACATAGTCTTCAGCGGTTTTTCTTTCTTTCTATAATTAAATATGCCTTCAAAAGGACCTGAAATTACAGGTTAAAACATGTCGGCAACACTTTTTTGTAATACAAAAATTTTTTAACATCAAAAGAAGCGGAATATGCCTTAATGAACATTATTTATTTCTGTCTAACACAGTTTCAAAAATTTTGTCTCGACTTTTCGATTGATTATAAGCATTTTTTGTGAAATAAACAATGTACCTGCAATAATGAAAGTCAAATATGAACAGAACTTCATCCATAGCAGGAAAAAACGTAAAAAGAAATGATTTGTGGTAAAAAAGAAAGCTTGTTTTATTTCCTTCAAGTACTTAGAGACTTAAAAGAATAATTTTTTGTTTTCTTGACGAAAATAATGATGCTCGTGCACGGACGCCGACATTTGAAACGATTCCTTTCAGTTACAAAAAATTAAATTTTACTTTTATTTTTCAAAAAGTTCTCAGAGGAAAAACCCGAAAGTTTCTTTCTAGCCCTAAAAATTTTTTTTTAAAAGAGTCCCTCTGAAAAAGGTTCAATTCATATTTGAAAAGTGGCATTACAGGAAATAGATGAAGAACATTTTATCGAAAATATGTTTTTTGCATAAAATATTCTTAAAAATCGAATACACGTCGCAATGAAAAATTTGTTCCACTCTTAGTTTTTTAAGACAGTAGTAAAAAAATTTATTTCAATTTTCGTTGAAATTTTAGCATAATATTCTACAGTAAGAATAATTTTTACCCTTATAATTTTTATTTTTGGGAAAAACTGCAATTTTGTTTTGTAATCTCTGCCAAAATTGTCAAAATTGTCGGAAAATTGCGTTACGTAATTTATGCACGACCCCTAACCTCAAAATTTTCAGACTATTAACTTGGAATTGAATCTTACGCTATTCATCGCAATACGCAGCTTAGCCTGTTGCAATGGAAAGTGCCATGTTGCTATTGTCAGCTGACACATCTATTTCCTCAAAAACGAAAAAAATTTTCTAATCAAATTTTTTGGGCACAAATCAGCAACATATAATCTTGGAGGTGAACTTCTGTCTTACCTTTAAATGGCCATTTAAATTTTACAGAATGTTTTTTCGCTCTTCTGAAAAATTCCAGCTCAACAAAATAATTCGAAGAGCGTCGATTCTTTCTTGATAATATTGGAAATCTTTTGAATCCTTTCAAATTCTTCTTGACATTCTCTCTAAATTCAGTTTGTATGATAAAAAATCATTCAAAATTTTCGCCGAAATCTTAAGAAATTTTTGTATTCTTTCGAAATGTTTCGAAATTCTTGAAAAGCTTCTAAATTTATTGTTCCAAGTCTTCAAAAGTCTAGATTTTCTTTCATATAAAATGAGTTTTGTATCCTTTTAAAACTTCTAAATATCTCTGAAACTTATTCGAATTTTTCCTATAATTTTGTAATCTTGCAAAATTTGAATTAAAATTTCAGCTTATGACTGAGCGTAGTAGAGTACTTTTGTTTCTCCCCTTGAGCATTTAATATTTCTTGAAATTATTATTATTTTTTGGAAATAAATACTCTTTTTTATAGGCTTCCCAACAACTAATCGACTATCATAATGCGATACCGTCACAGTAAATTTTAATTTTTTTGGAAGAGAACAATTTTTTAGTATCAAAGAGATATTATTCATACAGGAGATACCCATACCTCACAAGAATGTTTTTATTTTTGGAAGAAATGGAAAATTATTTTTTTATTTTCTGCCGAAAGCTGACCATTAGAGCCTGTGAAATTTTAGACTCAAAATTCTTGGACGATTTACTCGGAATTGGCTATCTTTTAGAAATAAAACATTTTTCACCCGCATTCAGAAACAAAACATTGCAAAAGAATGTTTTTATTTTTCATGTAACTGATGATTACATTTTTTATCGCAATCCGCAACCGTGCCTGTTCCAATTTGTGGTCAGCGTGAATTTGAGATTGTCAACTGACACTTAATTTCCTAAAAACTTGACTACTTCTTCTAATCAAATCTTTCGTGGGTAAATCAGCAGCATGTTATCTCGTATGTGGACTTTTGATGTGGTTGTGGACTTTTGACTCTTATCTTTAAATACTGCTACCCGTCAAATAGAATTCCTTATTTGAAAATTGCGATTTACGAAATTCGAGAAAGTTAATGGGTAAAAATTGAAAATAGCCACTCAAAGTCATTCACACAGTATGCAACCAATTCTTACATTTTCATCCTATAATGAGAAGGTGTTAGATTTGTCTAAAATTTCAACCCCCCCCCCCTTTTTTGGTCAAATGTTCACGTTTCGAGACCCCCAGAACCCAAAAAACAGGTTTTTACAAAAGGTATGTCTGTCTGTTAGTCTGTTAGCCTGTCTGTTTGTCAGTCAGTAGATTTTTAGTTTGTTAGCACGATAAATTTAGAAAAAATGAACCTATTGGATTGTGCTTTGGTATACTCTTTAAGTGTCTTAAATTGAAGGTGAAGTCCGTTAGCCAGCAATTTTTGATAAAAATTGAAAAAGTGAACACATTTTGAAGAATTTTGAACATTTTTGCTTCCTCATAGAGGAAGCTTTGTAATGGTAACATTTTTCAAGAATTTTTAATTTATTTAATTAAACCCTCCCTAATTTAAAAATGTCTAATACAATGTTCTAAGCAATTGTCCGGATGTGTGTGTGTGGATGTGTGGATGTCACGCTTTTTTGTGAACACGATAACTAGAATACGGTTGCAGATAAATTGATGAAATTTGGAGAGCTTATTTTCCTCACTAATATCTTGAAACTGACCAAAGGATTTCTGAAAATATTTATTGCTTTTTTTCTAGCACTCAATAATATTTTAAAACTCGTTTTTTTATAGTAAAACTTTTTTCATTAGCATAATTCAAAGTTGATGCAAGAATGTAAAAGATTCTTTGGTTCGGGACGAATCGATTGACCTATTATATTAATACATTTTATTGAAGAGTAGGGAAGTTATGGTAATTTATATATTTTGAAAATCGTTTTTTCATAGTAAAACTTTTTTCTTCAACATAATTTAAAGTTGATGCAAAAAAAGAAAAGGTGTGTCGATTCGAGACGAATCGATTGACCTATATTATTAATACATTTTATTGAAGAGTATGGAAATTGTGAAACTGCATAATATTTGAAAACACGGTTTTTCATAGTAAAACTTTTTTCAGTAACATAATTAAAAATTGATGCAAGAACGGGAAAATCTTTTGATTCGAGGCAAATCGATTGATCTATAATAATAATACACTTTATTGAAGATTAGGGAAGTTCTGCTCATTTATAATATCTGAATCATCAGTTTCAAACAGAAAAACTTTCTTCATCGACATAATTTAAAGTTGATGCATGAATAGAAAAGACTTTTTGATCATAAATTTTCAAATAGAGTAATATTATGACCATTTTTGTGAAGAAATCATAAAGCTGGAAAAGGAATAGGGTGCGACAGAACTTTTCCTTTCCCTTTTCCAGCTCAAGAAATTATTATTTCCAACTCAAGATTTGATTTGTCTGATTTGTCTTTGTATTTAAAAGAGTTTTTGTATTATTCTGTAATTTTTCATTTTTGGTAAATTTCTATTTTCAAATTGAGCAAAATGAAGACTTCGGTTTGTCTATTATTGAAAAAAATAACTAATAATGCTTCCTCTATGAGGAAGCAAATACATTTGCTAACGTGAAGCAAAGTGCTCGTGAAATGAGTACCATGTAATTATAAATACAAACAAAGTGGAAACACTCGAGATCGAATTCACAGCTATTTTGAACATCTCGAAAGAGATAATTAATTCCGTGGATCAACAATACGAACTTTTAGAAACAAAAAACGTATTCCTACTAAAACGTTTCATTTTTGGACCCTTATAAAATGTTGAGTGAAGCGATTAATGTATAGGAGAATAACTCCTTTCTACAGGTCTGATAAATCTGAAATAAGTTAAGAATGTCTTGCCAATTATTATAAGTAGGAATTTTTCTGAACTGATTAAAGTTTGTATGCGTTTTATATTTTCAACATTGAAAAGATAAAAAATCACAAAAAAAATGTAAGATTCATAGTATTACAATTTAAGTAATGGTGTTGAAATAATGTTATTAAAGAAAAGGACACAATAACGAGTTTTTGTTCATTACTACTGCTCATCACTTGCAAGATGAAGATAAGTGGACGATTAGACAAGGAAAGTTAGCAACAGTAATTCCCACTTGACCGATGGTCCGTGGCTTTCAGATATGTAGTTGATATATATATACATATATATATATATATATATATATATATATATATATATATATATATATATATATACATACATACGTTATGTAGTTGATAGATGGGTCAGTCGATCAGGAAATCATAAGATCCATCGTCGTTTGCTTGTCAGTATCCGCTGAACACTGAGAAGCGAAAGGTTCAAAAAATGCTACTCATTGCTGCAGTACTTGTGCTACAATTGGCAAGCCATACAAATGCAATTAATAGATTTTTTGGACCATGGTTCCCAGCCACAGAAGGTGAACCTTGGCCACTGCCCTGGAGAAGATTTCTCGACAATAATCCCCTAATTTTGCAACCAATCAGTTTCGCCATTGAAGTAAGTTCAAATATTATTCTTTCTAGGGAGATATCGTATCTTATACATTAGCCGATAATTACAGTAAAACGTCAATCGTGTTTCAAACAAGTATTTAAAAGAGTCATTTAATTTTTTCTTTTATGACATCAAATTATTACTTAAATATGTATCGCGGTTCGCCTTGATGAATTTCAACCCAAAAGTGCTTGCATTGTTTTTTTTTATTGTTCTTATTTCGGGGACATGTTAATACACTAATACCAAAAAAAGCTCGCTAGGCCTGTTCTTGAAGAATTTTTTTGTAAGTTTTCTCAACATATGTATGAAGTTCAACCCAAAAGCGCTTAGATTTTTAGTTTTTTTTTATTTCGGAGACATGTTACGACTATTTTAAGACCGATGAAGAGAGAGGAAAATTTTTAATGGAAAAATGGATGCCACTGCTGTGCAAAATACTGATTATTGATTATTAAAATCACATGGTATAACAGAAAAGCTATATTTATGATAAATGCATACCATAAGCTCAGTACTGATTAGGGGTCGTGCATATATAACTCAAAGTCTCTTGGGTGGGGGTGTAGGTCAATGATTGTTCTATACTGTCTTACATGGGGGAAGGGGGGAGGGTAATTAGTCAAAACGATTTTTTAAATAAAATATTTCCCAGCCTACGAAACACTACAAAACAAAAGTTGAAAATATTTTATTATAAAAACAAATGATTGTCATCGCAATATGGGGTTTATTGTAGTACCTCGTACATTAAATGTGAAGAAAACTATGTTACTTTATTGATCATTCTAAAGATATTAACCGTAATTTACTTGAAATTATTAGTAGTACCTTGGGATAGTAGTATCAATAATAATACTGATTATTATTCATTAATCATAAATTCACGAAATAATAATAAATGAATAAACAAATAAGATTTTTTCTAAAAATGTACATCCCCCCCCCCCTCTCCCGCCATGTATGTTACCGTGAGAATATCTCTGAGCCCCAAAAACCTTACTAAGATTTTGTAAACTTGGAAAATAAAAGTGTTAATAACAATAAGTATTTAGATTTACAATCGTACAATTTCATCATTTCTTTAGGTCCTAAAATGTTTTAGAAATAAACTTTAATTTCTATTCAAACTATTATTTTTTACAAAAGTCTAATAATTCTGTAGAAAATAAACTTCTTAAGCTGAACTAATTTTTCAAAACTTTACATTTTTAGTTCAAGATTTATCAATTTAGATCAGAAATCGTTTCTTCGGTTGAAAATTGAACTATTTTGATTTTTTCTTTGTTAAAAATTTATTTTCTAACTGGTAATTCACCTATTCCATTTTAGGATAAAAATGTATCTTTTTCAGTTGTATTTTCAATTATTTATTTATAATATGATATAATGTAATATAATAATATATAATAATAAAAATAATTAATCTTTTTGGTTGGAAATAGAACTATTTGTTTGAAAATTCATGTATTTTGTTAAAAATTGGATTTTTAGCTACAAAATTAATCCTCTTGATGAAAAATTAAGCTACTAAATTAAAAAATCGTCTTGTTAATTGGAAAATTAAAAATTAGAATAAAATGTTGTATCTTTCTTGTTTTTGAAATTTGCGCTCGATATGCATATTTTCAACAAAATATCTCATTCCTAAACAAACAAAAATGTTTTGGCGGTTGCATTCTTAAACAGTTTAATTTTTCGAAAAGGAAAATACGAATTTAATTATTCATATATTTATATTTATTTTATTAATTTTCAACCAGTTTCATTTCTCACCAAAAAATACAAATCTTCAACAAAATAGTTGCAATCTCCATTAAAAAAAAATAAATTTTCAAACTAAACAGACAAAATTTCAACCATATAGTTCAATTTCTAACCAAAAAAGATTTTACAGTTATTGAAGAAAAAAATTTCACTGAAATTATAATGTCAGGGGATGATTTATGTTGAATACAAAATAAAAATTTCAAATGAAAATTTCTTTGTAAGCTGATTCGTTCATTTGTTTTATAATTTTCCTAAGGTTCTTGGAAAAATTGAAAGAAAAATTCGAAGATTTTATTTTTCAGGATTCTGTCGAATTTCAGTACAAATTCGAGTCAGTTCAAAAGTTATTTAGAACTTTTAGAAATGTAGACAGTGAATGAAAAATTTTGTTCTAAAGTCAAATTTTTTGAAGAAAAACGAATATTTTCATGGTCGTTTAACTCTGTCGAGTCAAACTTCGATTCATATTCTTAGTAATCTTGTTTACGGGCGTAAAAAATTATTTAAAAAAAAAGAATTTACATAAAATGACACAAACTATTTTTCAAAATTATCAAAATTGCCCTTTAATCTTTCAGATATTTGCGATATTTTTGTAGAAATTATAACAACCTACTTTTATTTTATTATTCCAAAATATAAATTGGAAAAATGATTCCTACATGCTAAAAGGAATCTGTTTGAACTGGAATAAAATTATAAATTTAAAGTTAACTCTCAAAGTATATAAATGAACTGAAAATGGAGTATGTGAATAATTTATATTTTTAATGGAACTAGGGCGCAGATTTAATAATATAAAAGTGAGCATGAATTGATGAAAAATCAATAAACGCTTCAAAAAATTATGAACAAAAATTAGATTAACTTTCATCAATTATGAGGACAGAGATCCGGCTTTAATTACGATTTTTATATAATGTGAAATTAAACGAGATTTCATCATATAATAATCACACAAGCACACATACCTATTTGAAACAGAATTAATTTCCACACATTAAAAATTCAATTAAAACACATAAAAATATTAAGAATAGAGCCCAGAATATTATAATACCTCAGTAATTGACGAATATTATAAATTGAAGAGTTCAAAAAATCATACCCAAAAATAATTTCTTTGATGAAAGCCCTTTCTGATGAAGCGCACGCATCGTTTGAGTTGAAGATGGAAAGGATTTGGAATCCAAAATTTCGGACGTCGACAAATTTCCATCAAAATAAACGGAATTGACAGATTCGTGGACTTTGAAGTCCAAAATACTTCCTTTTTTAATTATTCGAAAAGATAATTGGTGTTCGCTCGAGCCAAGAAATAATTATTATCTGTCAGAACTTAAATGGATAAAGCCGCCGCTGTAAGACAAATTTGCACATTTAGTTTTCTAACAACAGTCGCACTAAATTTTCACCAGAGTTTTTTTGAACGTTTGCTCCTGGCGATCCATCACAAAACAAATTATTGTAATTGTTGAAAACAGAACTCGCCAAATGGCGTTAATAGAAATACTGCTAAATTAGAAAAAACGGTAATTACGACACTCGTCAATTCTCTTGCGAAGAGCTTCACAAAGTCATTATGTAAAGCTCTCCACGCGGGCCCATTAGTATCCAAGGTTCCTCGTTTCAGGTGTCATTTATTCCACTGACACTCTTCATGATGCATTCCTTATAAATGAGACCTATCGCGCGCTTAAGTAAGCGTGATTTCGTCATTCAAAATATTTTTTAATTATCTTTGAATTTTTTTTGCAGTTCGAAACATTTCGAATTAATCCGAAACAATCCGCAAAAATCCTCTCCAGACAGTGCACCTCATACGATGAATCCGAGACTCATCCAAAAAGTCTTTTCAATCCTTCCCAATTCTTGCAAGAACATCAACTTCAATCCGATTCAATCCGAGTCGATCCGAACTCGTCATTCTTATATTTTCAATCCGAATGAATCTAGCCCCTTCTATAAAATCTTAATAATGTTGAGACTTTTCAAGTATCTTTCAACGTTTTCTGGTAATCTCAAAATGTATCGAATTACGTCAATATTAATGCTAATTGTTATTTATCATTAATTTTTTAAGTTTACGCGTATGTCTCACCGGTATCGAGATCATTTAAGGCTCATGTAGTGGGTATTCCAACCTACAAAACTCACCTCAAAAAATTGGTTTCGAATGCTGGCGCACCGAAAGGATGTCAGGGGGCAATTTTTTCCCCACAGGAAGCACATATCCATATTTGAGGGGGAAAGTCCCTCCGGAACGTCAAAACTCGCAATAAATTAAAAAATTAAAAAATTAAAACATTTTTCAACGATCGAAGAAAAGTAAACAGAAACAGTACAATCAGCGCCGCCTGGTGACCCGATCGATCACTAAATCGA
Source organism: Andricus quercusramuli (assembly GCA_932178445.1). Lineage (NCBI taxonomy): Eukaryota > Metazoa > Arthropoda > Insecta > Hymenoptera > Cynipidae > Andricus > Andricus quercusramuli. Next base: position 191,987 of record CAKNXH010001859.1, on the reverse strand, counting down.
TTTAAAAGGACTTCTGGCGCCATATTCAAAATAGAAAAAGCATTGAAACATATGTAGGAGCAATAATTCTTAATAAGTTATAACATATTATTTGAAAAACATAACAAATAAATATTATCTTACAAAAATATAGGAGAAAAAGAAGGAAAAATATATTCAACGCAAAATACTGACTGATAAAATAGATAAATAAAACTTGCAACATTTTCTTCTAATTCTGAGTTGTTCTTATAACATTCCCTTCACACAAACCACACAGAAGAAATAATTTACATATAGCTAAAAAAGATTTGGTAAAGATTTTCCAAATTTGTAATTAGCAAAAATAAGCATTTTCCATAAAATGCAATGATATTGTGTTTATGATTTTTTCAGAGAAACCTTAGGCTATATAATGTGCAACCAACACCCCACAAAACCCACCCACGCAATAGAACTCAACTGTAGAAAGCTGGAAAGACCCGGTAAATAGTTTCCGATCTTAGTCCATGAGAATATAATCATTTCTCTAAAAAATCAAAGTTATAGCGACTTTGATTTTTTTAAAAGGTCCTTGGATTCTGGATTATTATTGTAACATCCCCAAAAGTCCATCCACCCACAAGAAATAAATTACATACGGCTGTTAAGATTTTGTAAAGATTTTCCAAAATTGTAATTAGCAAAAAAAAGTTATTTCCACAAAATGCAAAGTTATTGTGTTCATGATTTTTCCAGAGAAACCTTAGGCTACATAATGTACCCCTAATACTCCATCGAACCCACCCACGTATTAGAAATCAATTTTAGTAAGCTGGGAAGACTTGGTAAATATATTACTGTATTATTCTTTGAAGAAAAAATAACATTTTTAGAAAAAGTCGAAGTCGTTGTCTCTATGATTTTCTGATGTGATCCTCAGTCAATAGATTGTCTTTGGAATAAATAACAAAAAATTTGTCTTGAAAATCGACTCTG